>BLSH010052989.1:185332-206666 GCA_018402905.1 Glandirana rugosa | reverse complement strand
GAGGGAAAACAGTACACCTCTCTGAACAGTGTCTGGGAGGCTGTGGTTGCTGCTGCACGCAATGTTGATGGCGAACAGATCAAAACACTGACAGAATCCATGGATGGCAGGCTTTTGAGTGTCCTTGCAAAGAAAGGTGGCTATATTGGTCACTGATTGGTTTTTGTTTTGTTTTTGAATGTCAGAAATGTATATTTGTGAATTTTGAGATGTTATATTGGTTTCACTGCTGAAAATAAATAATTGAAATGGGTATATATTTGTTTTTTGTTAAGTTGCCTAATAATTATGCACAGTAATAGTCACCTGCAGACACAGATATCCTCCTAAAATAGCTACAACTAAAAACAAACTAAAAACTACTTCCAAAAATATTCAGCTTTGATATTAATGAGTTTTTGGAATCATTGAGAACATGGTTGTTGTTCAATAATAAAATTATTCCTCAAAAATACAACTTGCCTAATAATTCTGCACTCCCTGTAATATGCGTGGGTCCCCCATTAGCATACAGGGTATGCTTGGGTCCTCCTTATGCCAGGATCTACCATCAGAATCTCCCCTTACTTCAGGGTCCTCCATCAGAAACACCCATTACACTTGGGTTCCTTATCAGCATACAGGGTACATATGGGTACCTCTTATGTTAGGGTTCCTTTATCAGAGTCACCCATTACCCTTGGGTCCCCCATCAGAGATGAGCCGACTCGGATTTCAGATTATACGTTCTCCACTCCCAAAGGGCCATAACTGCCACTTTTACATTCTGCATTATGAAGAATCCATCCGAAAAGAACAACACCATGTTATGGGAGTTAAGCAGAACTGGAATTTCTGAAGAAAATATCTCATTAGTTGAGCTTCTATGGGATAAAAGAAACCAACATGGTTTCTGTACAAAGCTTACTTTCAGGAAGAACTTTATTAATATAGTGACTACTGAGCAACCAGCAACTATTGTACAATATAGCAGAAAGAGTACAGTGGTCAGGAGTATGTCATATACAGGCCAGCGTAAAGAGTGCAGTGGTCAGGAGCATGTTATGGCCAGAAGTGGTCTCCACAATACCTCTGACGTGGCTAAGCGACTCAACTATACACAAAAACATAGGAACTGGGGTGCAGAAAAATTGCAGCAGGTACTCTGGATGGTCAAATCTTAAATTGTTTGGCTAGAGCAGGAGGCAGTTTGTTGGCAAAGGGCTGGAGAGCTGTACAATAAAGAGTGTCTGCAGGCAACTGTGAAGCATGGTGGAGGTTCCTTGGAAGATGGGGGTTGCATTTCTGCAAATAGAGTTGGAGATTTGATCAGGATCAATGGTGTCCTCAGTACTGAGAAATAGAGGCAGATACTTATCCATCATACCATCAAGGAGGCGTGTGATTGGCCCCAAATTTATTCTGCAGCAGAGAAACAACTCCAAACATACAGCCAATGCCATTAAGAACTATCTTCAGTGTACTGAAGAACAAGGAGTCCTGACAATGATGGTTTGGCCCCCCCTCTCAGCATCATGGAGTCTGTCTGGAATGACATGAAGAGACAGAAGGATTTGAGGCAGCCGGCATCCACAGAAGTGCTTAATTATCCAAGATGTTTGGAACAACCTACCTGCCAAGTTCCTTCAAAAACAGTGTGCAAGTGTACCTAGAATTGATACTGGTTGGAAGCCAAAGGGTGGTCAAACCAAGTATTAATTTGATTTAGAATTTTCTTCTGTTTGTCCACTTTGCATTTTATAAATTATTAAAATAAACAATTAAACTATATATTTTTGAAAGCTTTCCTACTTTGTAGCATTGCTTCCCACCTCCCTAAAGTTGAGCCAACTAAGAGTCACTTAAAAAAATTTCCTTTACAGAAAAAGCCAAAGATTTCTGCCTAGAGGAATATAAATATATGAGTCGTCATCAAGGGTGAATTTCCATCTGAATGGCTGGGTTCAGTATCAGAAAGGATTTGGACCTCCATATTCCCCCCTTATCTACGCCCCTGCAAACAGATATGATAGATGCTCAAGTATTTGAAGATGGAATTCTGAAACGAAGGAGGAATAAAGCTGTGCAGATATTTAACTGTTACAGTATATCCATTAGCAATCTATACCCATCAAGAGAGACCTTTGTTAGCCTGTAAACCTTCATGATGGTGGTTGGGGGGTGACCTCCTGAAGTTGAGCCATGTAAAAGTTACTTAAAAAGTATTTATTTTATAGAAAAAGCCAAAGCTTTCTGCCTGGAAGAATATTACTATGAGTCATCATCAAGGGTGAATTTCCATCTGAATGGCTGGGTTTGTTATCAGAAAGGTTTTGGACCCCCATATCCCGCTTATCTATGCCCCTGCAAACAGATATGCTATTAAAAAGACAATTCTCTAATAAATGCTCAAATGTTTAATGATAGAATTCTGAAGTGAATGAAGTCAGACAGATATTTAAGTGTTATGGTATATCCATCAGCATTTTATACCAATGAAGAGAGACCTTTGTTAGCCTATAAACTCTCATGGTGGTGGTGGGGGGGGGGGGGGGTTGACCTGAAATTGGGCCAACTAAGAGTCACTTAAGTATTTTCTTTACAAAAAAAGACATAGCTTTCTGCATGGAGAAATATTAATATGAGTTGTCATCAAGGGTGAATTTCCATCTGAATGGCTGGGTTCAGTATCAGAAAGGTTTTGGACCCCCATATCCCCTCTTATCTATGCTCCTGGAAATGGATATGATAATATTAAAAAATACAGTTATCTGGTAGATTCTCAAATATTTGAGGATGGAATTCTGAAATGGATGAGGGATGAAGCTGCACAGATATTTAACTGTTACAGTATATGCATTAGCATTCTATACTCATAAAGAGAGACATTTGTCAGCCTGCAAACCCTCATGGTGGTGGTGGTGGGTTGACCTCCTAAAGTTCAGCCAACTACGAGTCACTTAACAAGGTGTTTCCTTTGCAGAAAAAGCCAAAGCTTTCTGCCTGGAGGAATTAATATGAGTCATCATCAAGGGTGAATTTCCATTTGAATGGCTGGGTTCAGAATCTGAAAGTTTTTGGACCCCCATACCCCCCCCCTTATCTACACCCCTGGAAAGAGATATGATAACATTAAAAATACAATTATTTGACATATGTTTAAATGTTTGAGAAAGAAATTGTGAAATGAATGAGGGATAAAGGGGATTTTTAACTGTTAGAGTATACCCATTAGCATTCTATACTATGCTTGTAAACCCTCATGATTGTGGTGGGGAGAGTGACCTTCTAAAGCTGAGCCAACTAAGAGTCACTTAAGAATATATTTCTTTTACAGAAAAAGCCAAAGCTTTCTGCCTGGAAGAATATTAATATGCATCATCGCGGGTGAATTTCCATCTGAATGGCCGTGTTCGGTATCAGAAAGCTGCAATAAGTAGTGTTGAGCGAACCCGGACTGTAACGTTCGGGTCCATACCGAACTTTGGGGTGTCCGGGACCCGGACCCGAACGTTTCAAAAAACGTTCGGGTTTGGGTTCTGGATTCTGGTAGTTGATCACGCATGTTGAATAGCTGCAGGGCAGCCAATCAACAAGCGTTTCACTGGTTTTCCCTAGAAGCCATCACAGCCATGCCTACTAATGGCATGGCTGTGACTGGCCAGTGCATCATGTGACCCAGCCTCTATATGAGGTTGGAGTCACAGTGCTGCATGTCACATGCTCTTGGGTTAGTGTAGGGAGAGGAAGCTGCCGGTGTTTTTGTGAGGGACAGATTGCAGACATTTTAACATCTGATCCTGCATCCTGAGATTACTACTACTGTTGCTCTGAGGGACAGATTGCAGTAATTTGAGATTTCACATACTGCTGCTTTGAGTGACAGATTGCAGATCAAACTCTGCATAACACAACGATCGCTACGATCGTACACAACAATCAGATTGTGGGAGTAATTTGAGATTTCACATACTGCTGCTTTGAGCGATCTGACTGCACTAGGTAGAGGCTTCTGCCTAACTGCCTGACAGATTATTTTTCAAAAATCATCTCCTAGTTCTCCTAGTTCTAGCTGCAGCTGTAAGTGACACATTATTGTTCAAAAATCATCTCCTAGTTTATTTGATTTTAATTTATTTTCCCTATCCCCATTTTTTTGTAGGGCACTTGCCCCACTCTTATCCCCATTTTACTTCCTTTTGCAGCCCTCTAGCACTTGCCAGGACTTTGTTACAGCCATTTTTGTGCCTAAAAGTTCGAGTCCCCATTGACTTCAATGGAGTTCGGGGTCCGGGATAACGTTCGGGCAACGTTCGGTGCCGAACCCGGACTTTTCCCCAAAGTTCGTTCGGACCCTCCGAACCCGAACATCCAGGTGTTCGCTCAACTCTAGCAATAAGTAATGTACATGGGGTCAAGCTTTTCTATTCCATTCACAGACCATGCTTCAGCCGTGTCGTTATTCTGGACCATGTGGTCTTGGCACAGCTGGCTGTGTGTCCTCCCATCTCTCGTATTTCTGATCTGGATATTAGAACCTAAGTAGAGGAATTGAGCAGTACAATGGCTCCTAATTTTTTTTGTCCAAATATACACAGTGTGCTGTGTGCGTATGAAGTGACATTCCGACAGCTCCGGCTCCCTTTGGAACGCTCAGTTAAAATATCACTTTGGATAATGGCAACAAGTTTGATGGACTAAAAGGTCAGTCCCAGCAAAACCGCATCTTCAAAATTTACCTACCAGATTCCCATGCTGAGTCTCTCAAGGATTTAAAGTGATACATTTTATCTATAGCGGTGGTAAAAAATATTGACACCCCCGCATTTCTGTCAGATAATGCGCCATTTCACCTAGAAGATTGTTGAAATTTCAAATGTTTTGGCATTCTTGTGATTATTTCTTTTGTTTCTACTGGTATGACACAAAAACGTGGAGAAACAAAAAGCCAAATCTGACACATTCCATGCAAAATTCCATCAATGAGTTTCTTACACCTCTCTATTGGGATTTTGGACCACTCGTCTTTCGACAACTGCTCCAGGTCTCTCAGATTGGAAGGGGTTCCTTTTCCCAACTGTTGTTTTCCCAATATGCACAAAGCATATCCCTCTATAGTGTGTACTTGTCTCAAATAAGAGCACTAAGTGTCAATTTTGTCTTCTGCCTCCTTCCTCTGCTTTCTGCATGAGTCCCTGTTGACAAGTTTTCCTGACATCAAGAGATAAATGGTGACAGGGAAGGGAGCTCCAGCACACAGCCTGTGATTGACAGCCTCAGCTCTGCTGAGCTGTGTGGAGGGTGGTGTGTCTCTGCAATTTCAGCTTTTCGCCCCGTTTTCTGAACACTAAGAAAAGCTTTATAAACTCAGCAATTTCAGTGGTTGTAGAGGAGAGAGAGGGCTGCAGATAAACAGGTACAACATATGTAGGAGGATTTTTTTCATCTCCGTGTATCAGGCCAGTTACTTCACTGGGTATAGGTAAGGGTTTACAACCATTTAAGGGCGTGTCTCCAGTCCACCTCCTGAAGAAGTAGGTCTCTACACTGACCGGACCTTCCCCACCCCCCAGGGCACAATGCTCCTGACAGGAGCAAGGCACACTCATGGTCAACCTAGCCAAGAGGCCTGATGGACCCCTCTCCATATGGTCAGCTGAAGCCGACCGCTGAGTAATAGGTGAGGGGGCTCTCCTGAAGAGGCACCCCCCTGGTTCAGTAGAGGAAGGAACCTATTGGCCATACCTTCCCAAACCCCAGACTTTAGGGTAGGCCCAAGGGCCCACACCCTGCATCCAAGTGAAAAGAAACACAGAAAAGACTGCAAAGTGACAAACTCATGGAGAATAAATAAAATTAAATAAATAAGTGCCAGTGCAGGTGCATTGGCTAGGCCTTGCGACCTGGTAACAAAAGTTGCCCTGGCCTTAGCCAAAACGCCTAGCCCAAAAGGTGCTGTACAGAAAAAGCAACAGGTGACATGGCCATGTGTTGGTTCTCACTGTGGGTTTCCCCGACCAGCTCCCAGGGGCCACTGACCCCTAGGGGGCTCTCTGCCTTCCCAGCACATGACCAGACAAGGTAACACCATTGAAATCAGGAGGCACTGGGCCCCTGCAGTCCATCCAGTGGAATTACTTCCATGTCCCACCTTACACAGTGAGCACCCTTATTTCTGTTCCTTCAGGACAAACCTCAGAGCCCCCATCAAACCAGCAGGGATACTATACAGCCCCCCCTAGTGGACACTGATGAGTACCGATGTTACACTTGATCTTAGCCAAAAGGCCGAGAAGTTGCAGTCATATGAATTGCTCTATGCACACTACACATCCCATAGTCCATCTTGGGAGCAAGCAAAAGGGGGTACCTACATTCTTACATACAGTGGGACCATGGAGAACAAACATGGCCGTCCCCTAACAAGAAGTTGGAATTTGGAGGAAGCTGGGAGCAACGGTAGGTACTTTTTTTGAGTCAAAATATACCTGAAGACAAAAAGTACAACTAATTCTCTATGCAATGCAGGCAGATCATGGGTGGTGGAAGGGGCTGTGCTTTCTGAAAACTGCAGGCCATCCTGTGTAAAGCCCACATGTGATGCTAAGTCTTCATGATTGACAGAATGGAAATCCAATGAATGAAAATAGTGGGCTAGGCTGGGGAGAAAAGGGCTATCATGGGTGCTCAACCTGTGGCCCTCCAGCTGTTGCGTAACTCCAAGTCACATGAGGCATTGCAAGGTTGACAGTTACAACCATGACTCCCAAAGGCAGAGGCATGATGGGACTCCAAACTTTCTAAACAAAGGGCCAGTTTTCTGTCCTTCAGAGCTTAGGAGGACCAGCCTGTGGCCAGTGGAAGTAGAAAAAGCCCCAGCCTCAGATGCCCCATCAATGCCCCACTATTGGTTTTAGCGGAAGCAATAGTGCCCCATTGTTGGTATCAGTGGGAGGAATAGTGCCCCATCATTAGTGTCAGCTGTGGATGGAATAGTGCCCAAAGGGCTGGATAGAAGAAAGAAAAAGGCTGCAGCTTGGAGACCAGCTGTTGTGGAACTACAAATATCATCATGCCTCTGCCTTTGGGAGTCATGGTTGTAACTGTCAACCTTGGAATGCCTCATGCGACTTGTAGTTCCGCAACAGCTGGAGGGCCACAGGTTGATCACCCATGGGCTAGATGATGCTGGACATCCTTCAGCCAAAAAATAGGTGGGCTTTATCTGAAAAACCTACAAAAAAGAACAGTTGTGCCTGCCCATTCCTTGGATCTCCACTCCCATGCAGAGCTACAGCCACTAGCAGAATCTTAAATCTGACCTCCAGCCTCCCTTTCAGTCTTGCCCAGCTGTACCGGCTCCACTCCTGGACTGAAATGGCTTCCTCTGATTTCACTGTGCACTGTAAGCTTCTCATAATGTGCATTAGAAGATGCAGATAGTCAGCAGAGGCGTAACTAGAACCTTCAGGGCCCTGGTGCAAGAAATTATGAAGGGCCCCCCTGACCCCTGGCCAGGGCCCTTCCCGCTGATCCTGGGGCCCTTTACTCCCACCGCGGGTCCTTTTATTATGGTACCCATTATGGGACCCATTCACAAGTTCTGCAGCGGCCCCTTTCTGCCATCTTTGGGCCTCCCCATGGTGGTGAAATGCCAGGGCCCGGTTGCAATTGCACCCTTTGCAATCCTGATAGTTCCCCTCACTGGTGTCAGTAGTTTTTAATTTTTATTTAAATTTTATTATTTTTTTTACCATTTCATTTTATTTCTTTTACAATTGTATTTTTACAATTTGTTTTATTTTTTTTTTAGGAGCTCTATTGGGGGGCTTTGATGAGATATCAGGGCTCTAAACAAACCTCAGCCCTCAATCTCCACCTGTGTAATCTCAGCTGCACAGAATGAATGGACAGGAATAGTTGTGTACTGAGCCTCCCATTCATTCAGAAACTGAAGTATAGTAAAAAACAGTTTACTATGCTTCAGTTATGAATGAACCAATTGGTACCAATCACTGTCTCTGTCCATTCAGAAAAGGAAGGAGCCGGTAAATGACGATTTTACCAACCCGTTCCCATCTCTCCATCATGATTCATCTTCTACAGCAGCTGGCAGGAGAGACGAGGGGGGAAGACAGCATCCGCCATCCCTCCTATTCAGGTGTGCAAGGGAGACACATAGGCTCCCTGGAGCATGGGGCCAGTTGCAATTGCAACCCGTGTAGTTAGCCCCCTGCAAGTCAGACAGAACCTGCCTGATTTCCTGACTGGAGGATGCCCAGCATTGTCTAGACCAGTGGTCTCCAAACTGCAGCCCTTGGGACAGATGTAGCCCTTTGCTTGCCTCTATCCAGCCCTTTCGGGCACTACTCTATCCACAGCTCACACTAATGATGGAGCACCATTCCATACCAACAATGGGGCACTATTCTTCCCACTGATAACAATGATGGGGCACTATTCTTCCCACTGACACCAATGATGGGGCACTATTCCTCCCACTGTTACCAAAAATGGGGCACCATTGCTCCCACTGACACCAATGATTGGGCACTATTCCTCCCAATGACACCAATGATGGGACACTATTCCTCCCACTGACACCAATGATGGGACACTATTCCTCTCACTGATACCAATGATGGGGCACTATTCCTCCCACTGACTCCAATGATGGGACACTATTCCTCCCACTGACTCCAATGATGGGACACTATTCCTCCCACTGACACCAATGATGGGGCACTATTCCTCCCACTGACTCCAATGATGGGACAATATTCCTCCCACTGACACCAATGATGGGGCACTATTCCTCCCACTGACTCCAATGATGGGACACTATTCCTCCCACTGACTCCAATGTTGGACACTATTCCTCTAACTGACTCGAATGATGGGGCACTATTCCTGCCACTGATACCAATGATGGGACACTATTCCTCCCACGGATACCAATGATGAGACACTATTCCCCCCACTGACACCAATAATGGGGCACCATTCCTCTCACTGATACCAATGATGGGGCACTATTCCTCCCACTGATACCAATGATGAGACACTATTCCTCCCACTGACACCAATAATGGGGCACCATTCCTCTCACTGATACCAATGATGGGGCACCATTCCTCTCACTGCTACCAACAATGGGGCACTATTCCTCCCACTGACACCAATGATGGGACACTATTCCTCCCACTGATACCAATGATGGGGAACTATTGCTCCCACTAAAACCAATGGTGGGGCATTGATGGGGCATCTGAGGCTGGGACATTTTTTACTCCCACTGGCCACAGTCCGGCCCTCCTAAGCTGACAAGGAAAGTAAACTGGCCCCATAGTTTAGAAAATTTGGAGACCCCTGGTCTAGACCTTTCCTCCCCAGAGTGACTGTTCCTGGCCCCATCCCTGTCCATTCATTGGATTTCAGCTTTTGCAATCCTGGAGGCTCAGCGCCACATGTGGGCATTGCCTAGGGCAGTCTAGTAGTGTCTACAGAAAGCGATGTACAGACCCTCCCACCACCCGTGAGATCCGGTAAAGACATCACATGTTCTAAGATCCGGATGAAAAGAAAACAGATACATTTTATATAAAATTTCATTAAAATGAGGGGGGGAAGGAACCAGAGAAGGCAAAACATAATCAGACTAAACTTCAGCTTCAACTGTCAGCAGTTCCGGTGTTCCATTAAAGGAGAAACCATCCAAGGTAGAGAATCATCACAGCTCGTAACAATATAATTCTTCCTGTGGGGTGCCCATGTAATATTCATCAAGGTTTACTCTGCAGCGCCTTCTTTACGACTGAACTGAACAGAAAACATTCTTAATGCAGCGTAATTAATTTTGAATTAGCCGTCAATAATATATAATGTATGACCATCAACGTGGAAGATGCAGTAAACACATAAACCGGCCGGCGAGGATCGCTGAGGCCGATCTCAGAGTGCTCATAATTAACTAACCAACAAAAACTTAACACAAGGCGCGCGTCATGCCGCGATCGTTCTTCCTGAAGGTGAAAATCCATCATTTCCCTAATGGAGAGTGAATGGAGACGCCTATACATTTCATTTAGATACATGCTTTATTGTTACATTTAACTTACATTTGAATTCCAGGTGTAGCGCCCCCATAGTGTAGGTGCTTTTACTTTTGTAGATTTTTGATAAGAAAGGAAAAATCTAGTCAGGCCTGACTCAGTGCAGGCCTGAATGTTTTGATCTGGGCTGGGAGTGGCTCAGGGGTGGGGCTGGAGATAGAGGGAAGGAACACCCCTTGGAGATTCCTCCCCATTGAGCTTGGAAAGTTCTGCAAAGGGGGATGGATGAGGAGGTGTCACTTCCTGATGTATGACAAAGGAACTCTGACCAATCCAGTGGCTGGATTGGTAGGGGCAGGCCTCCTTAAATACAGCAATCTGCCAGCAGGTGTCAGGAGAGTTCGGGTGGAAGAGTGAGGATGTAGTCAGGAGCTGCGGATCAGGCCTCGCCCCGGAGGAGGGGATCCCCCTGTCTGGGGAAAGGAGGTGAACCTGAGGCCTGGGGCTTGGGTTCAGCCAGGAGCAGGAGTCGGCTCCTGTAGTGGCGCAGGAGAAGCAGGAGAACAACTGAGGTCTACACGGAAGCATGGGCGTCCGCAGGTAGGGGCAAGGGGGGGCAATTGCCCCCCCCTGGAATCAGGGATCAGATCAAGGGTTCCCCACTAGGTCCTTATCCTCTTGAGCCATGTATGCAGTTTCTGACAGTCTCTTGGGCCATGTATGCAGTCTCTGACCATTTCCTGTACCATGTCCACAGTCTCTGACTGTCTCCTGTGCTATGTCTGCAGTCTCTGACTGTCTCCTGTGCTATGTATGCAGTCTCTGACTGTCTCCTGTGCTATGTATGCAGTCTCTGACTGTCTCCTGTTCCATGTACACAGTCTCTGACCATATCCTGTACTATGTCTGCAGTCTCTGACCGTCTCCTGTACCATGTCTGCAGTTTCTGACCATCTCCTGTATCATATCCGCAGTCTCTGACTATCTCCTGGATCATGTCTGCAGTCTCTGACCATCTCCTGTACTACGTCTGCAGTCTCTGACCGTGATAATGTAATTATGACATTGTCAAAATGGGGCAGAGCATGGATGACCTTGAAATTATGCCCCCCCCCCTGGAAAAAGTTCTGCGGACGCCCATGCACAGAAGGAGACTCTTTAAAGGATCCACCATATAGTCGGTGAGTGGTGGCCCCTGGGAGTTGGATGAGAAGGCTGGGATAGTCTGGGAGGAGAGAGAGCAGTCTGTGGAGGCCGGGAAGAGCCAACCAAGGGGAAGGAGAGCCATGAGACCGCAGGACAGGCCGGATGGGTCTGGAAGATGGATGGGCTAGGAGTTGTAGTTCAACCAAAGGCCCGGCTAGCACCAAGTTACTTTGCTACACTAAAGAGGTTTTATGGTTTCAGTGAAGGAAACCTGTGACTCCTACCGACAAAGGGTGGTTCTGAGGCCTTGCCCGCGGCTGCAGCAGGCCTCACCATGTGCTAGCTGTGGTGAAGAGGAAGTGTCATGGAGGTCTGATAAATTTTCTTTCGGACCAGGGAACAAGTGTAATGGTAAAGTGGTGTACTGGAGAAGAAGTGTATATACTGGAGATGTATATAGTAGGCCCGTGTTAAATTACTGGGCATCGCACAGTCATCCCTAATCCCTATCCAAGTTCAACCCCCTAAATAAAACAACAAAACTAAGTACCGGCCTGTTCAGTGACTTTGGCTTTGTGGAATCGTGTGATTGAGAGCAGGGGGCAGGTGGACCACAACTATCAGCCACTCCTAAGGGAGCACATGGCTACACATGTATGGAGATTGTTTTATATATGTACCCTCACCGGCCACCTTATTAGGTACACCTTGCTAGTAGCAGGTTGGACCCCCTTTTGCCTTCATTTTTGGTGGCATAGATACGTTGGAAACGTTCCTCAGAGATTTTGCTCCATAGTGACAATGATGGCATCACACAGTTGCTGCAGATTTGTCAGCTGCACATCCATGATGCCAATCTCCCGTTCCACCACATCCCAAAGGTGTTCTATTGGATTGAGATCTGGTGACTGTGGACTGGAGGCCATTGGAGTTAGGGTTGCAACCTTTTTTTAAAGCCAAACCTGAACACTTTAGCCATGCGCAGCAAAAACATTTTTAAAGGAGGAACGCTGTGGAAAAAAGGGGGATCTGATGTAAGGGGGGTTTCTACTCACACTTACTTCAGAGTTCCCAGCATTTCCCCTTAAATTAGGGTTCCCAAAGCCCCCCAAAGTCCACAGGGCAACCCTTGCACCTGATTCCCCCTTACCTCACTCGCTTCTTAGGCAGGAGAGAGAAGGGAGGGAAAGGGGAGACTTCAATCACAGACCTTGGATAGTGAGCTCACTCAGCTAAGGATGGAGGCTCAGGTATCGGCACCTTTTATCCATGATGTATCTGCCGGTTGCTGAGCTTCAGATTTCCAGCCCACACATCTCTTTGCTGAGGCACTGAATGTTGGAGAATGGAGTGTGGACAGACAGAAGGGTAGGGGCGGGAGGAGGAGCATATCAAGCCCTCTCTCCTCTCCTGTCCGTGTTTAGGGATAGGGACCGTGTGTACACCTATATACTCAATGGTTATGGTAAATGGTTATTTGGGTTGCCACAGTCAATGCTGAGTATCGTGTCCGGGGTTCTGAAACCCAGACACAGGATTGAAACTTTGGACTGTCCAGGTGAATCCCTGATGGGTGGCAACCTTAATTGGAGTGCAGTGACCTCATTGCCCAGTGGTGAGATGATTGGAGCTTTGTGGTGCATTATCCTGCTGGAAGGAGCCATCAGAAGGTGGGGACACTGCAGTCATAAAGGGATGGACATGGTCAGCAACAATACTCAGGCCGTGGCGTATAAACGATGCTCAATTGGTACTAAGGGGCCCAAAGTGTGCCCATCCCCCACACCATTACACCACCACCACCAGCCTTAACCGGTGATACAAGGCAGGATGGATCCATGCGCCAAATTCTGACCCCACCATCTGAATGTCGCAGCTGAAATCCAGACTCATCAGACCAGGCAACGTTTTTCCAATTTTCTATTGTCCAATGTTGGTGATCAGCCTCAGTTTCCTGTTCTTAGCTGACAGGAGTGGCACCCGGTGTGGTCTTCTGCTGCTGTAGCCCATCTGCTTCAAGGTTGGATGTGTGTTCAGAGATGGTATTTTGCATACCTTGGGTGTAACGAGTGGTTATTTGAGTTACTGTTGCCCTTCTATTATCTAGAACCTGTCTGCCCATTCTCCTCTGACGTCAACAAGGCATTTTTTCCTCCACAGAACTGCCGCTCACTGGATATTTTCCCTTTATCCCACCATTCTCTGTAAACCCGAGAGATGGTTGCGTGTGAAAATCCCAGAAATACTCAGACCGGCCCGTCTGGCGCCAACAACCATGCCACGTTCAAAATCACCTAAATCCCCTTTCTTCCTTGCTTGGTTTGAACTTCAGCAAGTCGCCTTTACCACGTCTAGATACCTATATGCATTGCGTTGCTTCTGTGTGATTGGCTGATTAGCAATTTGTGTTACCAAGCAATTGAACAGCCATACCTAATAAAGTGGCCGGCGAGTGTATACGTATGTATCAATGCTCATATTATTATGATAAGTATTATGTTGGTTTTCATTTTTTTAATAATAAAATTATTATGAATTTTTTTTTAAATATTTTATATTTGTCTGCCTTACTCTTAGCTGCGTAAAAGTCCTTGGGGGAATACAACCCTGTTTTTGGGTCACCTCCTGAATAAGCTCCCTCCACAGACAGCTCAACACTCCTATAAGACAAAGCATTTTATCCAACATAAAGGGGAATTTACTAAGACTGGAGCAAACAGATACTAAAGCAGTTGTGCCTGGCGACCAATCAGCTTCTATCTTTCACTTTCAAAGCTTAACTGAAAATGCTGAAGATAGAAGCTGATTGGTAGTCACACACATTATTATTATTATACAGGATTTATATAGCGCCAACAGTCTGCGCAGCGCTTTACAACATGGGGCAGACAGTGCAGTTACCATACAAGCTGATACAGGAGGGATCAGAGGGCCCTGCTCCTTAGAGCTTACAATCTAAGAGGAAGGTTCAAGTGATAAAAAAGGTAATAACTGTGGGGGATGATCTGCTGAAGAAAGTAAAAGTACAATAGTTAGATGGGGGCTTCTCTGAAGAGAAACGATTTCAAGGATCGCCTAAAAGTGGACAGATTTGGAGACAGTCGGAAGGATTGGGGTAGGGAAATCCAAAGGATGGGAGAGGCTCGGGAGAAGTCCTGGAGGTGAGTATGGGAGGAGGAGACGAGGGAGATCTTGGGAGCAGTGGCGGCCCGTACATCAAGGGCGCAGCCCCCCCAATTCCCACGCAGGGTGTCGGACGCATAGATTTCAATGTTTTTGGCTTCAAAAAAGGCTGAGCCCACCCAGTTGTGTGACAATAGTGAATTGATATTCGCCATTGTCTTCCTGAGTCTCCTCCCGGCCAATCAGGAAGCAGGTCCTGGGACCCGATTGGCCGGCAGTCCGGCCAATCGGGTCTCAGGACCCACTTCCTGTTTGGCTGGGAGGAGAAACAATGGCCTCAGAACAAGGAGTAACTGGAACGAGGAGCTGCAGCCCTACACCGGATCCTTGTCATCTGCCTCCTAAGGTAAGGAGGCCTCTGATCGCTACCCTCACTGCCTTCCCATCCGTCTCCCGGGGGGGAGGGGATCGCCGCCTTCCCGCCTATTTCCCATGGGGGGGCAGGGTTGTAGCGTTGGTTTGCCCCCCCCCAAATATTGAGCATCAGCCGCCACTGCTGCTTGGGAGGAACAAAGAGAACTATTTGGTGGGTATTTTGAGACAAGGTTGGTGATGTAGATGGGGCAGAGCTGTGGATGACTTTGTAGGCTATTGATAGTATTCTGAATTTCATTTGTTGGGCGAGTGGCAGCCAATGTAGGGATTGGCAGAGAGGGGAGGAGGACAATGGAGGGATTGGTAGAGAGGAGTAACAGACACAGAGCGATTGGTAAGGTGGATGATTCTGGCAGCAGCATTCATGATGGACTCAAGGAGGGATAACCTATGTAAAAGTAGGCCAATGAGGAGGGAGTTGCAATAGTCGAGGCGAGAGATAACCAGGTGAGTGAATTAGGAGCTTTGTGGTGCCACTGGTTAAAAAGGAACATATTTTGGAGATGTTGCGGCAGTTGAGATGACAAGCTTTGGAAAGTGATTGGATGTGGGGCCTAAAGGAGAGTTCAGAGTCCAGGATAACACCAAGCACCCTGGCATAGGGGAATAGGTTGATGGTTGTGCCATTGCTCTTGACAGAGAAGTCAGGGGAAGAGGCACGTTAGAGAGGAAATATTATGAGCTCATCTTTGGACAGGTTGAGTTTGAAGAACTGGTTTGACATCCAGTCAGCTGTTCCAGATTCAGTGTGCTCCACTATAGTTTTCCTTGTTAAAATTAAGTTCATGGGATGTTCTCCAGTCATTTGAAGTGTAAAGAGAAAATAATCTTCTAAGCCATATGCCTACTATGAAGGCTGGTAACTTACTGAGGGACCACGAGAAAGAAGGCAGGGGGTCTAGTATCAAAGAACTAAAACCAACTACCCCCAACATACAGGGGATCTGGATTATACCATTAACAAACATTGAAATGACAAGTTGTAGCTGCACTGAATAGGCACTAGATGTCAGCACTAACATTTATACATAGATGATGAAATCCATTAGGGGTGCATGGGCGCCGTCCCCCTCCAATCCATGTGCCCGGCACCCTAATCTACATACACATCGGCGGACGCATGGATTTCTATGTGGGCTTTTTTTGTTTGAAGCACGTGATTAGAGCCCGGAGCTCTAATTGGCTTCAAAAAGGGTGGGCTTGGGGCGCAGAGCACCACCTGTTTGGCAGGGAGGAGAAGCCCGTATGTCCAGCCGGGAGGAGAAGCCCCGGCTAGTCCTTCGGCTGGAGCGAGAAACAGCAGCCCTACCCCTCCTCCTCATCCCCTAAAGTAAGGCTGCCTTCCCGTTGGTCACTGCTGCAGTTAGTGGAGTTGGCGTCAGTGGGTGGCGGCGGTGCAAGGGAGGGGGAAGTTTGCCCCGCCCCCCCGAAATATTGAGAACCAGCCGCCATTGGTTCCAGAGTAGGCGGTAAAAACACATTTTTCTATCCCCCCAAATGCCTCCCCTGAAGTGGAGGACAGGGGTGTACACCTGTGGTGGTCACAATGCTTTACTTTACAAGAATTAAACCCCCCATCGCAATCAACTGAATGAGGCCAAGGCTCATTCACCTTGCAACCATGTGCAATGCACATGGCTGAAGAAAGGTATTCCAGGATTTTAGGGGTTAAAAGAGACAGTGAGGAGCTGACACAATGCCTCCTTACTGCATGTCAAATGCTCTCTGAAAAGTGATCCATGCTGGGTCGCTCTTCAGAGGGCTAACACTAGTATAAATGGGTCCTAAGTTTGGTTTACATTTAGACATGATGATATTGTGCTTCACATTCAGTTGGTATGACAGAAGCGAGGACCGTGAACATAAACACACGCATTAAAAAAAATCTTTTAGTACTCAGTAATTGTCCTCTGGAGTCTTCCCTCCGCGCTGCCTGACAGACGCTTCTATTCTCCTGCCTGCTGGTATTATTTGTCATTCTGTCACTTCATGTGGGTTGTTAATAATCATCCATAAAAAAAAAAATGTACTTTCACGATTCCGGCGACTTCCATACTGGTAGGCATTATTTACAATAAATACATGGAGTTTGGACTGTAAAGATAAAAAAAAGATGAAGGAATTGAATTTTGTAAGCATGGTGCAGGGCCGGCACCAGCATAAGGCTGCTTAGGTGCTAGGACGGGGGTGGAGACAGAAAAAAATCAGAATCCCCAGCCGCTTGCTTGGCATCCAACCCCCCCCCCCCCCACACACACACACATGTGCCACTACCATGTATCCCAGACTTTGTTTGCCCATCTGCAGGCCCAGGACTGGCATGGTGGGTGCCGCCAGGTAGAAGGGAGGGAGCTGAGCAGACATGCATTTGCTATCATCCCCTTCTTCCTGTTGACCCGGAAGCATTGCGTAAAATATCACTACCCGGTCCCCCCTTTCACTTTCCACAATCAGTATGGCCAGAAAAGAATCAAATGCAGTGCGATCGACAAAATCAGATCAGCAATTTTGTAATTAACAAAATGCACCTTCATCTGGTAGACAAAAATCCTTGCATCTGCTCTGGCATCGTGGCACAGTGGTTAGCACTTACTATGCTTTGCAACACTGGGGTCTTCTCAGTTCAAACCTCAACTAGGACGCTACCTGCATGGAGTTTGCATGTTCTCTTAGTGCCTGTGTAGGTTTCCACCAGGTACTCTGGTTTCCTCCTGTGGGAATACATTGTTCATGTATTTTGTGCAACAACTACATCAGCCAGGAGATGGCAGTGTTTAGTAGCTGCAGCTATGGTTAAACTCTATGTCTTTTCTCTATAGTAAAGTTCCTGTTTCCTGTCTGCAGTTAAGCAAGAAAGCCCATGTGGACTGTGCACCATCTGTCTGTTCTGTAGGTCTATATACAGAATTTCTAAGACCTCCCACACTCCAAAGACATGCTGGTAGGTCAGTTGCTCCTAGCGTATATATATGCATGTCAAATAGAACTTGTCCCTTCCAGTGTGCCCTTTCTAGCAGTGGCGGCTGGTGCTCAATATTTTGGGGGGGGGGTGGCTACCCACCCCCCTGCGGGAGATGGATGGGAAGGTGGCGATCAGGGCCCTCCTTACCTTGGGAGGCAGATGATGAAGAACCGGTGTAGGGCTGCTGCTCCTCGCTCCAGCTACTCCTCGCTCTGGGGCCATTGCTTCTCCTCCTGGTCGAACAGGAAGTGGGTCCTGAGACCCAATTGGCAGGGAGTCCTAAGACTCCCTGGCCAATCTGGTCTTCGGACCCACTTCCTGCTTGGCCTTGAGGAGAATCAGGAAGACAATAGCGAATATTAATTTGCTATTGTCACACAACTGGGTGGGCTCAGGGCTCAGTGCTCTGCACCCCGAGCCCACACTTTTTTGAAGCCAATTAGAGCCTCATGTGCTTAAAAAAAAAACCCCATTGGAATCCATGCATCTGGCGTTCTGCATGTAGATTATGGGCTGGGGCATGGATTAGTGAGGCAGCGTACCCTGCGCCCCTTATGCACCCACTGATTTCTAGGGTATGCTTACTAAGGATGAGCCAACAGTTCAATCTGAACCTGGGTTCAGACTGAATTTTAGTTGCTCAGACGAACGCCCAAACTTTTGCCCATTGGGCCCCCTGCTCAGTGGGAGCCGAGCATATTTATAGAAGCTGTATCTCTACTGCTTCCATATATGAATTTCTCACTGTCAATAGTTCCTAAGGAAGCAGTGGGTGCTGGCACCTGCTGTATCCCTAGCAACTGCCGATGTCACCAGCAGAGTGCCTTACATGGCCGGGAATCCATAGTAATGTAAGCAAATGGGCAGGGCTAGTGGTGACATCACTGGCCAAATAGGGTCATTGGCCGCTCTGGCAAGGTTACTATGCCAACTCCTGTATACAGACAGGAAAGGGGATATGGAGGGGGAGAGAGCACAGCTTGCACCTCTTCTTGGCTCTCTTTTCCTCTCTGCTACTGTCATACTGTAGTATATATGATCTGAAAGTATCAAGGTGAGGGGGGTGGGGGAGTTGTAGTAATGACACAATTGGAGGTGGGCTAACAGACATTTGTAATGGGGATGTAAGGATTTGTGCTAGAAGAGGGAACAGGATTTGTGCTAGGAGGGGGGGGGGGGGGTTGTGCTGAGAGGGGGTATTTGGGGAGGGCAGATAGTTTGTGTTAGGAGGTAGGATTCAGGGTGGGGGGAGGATTTGTGCTAAGAGGGGACATTTTTTTCTTGGATTTGTATTTTAGCAAAAAGTAAGAAATATTGTTTTTTTTTGCAAAATTGTCGCTCCTTTTTGTTTATAGCGGCGACCAGAAATGACGTAGAGGGGATCAAATACCACCAAAAGAAAGCTCTATTTGTGGGGGAAAAAGGGCGCAAACTTTGTTTGGGTACAACGTCACACGACCACGCAATTGTCAGTTAAAACGACGCAGTGTCCAATCGCAAAAAGTGCTCTGGTCCTAACATGGGAAATCCTCCTGGGGACGAAGTGGCTGGAGACCAAGTTGATTTACAACCTAAAATCATGCTCCCCTCAAGGCTTAAACGTTGATTGGAATGTGAGTGCATGCATTAATAACAGTTGGCTATCTTATTTGGAAAATATTTAGGTTTTTTCATTTATTTTTTCATTCTGTTTAGTTTTGTTTTTTTTTCTCCTTCCTTTCTTTTAATAATTTAATTTGGGGCATTATTTTCCCTGTTATTTTAGTTAGTTATAGTAAATGTAATTTTTTTTTAAATCATTTTATTAGGGACTATATTTATACAACTTTTCTTAATGCGTTTTGGTAAATATGCTGATCCGGATGATTTTATTTGTGATACTCTGTTCGTGCATTTGATGGAGTACTATTGTTTTTTCAACATTTATTTATTATGAATTGTTTGGTGCAATATCTAATCGGTACCAATAAATGGTGCACAATGGAATACATGAGAAGCATTTTCTTACTAGGAATTGGTAGCCATCTTGGTTTCCTATACGGGGCTTGGTACCTCTTTGCGTTTCATCCACAGCACTTGGGAAGTATTTATTACGCAATGACTCTACATAGCACCCATGCCCTGGAAGAAATAAATTCAGACGAAACACATAGGGTGGAGCTACGTATTGTGACGCCGTCATGTAACTGGAGGTAAATTTGACTAATTTTTACTTCTGTTAAAAAGCACTGTGACCCTTTTACTTGTGTAAGTGCAATTATTTGCTTTTAATAAATTGATGTATCAGGTTGACACTATATGGAGTGCTTTGTTTCCCTCTCGTTTCTGGATTTGGTGCATATGATGTGGTGGACTGAAGTGACAGAGATATACAATGCTCCTTGCTGGTGATCCTTGGTTTGAAGCCTTTGTCTTGCTATTAGTGTGTACTGACATAATGCATTGTATGGCTTCACTATAACTTGAGAGTCATATATATCCAGTAAGCTTTTTTGTGTAATTTACCACTTCAGCTCCGGAAAATTTACCCCCCTTTATGACCAGGCCATTTTTTGCTAAACGGCACTGCATTACTTTAATTAACAATTGCGTGGTCATGCAACGCTGTACTTAAATAAAATTGATGTCCTTTTGTCACAGCCTTCTTTTGGTGGCATTTTATCACCGTCCCCCACATGGCTTCTCGCAAACTGCAAACGGGCTTTCTTTCACCAATGGCTTTCTTCTTGCCATTCTTCCATATCGGCCAGATTTGTGGAGGGCACGACTAATAGTTGTCCTGTGGACAGATTCTCCCACCTGAGCTGTGGATCTCTGCAGCTCCTCCAGAGTTACCATGGGGCTCTTGGCTGCTTCTCTGATGAATGCTCTCCTTGCCCGGCCGGTCAGTTTAGGTGGACAGCAGTGGTGGCTGGAGGGCTTTTTTCGGGGGGGGGGGGCAGCAAACAACCACTCCCCCAGCCTTGTCTGCCTGTTGGTCCTACACTTACCCCATCTAGGTGGCGGGCTGTGGGCAGCGGCTTCGGTGTCCTCATGTGCTGCTAGGCGCCGGGCGTCCAATAGAATTGTCTGACATTTTGGCCAATCCGGAAATGGGTCTCACAACCAGCTTCCTGATTGGCGGGGATGATATTTAGTGTGAAAATAGCGAATATTCATTTGCTATCGTCACACAAGTGGGAGGGTTCGAGGTGCAGAGCCCTGCGCTCCAAGCCCACCCTTTTTTGAAACTTATTAGAGCCTCTGGTGCTTAAAGAACCACAACCCCCCATTCCATTGTAGCTCTGGCTGTATGTTTAGGGTCTGACGTGTAGTGGGACAATCTCAGACGTTTTCTGAACTCTGGTCCCGCCTCCAAGTGGAAGGTCGTCCTGTTACTGGGATTTGTATGTCGGTCTCGATGTTACCTTACCCCCCAACACCAAGAAATTCGTGGTCTCCGAGATTATTCAAAGTTTTTTCCCACCCGAACCTCGCGTCCCGAGACGTGGAGCTTGGGAGGGTGAACACACTGCTATCGTTTACTTATAAGCGATAAAAGTGTGATTTATAGTAGGGGCGGTTAGTCCTTCGACCAACACTCTGGGTAAAGGCCTAACCGGTTTTACAGTCTGTTAAGATAACCTGCGGGCCGCGG
>BLSH010052989.1:126210-141277 GCA_018402905.1 Glandirana rugosa | reverse complement strand
GTATTCTAGCAAAAAGTAAGAAATTTGGGTTTTTTTTGCAAAATTGTCGCTCTTCTTTTGTTTATAGCGGCGATCAGAAATGACGCAGAGGAGATCAAATACCACCAAAAGAAAGCTCTGTTTGTGGGAAAAAAAGAACGCAAATTTCGTTTGGGTACAACGTCGCACGACCGCGCAATTTTCAGTTAAAGCAACGCAGTGCCGAATCGCAAAAAGGGCTCCGGTCCTAAAGCTGGAAATCCTTCCGGGGCTGAAGTGGTTAATTGGCCACAGAACCTGTGTAATTAATGTGTGTCCTGGATTAAAGGGATGATGTGGCAACCCTAGTGGCGATGGGGTGGGGGGGGGGGGGTTGGAATGGTATATTCGCTCCATAAGACGCAGAGACAAAAAATTGCGTCTTATGGTGTGAAAAATATGGTATATATTACTGTATATAGTTCTGTGTATATGTATAGTTTGAAAACGAATATATTATATTTTTATATATATATGTAAATTTATAATATACACTATATTGTCAAAAGTATTGGGACGCCTGCCTTTACACACATTTTATCTTCCCATTGAGAAGCACAGAAGCAGCAACAACCATTTCCCATGAAGACTCCGTTCCGTCCCGGCTGTATTTAAGAATCACGCGGTATTTTGGGAAAAGCCATTTCCGCAAGGTAAGCGCTACTCACACATCGCAATGAGGTTTTTATTTTTTTTCTCCATTCCCAGAAGGGGGTATAAAATGCAGGATGTTTGTTTGATGAAGAGACTCCGCCATAAAATGCATAATTAAAAATACTCCGCTCTTCAAAGAACACCCGCCGTTTATAGAGAGGAGGACGCCCGGGGCGCTCGGTGCAGCTGGAGATTTTCGCGCCAGTGTAAGGCTGCGGCGGCGTTTCACCTCCAGCGTGACGCTCGCCTCAAATCGCCGGCTATCCGAAGACGTATTTCAGAAAATCTTTTTTTGGACGGTGATTTTATTTCTCTGAAGAATGACAGAATGATACAATGTAATGTTCCTCGGAACGCAGATACCCGTCACATCACACTCCGACTACAGCGGTGCCAACACAGCAAGGGTAACATGGAAATAAAGGCAATATCTTATTTTCATTTTGGAGAGACCAAGGAGGGTTATAACCCCTGCCAGGTTTTTTGTTTTTGTCTTTTTCTTTTTTTGCCATCTGTGTCATATCTCTTTATGAGAGATCACCCCATCTCCTAATAAGGGGAGCTAACACCTGCTTACAACTTTCCCCTTACCATTCCTATTCTCATACCCTGGGCTCTAGAGCCCTGCCCACAGCTGACATTTATATGGGCACTAACTCCGCCCCATAAATCACTAATGGCAGGAATAAACAAAAAGAATATCGGCCGAAAATTTCCGTTCTGCAAACGATTGGCTGATATTCTAACCGTTGATGCCCAGCAAGTAATACCCGATATCGTGAATGAAAAAGACTGATTGAAAAAGATTGAAAATTTGTGTCGTGTCGTTTGCAAACAAGCAATACTCTATGCATTGGTGTGAAGGTCGGCAGTAAAAACATACCAAGCATGAGCGGAACGTTTTCGACCACTGACCTCTCGGGGCTCGAGCAATCGGCCAATTTTCTACCTGTGTATTCCAGCAATGTTTTTGACCACTAGGTGGCTCTGTTGCAATTCTGGTATGGTAAGTGGAAAGTTGTAAGCAGGCGTTAGCTCCCCTTAAGGGAGATCCCTCCTTCATAGCAGGAATACACGGTTAGAAAATCGGCCGATCGCTCGACCGCCGATTTTCTAACTGTGTATTCCTGCTATAAAGAAGGGATCTCCCTCAAGGGGAGCTAACACCTGCTTACAACTTTCCACCTACCAGACCAGAATTGCAACAGAGCCACCTAGTAGCAGGTATGCTAACTGCACCTTCCATCAAGTCTTTTCTGCCACTAGTACACTTTGGTTAAAAAAAAAAATGTAACCCCCGTCAGTTTTTTGCCATCTGTGTCTCATTAGGGAGATTTCCCTTCACTTCCTGTCTCATAGCCACAACAAGGTGTGAGAGGAAATCCCTGCAAAGTGAGGAAATCCCAGAACTAATGTCCCCATTGGAAGATTTCCCCTTCTGACCCGGAGACAACCCAAAATGTGGGATATTTTTTTTTCACTTTTATCCTCCGTGATAATGGTAAACATTAATTGTGGTCATAGCCAGGGATACCCTCACTTTGGAGGGATTTCCTCTCACTTTCTGTTTTATGGCACAGGAAGTAATGGGAAATCCCCCCATGGGACACAGATGCCAAAAAAAAAACTGAAGGGGATTTCTTTTTTATTTTCTTTGCAGTTTACTGGCAGGTGCAGTTAGCTTGTCTGCCACTAGGTGGCTCTGTTGATATTCTGGTATGGTAAGGGGAAGGGGTCTAAGCAGGTGTTTGCTCCCCCTTTAGTGAGAACCCTCCTCTAGTGATTTAATGGATTGGGTTAATGCCCATATAAATGCCAGCTGTAAGTGGGGCTCTAGATTCAGGGGTGTGGGAAAAGAACATCATGGTTGCAGGGCTGGCTTCCCAGGTGAGGTGGTACAGATCATGGGAGGAATAACTGCAGTCGCCTTGTCTCCCCTGACCTTCTTCTGCAGAATTTGTGGTAGGGGTGCGCAAGGCCTTAGGGGCCTGGACAATATACCCCCCCCCCCCACCCCCAGACGGACAATGCGGTCACGTAAAAAAGGACCTGTCACCTGCCCAATGGGATATTTTTATTTATTTTTTACTAGTAACAGTGACTTATAGCGGGACTGTGATATTGCAGCCAACAAAATGGACACCTGACATGTTTAATCCTTTTTTAGGACCAGTGACACTAATACAGTGATCAGTGCTAAAAATATGCACTGTCACTGTACTAATGACACTGGCTGGGAAGGGGTAAACATCAGGGGCAATCAAAGGGTTAAATGTGTGCCTAGGCAGGGCTTACTAACTGTGGGGGGGAGGGGGGCTTTGACTGGGGGAAGGCAAAGATCTGTGTTCCTGCTTAGCAAAAACACAGGATCCATGCCTTCCCTACTGACAGATCGACAATTGTCGTTCTGCTTCTGTACTGGCGGGCGCCAGGGGACATCGAGTCCGCGGTACCCGCCGATGCTGTGTATAATCACAGTGGGAGTGGGTCGCCGGCGGTGCGCCCTAGACCCGGGAGTGTAGGTGCGTGATATGGCACAGAGCGCCCGCCCTGCTGCAGTAAATGTACATGGGGCGGTCGCTAAGAGTTTAATTGCTTCCAGGCTGGGTCGGTAACGCGAAATGCCGTCACCTGACGGTGGCCACGTGATCGAGTGCTGTGGGTGCGCTCACTGTGTAGCGGGGGGAGCCGATCACCGGTGGTCGCTCGCCCGCAGTCCGTGTATGTAAACACACCGATCTCCCTTCTGACGGGGGGTGGGGGGGTGGAGAGTGATCGCATGCTTCCTCTATATGAGAGCCATGATCACTCCCCTCCCCCACTCAGCCCACTCAGCCCAGCCCCCCGTACAGTTAGTAACACAGCCCAGGGAACACAGTTAACCCTTTGATCGCCCCCTAGTGTTAACCCCTTCACTGACAGTGATATTTCCATAGCACTGATTGCTATATAAATGCCAATGGTCCCAAAAAAGTGTCAAAAATGTTCCGACATGTCCGCCCCAATATCACAGTCCCGATAAAAATCGCAGATTGCTGCCATTACTAGTAAAAAATAAAAAAAAATTAAAAACCCCAGAAATGAATTCTCATCGTTCATAAACGTGGCAACTTTTGCGCAAACCAATCAATAAACGCCGATTGCTAATTTTTTAAATCAAAAATATGTAGAATATAAAATCAGCCAAAACAGATGAATACATTTATTTTTTTTATATAAATTTTTTTTTTGATTTGTATTTTAGAAAAAAGTAAGAAATATTGGGATTTTTTGCAAAATTGTCGCTCTTCTTTTGTTTATAGCGGCGATCAGAAATGACGCAGCGGTGATCAAATACCACCAAAAGAAAGCTCTATTTGTGGGAAAAATAGGACGCCAATTGTGTTAGGGTACAACGTCGCACGACCGCACAATTGTCAGTTAAAGCGACGCAGTGCCAAATCGCAAAAAGTGCTCTGGCCCTAAAGTGTGAAATCCTTCCGGGGCTGAAGAGGTTAATGTAATTTCTAGCAAAAATTTACTTATTTTATCAAATATGCAAATTTAAAAAAAAAATTCCTGGTAGACAAGTGGTTAAGCTGATCTCCTACCCATGTATACTATATAGAGCAGGGATATTCAATTAGCAGACTACAAGTCCCATCATGCCCCTGCCTCTGGGTGTCATGCTTGTGGCTGTCAGAGTCTTGCTATGCCTCATGGGATTTGTAGTTCTGCAACATCTGGAGGTCCGCTAATTGCATATCCCTGATATAGAAGAACCAGAACAAAGAGAAGTATTTAAGGTCGTTCTTCCAAACTGACTTTACTCCTGCGGAAGGAGTTCATCGCTATTCCATTTATAATAATCCCAGCCTGGCTCCTCATACAGAACATTTTTCGGTGGCCTTGAGACTTCTGCCAACCACCAGGAGTCGGATGTGAGAAGAACATTTGTAGGACCTCATTAAACGCGGCAATCCTTGGGAGGTGACGATTTATCATGGCCGCTAATAGATCCCATCCCTGCCCTCTGCAGACGCGCCTGCTGGCTCCTTTCATTGGCGGTATGAATCTTGTCAGGGTCGCTTTGGCTGAGAATGAAACCCTCCTTTATTTTCTGTGCCTCGGCCTGGCATCCCCCTTCCCATACATTTGCCACGCGGCTCTCCATAGAAATGTGTGAGGTTCAAAGGGAATAAAAATCCAGCAGTGCTTTTCCATCAATGCATTGACTTCAATGGTGTCCTCAATATGGAAGTAGCATGGCGCCGGTCAAGTGGATTTTATTTATTTAAAAGAAAAATATATGTGGCCAAATCTAAATTATTTGTTTTGTTATTTCTATATATTTATCTTTTATTAATAATCAAATAATAGCTGCACATCCATGACCCCTACAGCATGCTGGGACCCTCCCTGTACAATGGGGGATGCAAAAATCAGAAGTGCTGGATTACAAATCCGGGAGATCGACACAGGAGGAGCATTCAGAACTGACAGCAATGGACTGTCAAAATCCCAACACCAACCCTCCCTGTAATCCCAACACTGACCCTCCCTGTAATCCTAACACTGACCCTCCCTGTAATCCTAACACTGACCCTCCCTGTAATCCTGACACTGACCCTCCCTGTAACCCTAACACTGACCCTCCCTGTAATCCTAACACTGACCCTCCCTGTAATCCTGACACTGACCCTCCCTGTAACCCTAACACTGACCCTCTCTGTAATCCTAACACTCACCCTCCCTGTAATCCCAACACTGACCCTCCCTGTAATCCCAACACTGACCCTCCCTGTAATCCTAACACTGACCCTCCCTGTAACCCTAACACTGACCTTCCCTGTAATCCTAACACTGACCCTCCCTGTAATCCTAACACTGACCCTCCCTGTAATCCTAACACTGACCCTCCCTGTAATCCTGACACTGACCCTCCCTGTAATCCTAACACTGACCCTCCCTGTAATCCTGACACTGACCCTCCCTGTAACAATTTTGTAAAAAACATAGTTTGTGTGCATTTTTTGAGTTCTCATAAATTACAATGATATAAGGAAGAGAATTGTAGCAATGTCAGAGCAACAAGCTATCCATCTGAGCTGTAAGTAGCGGATCCAATGTAGAATCCTAAATTACATCTTCATATGTCAGTCTTGCAGGGTCGCTGCATAATGTCCCTGGGTAAAATCTAATGGGATGTGAACTTTAAACAAATGCTTGTCATACCTGTCGGAGGCAATTAGGATCAAGCAGTGATCCTCAGTACAGCCTGACTTCCTTCCCTTCAAGTCATCCGACGCGGAACATTATCTGTGAACTCTGCACTGCTCCGCAACCTTCGCTGAGGTCGGCGCTGTACTCTGACGGCTGTCCACACTCCACTGATCTCTTCTGAGAACATTTTATATTGTTCAGGGGAAAGAAAATCCGGACTGAGATGTGTCATTGATGCCGTTCTGTAATATGCTTTCCTATACATCTGTATGGGATCAGCGTTACTCTCATTTATATAGCTCTGTCATATACAGTATCTGACAAAAGTAAGTACACCCCTCACATTTCTGTAAACATTTTATTCTATATTTTCATGTGACAACACTGAAGAAATGACACTTTGCTACAATGTAAAGTAGTGAGTGTACAGCTTGTATAACAGTGTAAATTTGCTGTCCCCTCAAAATAACTCAACACACAGCCATTACTGTCTAAACGGCTGGCAACTAGAGTTGAGCGAACACCTGGATGTTCGGGTTCGTTGGGTTCGGCCGAACTTCGCGGAAAAGTTCGGGTTCGGTCCCCAACTTGACCCCGGACTCCGAACCCCATTAAAGTCAATGGTGACTCGAACTTTTGGGCACAAAAATGGCTGTAAAAAAGTCCTGGAAAGGGCTAGAGGGCTGCAAAAGGAAGCAAAATGGGGGTAAGAGTAGGACAAGTGCCCTGCAAACAAATGTGGATAGGGAAATAACTTAAAGTCGCATAAAAAAAAAAAATGGGAGGAGGAGGTGGATGTGGAGTAGGGGCCTAGAGGTTGAGGAGGCGGTGACTGTGGCAGTGTAGGTGGAAGTGGCGGTGGCGGTGGAAGAGGAGGAGGAGGAGGAGGCGGAGGAGGTAGCCAACACTGATTTTTGTTTGTTTTGTTTTTTTTTTCCAATTGGGGTAGCCCCCAAAATATTGAGACATATTAAAAAAAAAGAAGTATATGAATGGCTGTGTGAGTCCAGTCTAAATGTTTATTCTGCACAAGGTACAGACAAGTCTTGTGGGATCCATGCCTGATTCATTTTAATAAAGGTTAGCTTGTCCACATTGGCTGTGTACAAATGGCTCCGCTTGTCTGTGATAACGCCCCCTGCCGTGCTAAACACACGTTCCGACAATACACTGGCTGCAGGGCAGGCCAGCACCTCCAAGGCATAAAGGGCAAGCTCAGGGCCATGTGCCCAATTTAGAGACCCAGAAGTTGAATGGGGCAGACCCATCAGGCAGTACGTGTAGGCGTGTGCCCACATAGTCTTGCACAATGTTGCTGAAATGCTGCCTCCCGCTGTCTATCAGCTGGTGGTGCTGTTTGTTGTGGCGGGCTGCTGACAAAGCTTTGCCACATTTCAGCCATGCTAACCCTGCCTTCTGAGGTGCTGCGGTGCCACAGCTGCGTTGGTGACCTCTTCCTCCTCCTCCGCCTTCGCCTTGTGCTTCCGCTGAGCCCCCGGTGTCATTTGGGAATGCCCTCAGCAGCGCTTCTACCAGTGTGCGCTTGTAGTTGCGCATCTTCCGATCACGCTCCAGTGAGGGAATTAAGGACGGCACGTTGTCCTTGTAACGGCGATCCAGCAGGGTGGCCACCCAGTAATCAGAGGAAGTTACAATGTGGGCAACTCGGCTGTCATTGCGCAGGCACTGCAGCATGTAGTCGCTCATGTGTGCCAGGCTGCCCAGAGGCAAAGACAAGCTGTCCTCTGTGAGAGGTATATCATCTGTGTCCTCTGTATCCCCCCAGCCACGCTCCACTGATGCCCACGAGCTGCGTTGGTTGCCACCCTGCTGTGAACACGGTTCCTCCTCCTCATCATCTTCCTCGTCCTCCTCATCCTCCAGAACTGTGCCCTGGCTTGACATTTTTTTACTTGGCCTTTGCTGGTGCAGGAACCCACCCTCCGAGCCACTTGTGAATGAGTGGCCTGATAACCATGGAAATGACCCCTCTTCCTCCTCCTCATCCTCCTGTGCCACATCCTCTTCCATCATCACCCAAAGTGTTTTTTCAAGGAGACATAGAAGTGGTATAGTAACGCTGAGAACAGCATCATCGGCACTGGCCATGTTTGTGGAGTACTCAAAACACCGCAATACGCTACACAGGTCTCGCATTGAGGCCCACTCGTTGGTGGTGAAGTGTTGCTGTTCCACAGAGCGACTGACCCGTGCATGCTGCAGCTGAAACTCCACTATTGCCTGCTGCTGCTCGCACAGTCTCTCCAGCATGTGCAAGGTGGAGTTCCACCTTGTGGGCACGTCGCATATGAGGCGGTGAGCGGGAAGGCCGAAGTTCTGCTGCAGCGCAGACAGGCGAGCAGCAGCAGGGTGAGAACGCCGAAAGTGCGCACAGACGGCCCGCACTTTATGCAGCAGCTCTGACATATCCGGGTAGTTTTTTAGAAATTTCTGCACCACCAAATTCAGCACATGTGCCAGGCAAGGGATGTGCGCCAAACGGGCTCGGCCCAGAGCCGCTACGAGATTTCGGCCATTGTCGCACACCACCAGGCCAGGCTTGAGGCTCAGTGGCAACAACCACTCATCGGTCTGTTGTTCAATGCCCATCCACAGCTCCTGGGCAGTGTGGGGTTTATCCCCCAAACATATCAGTTTTAAAACAGCCTGCTGTCGTTTCCCCCTGGATGTGCTGATGTTGGTGGCGAAGGTGTTACACTGAGCGGATGAGGAGATGGTAAAGGAGGAGGAAGCGCAGTAGGATGAGGAGGCTACAGGAGGCAAAGAGAAATGCCCTGCAATCCTCGGTGGTGGAAGGACATGCGCCAAAAGGCTAGCCGGCTCAGGCCCACCCGCCACTACATTTGCCCAGTGTGCAGTTAGCGAGATATAGCGTCCCTGCCCGTGCTTACTGGTCCATGTATTAGTGGTTATGTGGACCTTGCCACTGATGGCGTTGCGCAGTGCACACCTGATCTTGTCCCCGACTTGTTTGTGCAGGGAAGGGATGGCTTGCCTGGAAAAGTAGTGGTGGCTGGGTACCACGTACTGTGGGACAGCCACCACCATCAGGTTTTTAAAACTGTCCGTGTCCACCAGACGCACTGACAGCATTTCAAAGGCCAGGAATTTTGAAATGCTGGCATTCAGGGCCAGGGATCGCGGGTGGGTAGGGGGGTACTTCCTCTTTCTCTCCAGGGTTTGGGAGATGGACAGCTGTAAGCTTCCATGGGTCCATGTGGAAATGCTTGGGGACGGTGGCGGACATGGTGGCATTGCTGTCATATCATCTGTTTGCTGGGTGGAAGGTGACGCTGTCACTGTAGAGGTGGAGGAAGAGGCCGAGTTAGCAGCAAAAGAGGAAGCAGGAGGAGGCCGAGAACTTTCTTGGATTTTGAGGTGCTTATTCCACTGCAGCTCGTGCTTTGCATGTAGATGCCTGGTCATGCAGGTTGTGCTCAGGTTTAGAACATTTATGCCTCACTTCAGGCTCTCATTGCACAGCGTGCAAACCACTCGTGTCTTGTAGTCAGCACATTGTCTGAAGAACTGCCACGCGGGGGAACGCCTTTGAGCTGTCTTTGGTGTGCTAGGTCCCTGGCTGCGGTGCGTAGTAGCAGCCGTACTGTCAGAAGACGAGTGTACAGGAGTCAGCAGGGCAGAGGATGGGGGGTCAGAAGACGAGTGTACAGGAGCAGAGGATGGGAGGTCAGAAGACAATTGTACAGGAGTCAGCAGGGCAGAGGATGGGGGGTCAGAAGACGAGTGTACAGGAGTCAGCAGGGCAGAGGATGGGGATGGGGGGTCAGAAGACGAGTGTACAGGAGTCAGCAGGGCAGAGGGTGGGAGGTCAGAAGAAGAGTCTACAGGAGTCAGCAGGACAGAGGATGGGAGGTCAGAAGACGAGTGTACAGGAGTCAGCAGGGCAGTGGATGGGGGGTCAGAAGACAAGTGTACAGGAGTCAGCAGGGCAGAGGATGGGAGGTCAGAAGATGAGTGTACAGGAGTCAGCAGGGCAGAGGATGGGAGGTCAGAAGATGAGTGTACAGGAGTCAGCAGGGCAGAGGATAGGAGGTCAGAAGACTGCTCCCCGAGCCCACCCAGTTGTGTGACATTAGCGAATTAATATTCACTATTGTTTTCCTGATTCTCCTCCCAGCCAATCGCAGCTCAGAAAGCGGGTCCAGAGACCCTATTGGCCAAGAGGAGAAGCAATCCTATTGGCCTCCGCACTTCTCTTATGGCAAAGCCGGTCAGAGGGAGCTACCCGCTGGCACACAGAGCGATAATGCTAATCAGGGCTGGATCTAGCTGGTCTGTACACTAGTCAGCAGGGCAGAGGATAGGAGGTCAGAAGACGAGTGTACAGGGGTCAGCAGGGCAGAGGATAGGAGGTCAGAAGACGAGTGTACAGGAGTCAGCAGGGCAGAGAATGGGAGGTCAGAAGACGAGTGTACAGGAGTCAGCAGGGTAGAGGATGGGAGGTCAGAAGACGAGTGTACAGGAGTCAGCAGGGCAGAGGATGGGGGGTCAGAAGACACGTGCACTGGAGTCAGCAGGGCAGAGGATAGGTAGATGGGCTAATGCGCAAATTGTGATGAGGGTGTGCCCAGGTACTGCTGGCACACCCCTTGCACATGCCTATGCATGCATCTATATTGGAAAACAAAAGAATACATTGGATTAAATTCATATAGTACATACATTTTTTTAGATGTGATTTAATCTGAGAAAAGAGCAAATCATTTATAACAAAAAGAATGAGGTTACACAATGTAACACAGATGTCTCTGCGTGGAGATTAACGACCCTTCACCAAACACGTGAGCAGTCGGTAGACAAGACAAACTTCTCCTGTGACTTCTACTGATGTGTTAATTAGGCCGGGCCGGGATCAAACGGTCTGTTTGCGGAGACATATGCTGCATCGCAATACTGAGCAATCTGCCAACATTTATGGGGAATCCTCCTCTGTTCAGACTCCCCGGGAAGATGAAAAGTCGGGAGAATTTCCTCTGTGGGGCGAATATCATGAAGGAGCCATATGCTGCTCTGTGATGTGCACAATACACAGTACAATCCCCAGCCTGCAGTGTCTCTGTATATTCTGCTGTGATTAATAATGAGAATGGGCCTCTATAGATATAGCAATAGATGTTCACTGAAGAAGATTTCTATTGGAAATCAATAAGCTATTCTTTTTTCTTTTGGTGGAGAGAAATTAGAGGAAATTAGCTGCAAAATAAATTGAGACCTAAAACGGTGCTGTCAGAATCCAACACTTTAAAGGGAACATACTGTGTTTTTGTTTTCCATGGTCAAGACTAAATATACAGTATATACAATGTATATAATATATATATATATATATGTACAGTATTTCACAAAAGTAAGTACACCCCTCACATTGGTGTACATATTTTATTCTATCTTTTCATGTGACAACACTGAAGAAATGACACTTTGCTACAATGTAAAGTAGTGAGTGTACAGCTTGTATAACAGTGTAAATTTACTGTCCCCTTAAAATAACTCAACACACAGCCATTAATGTCTAAACCGCTGACAACAAAAGTGAGTACACCCCTATTTGAAAATGTCCAAATTGGGCCCAATTAGCCATTTTCCCTCCCCGGTGTCATGTGAATCCTTTTTGTTACAAGGTCTCTGGTGTGAATGGGGAGCAGGTGTGTTAAATTTGGTTTTATCACTCTCACTCTCTCATACTGGTCACTGGATGTTCAACATGGCACCTCATGGCAATGAACTCTCTGAGGCTCTGAAGAAAAAGAATTGTTGCTCTACATAAAGATAGCCAAGGCCGTAAGATGATTGCCAAGACACTGAAACTGAGCTGCAGCTGGGTGGCCAACCATACAGCGGTGTAACAGGAGAGGTTCCACTCAGAATAGCGCCTCGCCATTGTCGACCAAAGAAGTTGAGTGCTTAGCATCATATCCAGAGGTTGTCTTTGGGAAATAGACGTATGAGTGCTGCCAGCATTGCTGCAGAGGTTGAAGGGGTGGGGGGTCAGTCTGTCAGTGCTCAGACCATACGCCACACACTGCATCAAATTGGTCTGCATGGCTGTCGTCCCAGAAGGAAGCCTCTTCTAAAGATGATGCACAAGAAAGCCTGCAAACAGTTTGCTGAAGACAAGCAGACTAAGGACATGGATTACTGGAACCATGTCCTGTGGTCTGATGAGACCAAGATAAACTTATTTGGATCAGATGGTGTCAAGCGTGTGTGGCAGCAACCAGGTGAGGAGTACAAAGACAAGTGTGTCTTGCCTACAGTCAAGCATGGTGGTGGAAGTGTCATGGTCTGGGGCTGCATGAGTGCTGCTGGCACTGGGGAGCTGCAGTTCATTGAGGGAACCATGAATGCCAACATGTACTGTGACATACTGAAGCAGAGCATGATCCCCTCCCTTCGGAGATTGGGCAGCAGGGCAGTATTCCAACATGATAACGACCCCAAACACACCTCCAAGATGACCACTGCCTTGCTAAAGAAGCTGAGGGTAAAGGTGATGGATTGGCCAAGCATCTCCAGACCTAAACCCTATTGAGCATCTGTGGGGCCTCCTCAAATGGAAGACAGAGGAGCTCAAGGTCTCTAACATCCCCCAGCTCTGTGATGTCATCATGGAGGAGGGGAAGAGGACTCCAGTGACAACCTGTGAAGCTCTGGTGACCTCCATGCCCAAGAGGGTTAAGGCAGTGCTGGAAAGTAATGGTGGCCACACAAAGTATTGACACTTTGGACCCAATTTGGACATTTTCACTTAGGGGTGTACTCACTTTTGTTGCCAGCGGTTTAGACATTAATGTCTGTGTGTTGAGTTATTTTGAGGGGACAGCAAATTTACACTGTTATACAAGCTGTACACTCACTACTTTACATTGTAGCAAAGTGTCATTTCTTCAGTGTTGTCACATGAAAAGATAGAATAAAATATTTACAAAAATGTGAGGGGTGTACTTACTTTTGTGACATACTGTACATATATATATACATTTGTGTGTCTGTGTGTATATATAGTACATCAAGTGATCAGCCATTCCAATCCAAGTGCTGCATCATCCTGTTTTTAGCCCCGATAAAGGGGGGGGGGGGGGGTGCTGAGTCTCCAAAATGAGTTGGATGTTACAAAATAAACAAGTTTGTATGTACAAGCTGGCGTGGTGCTCCGTCTGGGAAAAAAAATGAAAAGTCATCAACTACAAATACTGTAACTGCTGAACTTTTAATATAAGAACACTTACCTGTCTAGGGAGCCCGCAATGTCGGCACCCGAAGCCGACCCGTCCCTCCAGGCACCGGCATCCTTAATAAGGGAAACAGGAAGTGAAGCCTTGCGACTTCACAGCCTGTTTCCTACTGCGCGAGTCCTGCTGCAGGTTCTGAATGGCCCTGATGTCTTCTGGGACCTGTGTGTCTCCCAGAAGACAGCCGGGGGGTGGGAGGTATAAGGGGCTGGACATTACGTAGTTTGCCGTACAGAGTGCAGCGATCTTTCCCCTGGAAGTGGGATTTGACAGGTATCCGCTCCCCCCTCCCCGCTGAAAGGTGCCAAATGTGTCACCAGAGGGGGGGAGGAATCTGATTTGCGGAGGTGGAACTCCACTCTAGCAAACTCCTCTGGGGGTCCAGCAAGACCCCCAGCAGCCTCTAGGACCACAAACCACCTGTAGCACCCTCTAGTGTTAGTACAGGCAAATTTAAAGTGGTAGTCAACCCATGCATTTAACAGGTTAAAAACAGGTTAAAAACCAGTCACATTTCCGGCACGTGCCGGAAATGTAACACTCCCATTGGTTGTGCTCTAAACCAAACTGTCAAACCATCCAATGGCTGGTGTCACAGCTGATCACGTGCAGCATCATGGCAGTTGTAGATTAAACAGAGGCCACGATGGCAGCTTCCTTGGCTGAAAATGATAGGTGGGTTTACTACCACTTTAAGTTATTACTCATGGTAAGTTTGTGAGTCAGAAATTGGTTCAGGGTTACTGTAGGTCGGGCTGGATGGCTCCGCAGAGGTAGGTCTCTGGTAACCCCCTGGGCCAGGAGGTACTAATCTGAATACTTGAGGGAATTGAGGGAACTTGGCCAATCCCTAGACAGAATGACCTGGCAGGGTGCTCAGGTCAGCCATGCCAACAAGAGAGTTGGGTGGAGTATGAAGTGTTGAGGAGGCTGTCTGGGGAAGGGGGGGGGGGTGGTCTATCAGCGTCTCGGTTTGAGGAAGAATCTTGCCTAAGGAGCAGCAGGGAGTAAGGAGGACAGAGTGAGTACATCAGCATACCCAGGGATTTACAAGGGGAGAGATTGCCCCATGTAGCGAGACAGTTCTGTTTAAGGAAGTTGTCTCCATTCGTTGTTTCGTTCAAGTTGGGTATCTGTCACGTACCTGATGTGAGGCTGAGATGTTAGAGGGCTCCCCTTGCGGCTAAGTGCAATGCTTCCCTGGACATGAGACAGGGGGAGCAGTGCCCAAAGAAGCACGGGTTGCCAGTAAAGGTTGCAGGAATACTTGAATGCCACAGGAAAAGATGGATGGCTGGTAAACTGGCGTGCTTGTAACTCTGTGGAGAGTTAGACTGGAAGCAGAATCGGGAGCCGAGCCAATGGTCATACACTGTGAGACAAAGTTCATGCAATGGTTTAGAGCAAGCCGGGTCAAACACACAGGAGCAGCTCAGAAGCAGAGTCTAAGCCAAGCCAGGGTCAATGGAGGAACAAGCCAAGAAAGTAGTCGGTGGTGCAAGCCAGAAGTCAATCAGGAGAGCAGGTTCACAGGTCAGGAGGAGCCGGGTCAGATAACAGGAGGTCAATCAAGATAGCAGGAACACAGGAAACACGGGAGAGTTGAGAGATAATCCAGCAATGTATCCCAGTCAGCAGCAGGTTTAACCACTTGCCGACCGTGTAGCGTAGATACACGGCGGCAAGTGGCACCCATTGTTGTGGGAGGACGTTATATAACGTCCTCCCACAATCGCGCTCCCGCGCGCCCCCCGACCTAATAGAGAGTTGAGAGGGCACAAAGGACACAAGGACGATAGAACTAACTGGAGGACAATAGACTGGGCCGAGGAGGACTGGACACTTGGACGAGAGGACTAACTGAAGACCGAACGTGGTGGCTGATGAAAGAACCGAACAAGGAGGTAACTGGGACCGAA
>BLSH010052989.1:107677-123492 GCA_018402905.1 Glandirana rugosa | reverse complement strand
GAAATATTGTATAAATGAACAACCTTGTGTAAAAAAAAAATGCGTTTTCATTTTCTTTCCACATTTTCCAAAAACTTGTGGAAAAAATGAACCGTTCAAAAGACTCATTATGTCTCATAGAATATACGTTGGGGTGTTTACTTTCCAAAATGGGGTCATTTTTGGGGCGTTTCCATTGCCCTGGTGCTCCAGGACCTTCAAAAGTGCAAGAGGTAGTCAGGAAATTATATGTGTAATTTATGTCCTTAGAACGCCTGATGGCGCTCCCTGCATGTTAGGCCTCTGTATGTGGCCAGGCTGTGTAAACGTCTCACACATGTGGTATCACCATACTCAGGAGGAGTAGCAGAATGTGTTTTGGGGTGTAATTGGTGGTATGCATATGCTGGGTGTGAGAAATAACATGTTAATATGACGATTTTGTGGGAAAAAAAACTGAAAAAAAAAAATCTTCATTTTGAAAAGAATTGTGGGAAAAAATTACAACTTCAAAAAACTCGCCATGCCTCTTACTAAATACGTTGGACTGTCTACTTTCCAAAAAGGGGTCATTTGGGGGGTATTTGTACATTCCTGTCTTGTTAGGGCCTCAAGAAATGAGATAGGCCGTCAGTGCATCAGGTGTGATAAATTTTTTAGTGATTGGCACCATAGATTGTAGACTCTATAACTTTCACAAAGACCAAATAATATCCACTAATTTGGGTTATTTTTACCAAAGACATATAGCAGTATAAATTTTGGCCAAAATTTACGAAGAAAAATTACTAATTTGCAAAATGTTATAACAGAAATAAAGAAAAATGCATTTTTTTACAAAATTTTCGGTATTTTTCCATTTATTGCTCAAAAAATAAACACCCCAGTGGTGATTAAATACCACCAAAAGAAAGCTCTATTTGTGTGAAAAAAAGGACGCAAATTTCATTTGGGTACAGTGTAGTATGACTGAGTAATTGTCATTCAAAATGTGAGAGCACTGAAAGCTGAAAATTGGTCTGGTTAGGAAGGGGGTTTAAGTGCCCAGTTGTCAAGTGGTTAAATAGCCCAGGGGGAAGCCACTAATTGTCACGTTGCGCGTCTGTGTGCGTCCGGGCGCGTCATCGCGCATCTGCGTGCACCGGTATGCATCACCGCGCGTCTGCGAGCGCCAGTATGCGCCACCGCACATCTGCATTTGCCCGACTGTACTGCCGCGCACCTTATACCAGCCATGATGGAGACTGGCATTAGTTACAGGTCTTTGTCCATTTTCCTGACAGTATCCCATAATTCCTTTATCCTCTCCAAGTTATTACCCCTAATAAAACAACAAAACCAAGAGTAGAAACGGATTTCTCATTTCCAGATGCGAGTGAAGAATACTTGTTGACTGGCTGTGAAGGGATAGAGGAACCAGTTAACAGCAGTCCCTGCTACACACCCATCATGTTAAAATGCATCTGCATAAGGTTCAGCACTCCTACATTACAAAAGAAAACTGTAGCTTTATGACCACCCACCTGGTATTGAGTAGGTCCCCCTTTTGCCACTAAAATAGCCCCTTTTGCTGACTAAACAGCATTGACCCATCGAAGCATGGACACCACTAGACCTCAGAAGTTGTATCTGGCACCAAGCCAACAGTTGTATATCCCTTAAGTCCTGTAAGTTGTGAGGTGGGGCCTCCATGGATCAGACTTTTTTTCCTACACATCCAACAGATGCTTAGTGACATCTGGAGAATTTGTAGGCCAAGACAATAATTGTTGCTGTGTTCCTCAAGACATTCTTGAACCATTTTTGCAGTGTGGCAGGGCACACTATCCTTCTGGAAGAGCCCACTGCCATCAGGGAATACCATTTCCATGAAAGAGAGAACTTGGCCACTTAAAATGTTTAGGTATGTGGTACATGTCAAAGTAACATCCACAGGATCCCTACTGAGTCTTTCAGGATTTCCTGGATTCTTAGCACCTCCAGTACTCACATGAGCCCTTCAGGGATTATCAGGATTTCCATGATTTCAAGACCTCCAGTATTTACAGGATTCCCAAAGTCTTCCAGGATTTTCAAGATTCCTAAACCCTCCAGTGCTCACAGAATCCTTGCCAGGTTTTTTTTTAGGATTTTCTGTATTCCTAGGATCTTCAGATAAATCTTCCAGGATTTCAAAGTTTCCTAGGACCTCCAGTACCTCCAGAGTTCCCAGAAATCGTGCTCTGCGTGTTGTCTGACCAGAAAGGTGTGGCTTTGAAGTGGTTGGTGCCTGGTCTTTCATCAGATACCTGAGAGCTAAAGCGCTACAATGCCTTCCTCCCAGCTATCTGTTTGTTGCTGACCCAGATTGACCTGATCACTCTCTAGTTTGCTGCCCACCCAGATCTCTGCCTGCACCTGACTACTCTCTCCCTTGCCATCCATCAAGATCCTTGCCTGGACCCAACTATCTGCCTGCCCATACCTTTTTTTCAGATCTGACTACTCTCCTGTCCTGGCACCTTGTGAACCGTGTCTGCATTGAAACCTTTGCGTTCCAATCTCCCCTTGGTGGGGATAATCCTGAAGGCCGCAACCTGGTGCAAGTTTGCACCAAAGAGAACTAACAACACTAGGATCTCTGGTTACCCATCCCTTGTGGGGTAAAGACCAACTATCGCTTAGACCCAATGCCTCAGATGAGCCCATCACCTGTAGGGCCACTCTAAATAACTCACAGAAGTCATAAGTAAGGATGATGAGTGTTGACCTTCAGCCCTAATTCTTGAGGAGTTTGCAGGTCTTGGAGTTGCAAGTTGTGATCATTTCATAGTCACTTTCTTATTTTGATCAAGAGATTGAATTTATTTGCATCACTCAGCCAGGATTTGCCTCCCCAAACAGCAATGTTAGAGGACCCTGCTTGAGATGACAAATTATGATATGTTTCCAGTTACGTCTGCTCATTTTCATTAGTAATTGTGCCTGATGCTTCCTCCAACACTTCATTTTGTGCCCCCATGGGAGTCTTTTCCTTTTTTTCTGCTTCTCATCTCGCTCTGACTTTAATATATCACCGGGCTCCTCAGACAGTCATCAGAATTACTGGCTTTATCAAGCATGACACCTCCTTGGATTTATACTTTTTTTCGCACATGGTGCTTTCTCGTGCACTGGCTTCACGGCCAAACATGTCATTAAGCCTTATGGACGCTTGGAAGGATGTGGGAAAGGGGAGCTGCAGCAGACCATCCATAGAGCTTAAACATGGCATAAGATATGCTGCGACATGTTCAATTTAGTTCTCTAGAGAATAAAAGAGTAAAATCGCACTATTGGGATCAATATTCCTCTTCTGTGGATAATGGGAGACGCATGAAAGATAGCCAAATGAAATGCTTTGCATCTTTTATTAGAAAGGAGATTCAAGATAGGGTAATAAGAGAGGATTTACTTTTATGAAGCATCGACTGTGAAGGGTTTTTTTTTACTCTCTCTATCATTTGTAGGATGATGGGAGTTCTGTAACTTTATAGACACACACTGCTGGGAAGTCACAATGCACCTGCAATGGGTTAGTAGTTGGATACAAAAGAAAAGGCAGTGCATTGGCATCATAAGTCTTATTAGATAATATAGTGTTAAAAAGTAACACGTGTTTTATGTTGATATCATGATGTAAAAAGGCAGTTGGAGCACATTTTTGCATGTGAGGAATCGCTAAAAAGAGGTGAAACTGGATCTTAGGTTCATGAATGACTGGTGTCACCTAGGGTTCTAACCCATACACAGTGAGGGGCTCCAGGATATGTGTCTTGTACAGAGAAAACCAGCTTGTTGGTTTTCTCATGGCTTGCCAAGTCCTGGGGTGGTTCCTGTAACCCAGTGGTTCTCAACTCCGGTCCTCGGGACCCCCCAACAGGCCAGGTTTGCAGGATAACTGAAATACATCACAGGTGATATCATTTGCTGCTCTGTGATTGCAATGTTCTAGTCTGCATCTCCCCAAGGTAATACTTAAAATCTGGCCTGTTGGTGGGTCCCGAGAACCGGAGTTGAGAACCACTGCTGTAACCTGAAGGTTTTGTGGAGTTTTGAGTGGAATGAATCCTCCAAACCTTGCTCCACACGCATTATGTTGGCAACCAGCTTCCAATGATTGTGCTGCTGTGTACAAGCCTTTTTGGTTTGGGAGTGAGCGTCTCTGAAATATGTGTCCTATAGAGAGAAAACAAGCTTGTTGGCTTTCTCAGTGCTTGGCAAGTCCTGGGGTGGTTCCTGGAACCTGAAGGTTTTGTGGAGTTTTGAGTGCAATGAAGCCTCCAACCCTTGCTCCACATGCATTATGTTGGCAACCAGCTTCCAATGATTGTGCAGCTGTGTACAAGCCTTTTTGGTTTGGGAGTGAGCGTCTCTGAAATATGTGTCCTGTAGAGAGAAAACAAGCTTGTTGGCTTTCTCAGTGCTTGGCAAGTCTTGGGGTGATTCCTGTAACCTGGAGGCTTTGTAGAGTTTTGGGTGGGCTGAAGCCTTCAACCCTGGGTCCACGTTTTGTTGGCAACCAGCTTCCACTGGTTGTGCAAGCGTGCACAAGCTCTTTTGGTTTGAGAGTGACTGTGGCTTTGGGCTGTACCCAACCCAGCCGAGGGTGAGCCAGTGCAGATTAGAGAATCTAGATGGCATGCGTGCACAGTGGTTGAGAGGTTCATGGAGAAACAGATCCTACGCCAGAGCAGCAAGCTTGCAAGAGAAAACTAGAAGGGTAAAAGCTTTGCTTTTAGCAGAGGAGGGATGAATAACCCTTGCGTGAGTTACTGTTGTGTTAGATAAACTTTTTACCAACTGCAGGCAAAACAGCCCTTACACTAAGACTGGTGAGTGGACTATATCCTTGGAAGTGCTAGATTTGAGCTATGTCCCAAACAATTGAAACTCACAAACACTAAAATGTCAAAAACATGTAACATAAACCTCCATAAACACAGATATGTAGTTGAGAAGATAATGTTCCGCTACACAACTTGTCTCCAAGCTCAAGGACCATGTTCTCTGTGGTCGTGAGTCATTGATTAAGGCAGTAGTACACTAAATAAAAGAGGACAACCGTTCACCAGAGAGCCCAGCTTTTTTTTACTGAAGCAAACTGATTGTCAGGGAACCAGTACTTGTGCAGCTAATGTTCATTTGCATGTGCCAGTACCAGTGCCAGGCTGGTGCTCCATTAGTCTGGGGGGGGGGGGGAGCGGCAGATGGACCTGACCACAGACCCCACCCCCATCCCCCGTTGCTCCAGCCTGCACCGCGCACCATACCCACACCCCCAGTCCCCGGCTCTCTCATCCTGTGCTGCCCCCGGACTGACATGTGGAGGCAGCGGCGGCTTTCCCCCTTAGTCTCCTCCATGTCCCGGCCTCCACCAATCAGGCTTCCCCTGTATCTACTCCGCATCACGGTGGCTCCTCCCTCCTCCTCCTTCCTCCACACCTAGGCCAGGGATATGCAATTAGCGGACCTCCAGCTGTTGCAAAACTACAAGTCCCATCATGCCTCTGCCTCTGGGTGTATTGCTTGTGGCTGTCAGTCTTGCTATGCCTCATGGGATTTGTAGTTCTGCAACATCTGGAGGTCCGCTAATTGCATATCCCTGACCTAGGCCAATAAGATGGCTTCTCCTTTCGGCCAATCGGGAAATGGGACCCGCTTCCTGATTGGTCAGGAGGAGGAGGAGAACTAGTGTGAAAATAGCGAATATTCATTTGCGATCCTTGTTCCTGTGCTTCCTGGTTACCTTGCTGCCTGACTCAGTGTTACCAACTTGGTCTGTTCCTTGATTTTTCTCTGACTCTCTCCTGATCAGGATCCCAGCTTACTGCTTGACCAGGATCCTGCTTGATCCAGCTTGTCTCAAGCACATCCTCTTCTCCAGTTGTCTGACCATGTATGACTTTGGCCCCAGCTTCCAGACTACATCTTTCTTCCTGCTCCTTTGGAGCCTGGTTACCAGATCTGCCTTCCAGGCTGTCAGGAAAGGCATACCAGTAGAAAGCATGGTTCTTCTGGATGAACTTCTGTGGACAAGGATTGCAGAGGACTGAAGAACATCCAGCAATCAGCACATGTTCACAGGCTAATTCATGCATCTTCTGGTAGACGTAGAAATTTGGCATATGTGCATATGGACATGCACATAGGTGACCGCACTTATGACAAATGCTGGTGCCAAATGGGCTATCACTGCTCAGGATAAGTGCTGCTTTGTCTTCAGCCTTCAATGTATCTTGTGATTCAAGTTGCTGACCCGGCTTGTCTGATCACTCTCTGAACTCTGCCTGCACTGACCCCGGCTTGTCCTTGACCGCTGCTTCTGCCTGCTCCATTTGCTTCTCTTCCACTGATTGGCTCTTGACCCAGCTTGTACCCTGACCACGCTCTTGCCTGCTCCTCTGTACCTGACCCTTCCTGCCAGTGTATGACCTGGCCTGCCTGACTCTGCTAATCTTCCTTAGGTTTATAGTACTCGCCTTATATTCTGCTGTGCCTGCTGTTCTACAGTCTGCTACCGGTGTATGCCTCACCTGCTTGCTGTCACCAGTACCAGCCTGCATCAGTCTGCTACCCACCAGCTGTCTACCAGCCCGCCTGTTTCACCAAAGACTACTGACAACTTCTCCTGCCTGGCATGGATACCCGCTCTGCTACTAGAAAGACCTACATGCATTTGTGCCACTCTGCACTCCTGTGCCTCCTGCTCACACTACCAGGGGCCCCAAGTCAGAAGTGAAAGAGAGGTCTTCTTCATTATTTCAGTCTCTGCTACCAGGAACATGATACAAGCCCTGTGTGGTGTTCCCACACAATCAGTGCACAGACTGTCTACCACTGCTGATCATCAGGTGTTCCCTTATCTGCATCAACTACTATCCCTATAGACCAGGGGCCTCCAAATTTTCCAAACAAGGGGCCGGTTTACTGTCCTTCAGACTTTAGGGGGGCTGGACTGTGGCCAGTGGGAGTAGAAAATATCTTAATGTCAGTGGGAGTAAACAATGCCTCATCTTTTGTTGGTGTGAGTGGGAGGAATAGTGCCCCATCACTGGTGTCGGTGGGAACAATAGTGCCCCATTGTTGGTGTCAGTGACAAGAATAATGCCCCTATTGGTGGTGTCAGTGGGAGTTATAGTGACCCATCATTGGTGTGAGTGGCGACAATTAACCACTTGCCGACCGCCGATCGGCATCTGACGGCGACAGGGTGGCTCTGTAAGGCAAAACGCCGTCATACTGCTGCCAGATCACGCACAGTGAGCACGCGCGCACCGCCGGAGGCGCGCCCGCGCGCTCACTGTGTCCGGGGAGGGCCAGGGAGCGGGTGCAGCGCATTCGATCTCCGCCGGCTACCCGCGATTCCCCCCCCCCGGAAGTGAAAGAACGGAGGTCCGTGTAAGTAAACACGGACCTCTGTTCTGTGAGAGGGGGAAGGACTGTGATCACAGCCTTCCTCTACATGGAAGCTGTGATCACTTCCCTTCCCCTGCTAAGGCAGTCCCCCCACAGTTAGAACACGCCCAGGGAACACAGTTAACCCTTAGAGCGCCCCCTGCAGGTTAACCCCTTCACTGCCAATGGCATTTACACAGTAATCAGTGCATTTTTATAGCACTGATCGCTGTATAAATGCCAATGCTCCCAAAAAAGTGTCAAAATGTTCCGACATGTCCGCTGCAATATATCGCAGTACCGCTAAAAATCGCAGATCGCCGCCATTACTAGTAAAAAATAAATAAAAACCCCAGAAATTAATTCTCATCATCCGTAAACGCGACCACTTTTGTGCAAACCAATCAATAAACGCCGATTGCAATTTTTTTAATCACAAATATGAGGAAGAATATAAATCGGCCAAAAACGGTGAATGTATTTTAGCAAAAAGTAAGAAATTTGGGGGTTTTTTGCAAAATTGTCGCTCTTCTTTTGTTTATAGCGGCGATCAGAAATGACGCAGCGGTGATCAAATACCACCAAAAGAAAGCTCTATTTGTGGGAAAAAAAGGACGCAAATTTCGTTTGGATACAACGTCGCAATTTTCAGTTAAAGCGACGCAGTGCCGAATCGCAAAAAGGGCTCCGGTCCTAAAGGGGGAAATCCTTCCGGGGCTGAAGTGGTTAAGCCCCTATTGTTGGTGTCATTGGGAGGAATAGTGCCCCAAGGGCCGAATAAACTCAAGCATAGGCCACATCTGGCCTCCAGGCTGCAGTTTGGAGACCACTGCTCTAGACCATCTCTACTGATCATCACCTGCTGTCTAGGTCCCGGCACCCGTGCTACCATTCCCTCTCACCAATTCAGTCCCCAGCAAGGTACATAACACCAATGCAATAACAGTCCACCTGATATGGAACAAACCCTAAGTGTTTCCTCAGAGCAGCCTAATCATAAGATTAACTGAGGAAAAAGCCCAAACGGATGTTTAATATGAAAGTAAAGACTGTTACTCACAAAAGTAAAGACATGAGCATGTAGCACTGTCATTCATAAGCACCACTGCAGCAGGGCATCGGGATGGCCCCTGCGGCTGGGTTCTCAAAGGCCTGAAGAAGGAGTGCATGCTCCGTAAACGCGTCAGCTATGTCATTACATCAAATCCGGGATGTGACATCACAATCCTTCTGCTGTGCAGTCCATACCTCCAGAAAGCACGGAAATGCACCAGTGACTCCCTTTGAGAACCCAGCTGCAGAGGCCATTCCGAGGTCCTGCTGCAGTAATGCTGCACTTAGTACAGCGCTTGTGCTTTTTTCTCAGTTACTGCTGTGAGCTGCTCCTTGCTTCTACACTGAGCTGCCTCTCACATTAGCATTATCATGGACTGTTAAGGACACTTTGAACCAACATTTACAGTATCTCACAAAACTGAGTACACCCTCACATTTGTGTAAATATTTTATTCTATCTTTTCATGTGACAACACTGAAGAGCTGACACTTTGCTACAATGTAAAGTAGTGAGTGTACAGCTTGTATAACAGTGCAAATTTGCTGTCGCCTCAAAATAACTCAACACACAGCCATTAATGTCTAAACCGCTGGCAACAAAAGTGAGTACACCCCTAAGTGAAAATGTCCAAATTGGGCCCAAAGTGCCAATATTTTGTGTGGCCACCGTTATTTTCCAGCACTGCCTTAACCCTCTTGGGCATGGAGTTCACCAGAGCTTCACAGGTTGCCACTGGAGTCCTCTTCCCCTCCTCCATAACGGAGCTGGTGGATGTTAGAGACCTTGCACTCCTCCACCTTCCATTTGAGGATGCCCCACAGATGCTCATTAGGGTTTAGGTCTGGAGACATGCTTGGCCAGTCCATTCAGCTTCTTTAGCAAGGCAGTGGTCATCTTGGAGGTGTGTTGGTGTGTTTGGGGTCTTTATGTTGGTATACTGCCCTGCGGCCCAGAGGGGATCATGCTCTGCTTCAGTATGTCACAGTACATGTTGGCATTCATGGTTCCCTCAATGAGCTGTAGCTCCCCAGTGCCGGCAGCACTCATGCAGCCCCAGACCATGACACTCCCACCACCATGCTTGACTGTAGGTAAGACACACTTGTCTTTGTACTCCTCACCTGGTTGCCGCCACACACGCTTCACACCATCTGAACCAAATAAGTTTATCTTGGTCTCATGAGACCACAGGACATGATTCCAGTGATCCGTGTCCTTAGTCTGCTTGTCTTCAGCAAACTTTTTTGTGGGCTTTCATGTGCATCATCTTTAGAAGAGGCTTCCTTCTGGGACGACAGCCACGCAGACCAATTTGATGCAGTGTGTGGTGTATGGTCTGAGCACTGACAGGCTGATCCCCCCACCCCTTCAACCTCTGCAGCAATGCTGGCAGCACTCATACATCTATTTCCCAAAGACAACCTCTGGATATGACGCTGAGCACTGCACTCAACTTCTCTGGTCGACCATGGTGAGGCGCTGTTCTGAGTGGAACCTGTCCTGTTAAACCGCTGTATGGTCTTGGCCACCGTGCTGCAGCTCAGTTTCAGGGTCTTGGCAATCTTCTTATAGTCTAGGCCATCTTTATGTAGAGCAACAATTCTTTTTTTCAGATCCTCAGAGAGTTCTTTGCCATGAGGTGCCATGTTGAACTTGCAGTGACCAGTATGAGAGAGTGAGAGCGATTACACCAAATTTAACACACCTGCTCCCCATTCACACCTGAAACCTTGTAACACTAACGAGTCACATGACACCGGGGAGGGAAAATGGCTAAATGTCCCCAATTTGGACATTTTCACCTAGGGATGCACTCACTTTTGTTGAAATTTATTATCTTCAGGTGAACCCCAGGTTCACACCAGAACTGTTTTGCTCCAAAATTGTATTCATTTTTTGTTTAATCATAAGATTAAGGGTTGTTCTCATATCAGGTGGACTGTTGGTGCATCGGTTTGCTCCAACACAGATAGCTGATCCGTCCCATCCCATCCAAGGGGGATGTGTCACCTTGCAGCTCAGACATTTGCCCCAGCACGTGTCCTACTGCTGCATTTCAAGGGCCCTGTCTTCTTCATCAGAGCTCAGCTAAAAAGAGCATGGGGCACACATTGGGTGGTTTATGCTACACGCATTTGACACTTTAGTGTTTGGAAGTAAGACATGCTACTTATTATTAATGGTAATAGCGGCAGACGTGCCATGGTGTCAGTAGGCACATATAGACGTCTATATTAAACAAACCTGAGATTGCAGTTTTAGCATTCTGCTAGGTAGTCCCCTGACTTTATCTGGTGATTCAGTTATCGCAGACGGATCTTCTATAACTAATGCCATGCAATACCCAACACCTATAGCAGGAAAATTGAGGCTTGATGGGCAGATTATTTAGGGATGAAATCTCAGCTGTGACTGATATTTTATCATCTATTATGCTGCTATAAGAAGAAGAACTTGAAAATGTCATTTAATTCAGGATTGGCAGATTGAATGTGACAACTGCTTTTCCTGGAACTGTCAGTCCCGGCCTTTACAATGAATACAATGTTTAAAATGCATTGCTTTGCTTGAGTATATTTTCTGTACTTGTTATAGTATAATAATGTAAACTGAAGTATAAGTGTTTCCCTTAACGTATGGGGTTTAGAGTGTGGAGACAATGGACTTTATCGGCACATACAAAGGTAATGTAAAAAATAGCGTTTTATTAATCTACATTTAAAACAGAGATCACCATACAAACAGGTGCTCACATAAACATACCTAAAAACATAAAAAAAGAAAATATAATATGTTCCGCGCAAACGGATGTGAATATACTCTGAGAGCTGCTGCCTTCACCGAACTTCCCAAAAATGGGTAGTATGAGTAATATGATAGTATTAAGGTGATATTGGCGCTGCTCTCTTTTTGTTGAATTTGTTTGGTAATTCCTGTAGATAAGAAATTTCCAGCGTGCTGGTGGATTTTTTAAAATGATAAAAATGTGTAAAAAATTTATAAAAAATCTGTAAAAAATCGGAGGAAAATTCTCTCATAGGATAGCGATTAAGGTGAAATTGTATAAGCTGGGACCAATGTTACATATAGTGTGCAAACAACCTAGGTGTGGTATCAATAGTGTGTGCAAGTGTTATTTTCTAAACTTATATAAACGGATGTCAATAAATAAATAACTTTAGCATGTATATATTACATGTACAGCATAAAAACTTGTAAAACCAAGAGTGATCTTAAGGCCTCATACACACGGGCGTATATAAAATAATAAACAAAACGTCGGGCCCGACGTCAAGGAAAAAAAGTCGACGTTTTTCGGCGTTATGCATTGGCGTTTTTGAGCGCTAGTGAGCGTCGGCGTCAATAGACTTTTTTTAAAAAAAAAACATTCCTCTGCTATTTTTCAACCTAAAAACGTCAGCGTCAAAAAACGCCGGAAAACGCCGGTACAATATTAGGTGGCGTTTGTTGGCGTCTATTGGCGACTGTTGGCGTCTTGTGGCGTTTTGCGGCACTTTTTGACGTCGATGCAGCCAAGGAACGCGCTGGTCGTGGGTTCTCTGATACGCCGACGCCATCTACAGCTCAAAAACGCCGACGTTTTTTATGTGGCCATTGACTAACATGGGGAGCAGAAAAAAACGTCAGTAGACGCCGGCGTCAAAAAATGCCCGTGTGTATGAGGCCTTAAAGTGCTTCGTGTTAGGTGATAACAGAAAATAATAAATAATAGATTTGATAAATCATATGAAAAAACAAAATGAAACAAAAAGTCCAAACAAAACAAAAAGTCCAATTATTGGTCTGAAATCTTGTCCAAAAAATCAGAAAATTCAAGTAGATGTAAAATAACAGTGAAATCTTCTACAAAAAGTTCAAGTGGATATAAAGCAACGGTGACTTTTCAATTGTGATCTCCAACTAGATCTCCTATGGTGCTCATTAAAGTGATCTGTGCTATATTCTTCTCAGCCGTGCATCAGGTGCTCCCCTCCTGACCCTGGGTGCCTGCTTACCGGAAAAACGTTCCCCACTCAAGGGGTTCACGTTTTGGGAGAATTGCACAGCTCCCCCTGTGTGCTCTAGGAATGGCGTTCCTCCCGGTCCGCGTGCTCCTGGTCTCCGTGTCTCCTTTGTCTTTCTCTGTTTCCCAAGTTTTTACACCATAAAAAATAAGAAATCTCGATCTTGTGTAATATTGCCAATTTATTAAGTTAAAACTATCAACAAAGTTATAAAGAAAGGGATAAAACGAATATATAAAAAGCGGCTGCGAGTTCCCTAGGAAGAGACGCCAGAAAACTTAAAAACATAGTAAACAGTACATGTGGTCCGCGTGGGAGGTAGGAAATACCATTATTACAATGCATAACATTGATACATAGCTCAATTGGTGAGTTCCCACTATAAAGGAGTCCACTTGGCTGTCTTGGTGTGGATAGGTCGCTCTACGTGTTTCGTGACGCTCAGGTCACTTCTTCAGGAGATTACACCTCTAGTAAGGAACAAACATGCATTAGTACAGTTCAAGTAGATCTGCAAAACCCTTTTTTATAGGACATTCTAATACTATTTATCATCATCCAGTGAGGTCATTTACGCTACCATACAGCTCTATGCCTTATTCAAGGATAGCAGACCGTTCAATCACACCTAGGTAAGAACCGAACTTAGCTAACTTAAGGTCACATACTTGGGAAAAGTTGTACCCGTATATATATATATATATATATATATAGTTGTACTTTCTATGCCGTACCTTGAACCTAAATATATGATATTATACTTAGCTACAAGTGTGCCCCCACACCTGGCAAATGCAGATTGGGGTTCGTTTGGAACATGGTGAAGCCGGGTGGTCATTGAGGGAAGGTGCATGGATCCTTTTTCATGCAAGTGAGTGATGGTCTTTTACTGTATGAGGGGTTTGCAGATCTACTTGAACTGTACTAATGCATGTTTGTTCCTAGAAGTGTAAGCTCCTGAAGAAGTGACCTGAGCGTCACGAAACATGTAGAGCGACCTATCCACACCAAGACAGTCAAGTGGACTCCCTTATAGTGGGAACTCACTAATTGGGCTATGTATCAATGTTATGCATTGTAATAATGGTATTTCCTACCTCACACGGGGACCACATGTACGAGCAGGGCCCTCTGATTCCTCTTGTACCAAATTGTGATGTAACTGTACTGTCTGCCTTCATTTTTGTAAAGCGCTGCGCAAACTGCTGGCGCTATATAAATCCTGTATAATAATAATAATAATAATGTACTGTTTACTATGTTTTTAAGTATATTTATGTGAGCACCTGTTTGTATGGTGATCTCTGTTTTAAATGTACAGTAGATTAAAAAACGCTATTTGTTACACTACCTTTGTATGTGCTGATAAAGTCCATTGTCTCCACACTCTAAACCCCATATGCTTATTTATGACGTGGCACAGTGGTCTACTCTGTCTGGGGTCCTACTGGCCATTATAGGACACCTACAATCCTGTTTCCCTTAACCACTTGCCAACCGCCAACCGCAGGTTGACGGCGACAAAGTGGTGCGATATCGCAAATCGCCGTCATGTGACGGGCGACGCGCGCTCACTGTGTTCGGGGAGGGCCAGGGAGCGGGTGCGGCGGCCTCGATCGCCGCCGGCTACCCGCGATGCCCCCCCCGGAATGAAAGAACGGAGGTCCGTGTAAGTAAACACGGACCTCCGTTCTGTGAAGGGGGAAGGGCTGTGATCACAGCCTTCCTCTACACGGAAGCTGTGATCACTTCCCTTCCCCTGCTAGGGCAGTCCCCCTACAGTTAGAACACGCCCAGGGAACACAGTTAACCCTTAGAGCTCCCCCTGCAGGTTAACCCCTTCACTGCCAATGGCATTTACATAGTAATCAGTGCATTTTTATAGCACTGATCGCTGTATAAATGTCAATGGTCCCAAAAAAGTGTCAAAATGGTCCGGCATGTCCGCCCCAATATCGCAGTACCGCTAAAAATCGCAGATCGCCGCCATTACTAATAAAAAATAAATAAAAACCCCAGAAATGAATTCTCATCATCCGTAAATGCGGCCACTTTTGCGCAAACCAATCAATAAACGCCGATTGCGATTTTTTTTATCACAAATATGAGGAAGAATATAAATCGGCCAAAAACGGTGAAAAAAATGTTTTTTTGGATTTGTATTTTAGCAAAAAGTAAGAAATTTGGGTTTTTTTGCAAAATTGTCGATCTTCTTTTGTTTATAGCGGCGATCAGAAATGACGCAGAGGGGATCAAATACCACCAAAAGAAAGCTCTATTTGTGGGAAAAAAGGATGCAAATTTTGTTTGGGTACAACGTCGCACGACCGCGCAATTGTCAGTTAAAGCGACGCAGTGCCGAATCGCAAAAAGGGCTCTGGTCCTAAAGTGTGAAATCCTTCCGGGGCTGAAGTGGTTAAAGTGCATTTCCACTTTGGGATAAGCAAATATATCAAACTATCACTTGCGCAAAGTGTCAAAAAATTAATAAAAAGTGAAATTAAAATGATACCAAAATCTGGGTTGCTGCAGTTTAATGGTATACTATACCCATACCCATTGTAACCTGGGGGATCTTTAGCTCTAGTGGTAGATGCGTTTTCAGGCAATTCACGGTAGTCAGGAGGTATATTTGGGGGCATGGCAGTCCATGTTTATTAGAAAAGGCAAAAAAAAATAAAAGCAAAAGTCCAACATATAAGGTTTCCCTCGCAGGGGTTCTGTTCCAGCGATATGCACAACCGAAAATACTAGCCCACCTGGCTCTCTCCCATCAGCAGTACCTCTGCTCTTTATGCTGGTCCCCAGACCATATTGTTGAGAACACCACCTAGGGGAGTAAGCCCTATTGCCGTCATCCCTATTATACAAATTGTTGAATGGGACCCCCTCACTTGGGTTTGGGATTTTTATAGGCAAACTGAATGGTAAATCGTTTTGTATAAAAATTATAAAGGTTTAATGATATACATTAAAATATACAATACAAATGTTTTGCTAAATGGTAAGTCAAACGGATATTTTTAGGGTTTGGGTTCACTCCCCCAGGGTAAGTTGTTAAACATATTATCCCTACTGCCGTTATCCCGAATGAGGGGATCCACCACAAGAGTTGTTATACCAGACCCCTGGTCGTATTTCTCGTCTCCATGACGACTACCCTCTCTCGGTCCACCCGATCATAAAAGCCAACACGTATAGCGACCTTGTCTTGGGGACGCTCCCTTTGGAATATACAACCTGAAAACGAAAATAAAAAAAAACGGAAAAGATTATTTGTACCTGACGGTACGGGGGTTTATATGGAGGACTGATGGCACTTAACGGACTTTTGCGTA
>BLSH010052989.1:88863-105763 GCA_018402905.1 Glandirana rugosa | reverse complement strand
TCGATCCATATCTAAGACCCTGTCTTTCATCGACTCCAGCAATCACATACAGACGGGCCAAATCCCTTAGAGACAATTTAGTCTCCAGCGAGTTCACAGGTACCTTCAGAGGTGACCCTTGCATGCGCCACGGCACATTCACGTGCGGTGGATGCCAGTATTGTGCTTTGATGGATACCCGCAAAGAAATTTATCTACCTAATGGAAATAGATACACCCCCAGACATTATGCCAATTGCAGAACGCCTGGAGTGGTCTATCTGTTAACATGCCAATGTGGAAGCTTCTATATTGGCAAAACTAAATTAGAGTTCTATAAAAGAGCTTATCGCCACATACAAAGCATGCTAACTGCCAATCCAGACCTTCCACTTGGCAGACATGTTAAAATCCAACATGCTGGCCGTAGCCCCAGAATCAAGTTCCTCATCTTGGATCGGATACATCCCAATCCAAGAGGAGGAGACTGGAACAAATTACTACTTCAAAAAGAATCATGGTGGATTGAAAAACTGGGGGCCACTAATCCCCCAGGTTTGAATAGCCAATTAAGTTTTCGTCCCTTCTTAGAAGGGTTTGTCTCCGGGGGGTGCGAAAAAGAGCAAATCTAAAAGATCAGATATGCCATTTCCTTTCCCAATATAGACCCCACTCAGAGAGATGGGAGAATTCCAAGGAAAGATCTCCGATGGTATTAACATAACTACCTCTGGGCCATGAAGGGCGTATTTGTTAGATCCATCACTCAGGATGTTAGGCCATATGTCCATGTGTACAGATTTGTCTCCGCCCGTTTCTGATGCACTAGGTGTCCAGTCTCCCATTGGTGCCTTTAGAATTACATTTACAATTAATTCTGCATTCCCTTTGTGTTTCTCCCTTGTATTCTCCTTCTCCCCTCCCCCCCTCCCCTCTCTTTTTTCAAGTAGAGTGACCTTGTAGATATACAATGTCGAAATTCAGATGTTTTATGCAATGTTGTGATTGAAATCTTTATGCTGCTTCCAGATAAAACCACTGGGACCGCCCGTTTCTTGGGTTGTACTGGTCCATGTCTCCTCCCCCCTGTGGCCCCCACCCGGCGCACAAAGCCCCCCGGTCCTATGGATCATGGGGGGCTTTTCGATCTCCATGTCTGGGGGTGCTGGTGTGATGTGCGGGGGGGGATTGAGGGATGGGACTGTTTTGGTCTCTTCTCCTTTCGTCTCCTCCCGCTGGCCCCTCCCCCCCCGTTGTACATTGGAGCTGCTGCGTCGGTGGGGCGTGGGTGCGGGACTCTCCTTTGTGTTAGCACACGGGGGAGCCGCGCACTCATGCCTCGGGAGCCTCGCCGTGTCATCCGGGCTGTACCGCCCACGTCCCTCCCCTAGTATCCAGTTTCCTCCTAGATCCATCATCGTCACGTGTAAACGTGACGCGCACTACGCCAACGCGGGCAGTAACACGAGGTGAGGACGCTCACCCTCACTGCGCATGCGCCGGCGTTATTTAAATGGATGTGCGGCGTGTCTCACAGCACTGAGCAGCAGAGACACACGCACACCACGCCATAACCAACCTCCAAATCTTTAAGGTATGTGGAACTCTTCCTTTCTGATTGCCACTTTCTAAAGCATCATTGAATATTGCTTCAGTAATGTGATGATTGTTCCCTATGGATGGGTGGTTTCTGGAAAGGGGGGCAACTTGATGTAGATGTGTAGTACACGCACTGTAGCTTTCCATGCTACATGAAACTCTCTTCCCCGTTTATTTTTGACATTTAAACCATAGGAATAGAGGCATGACCCTTATCTTTTTGGGGAAACCCTCAGGCCCTAGTTTAGGGTGGCAGGCCTCCCCCTCTTTCTTAGGATAGTACTTTTCCTCTTCCGCTTATTGGTGAGTCTTTCATAGGGGAAAATTAAGAGCTGCTATAAATCAATGCAGCATACATATGCCATTTAAGAATGCGGTGAATGAAGTGTACATCACCTTTCTTATAAAATATACACTCTTTCATTACTACTATCACTACAACTCTCTCTTTTCCTAAATTCTTAGGTGTCACGTCAGTTGCATTATCGCCTGTAGCAATTGTTGCTCCCCTTAAGTGAAGGACGTGGATGCGGTTGCGCGGTGACCATGGAGGCTCAGTGGTGACTATACGGGGGTGGTGTGCCGGTGGCAGCCTGTGAGAAACCACACGGTTACATAGTGCTGTGTCAGTGGTCTGGGTATATATGCATATACGTTTTCCAACTACACCATACAAGGATATGGCCACATAGGCTTGTATGGTGATTTTTTAAGGTACAAACACTGATGATTTGTAAAGGTTCCTTGTTCAAATTTGCTGTTGTATTGAAGTCAATCTAAACACATGCCATTGTATTATAGAATTGTGAATCTCCCAATAACGGCCCCTGAAGAAGGGAATCTCCTGAAACGCGTCGGGCCTAGGAGTGTCCACAAACTACAGTTACCAGACGTATTGTCAAACACATGTACCCATATGTTGTTTTAAATGCTATGTAATACATTTATTGTATTGTATATTTTAATGTCCCCAGACCATAGGTTCCTCGAAGCCAACAGCTTCACTCTGGCCTTAGTCCTCAGTCCGTTACCAGTCTCTTGCAGACACACATGTGCTCTCACTGCCACCTGCAGCCTCGGACTCCTGGAGACCTCCTGTCTCCCTTGGGTGGAGCAGTCTCCAACTGGGAGCCTTGAGGTATTCCTATACCTTCATTATAATGGCTGTGCTCACCTGAGCACACACCCTGCTGGTCCTCCACAAACAGGGCCGGATTAAGAGCATAATGGGCCTGGTGCTGAGGATTTTGGTGGGCCTGTGATTTATATATCAATAATGTTCACACACACAGAGCAGAGCTGGGCAGCATCAATGACTCACTGGGCTGGACCTATCTTAAGGTAGGGGCCTGGAGCTACAGCTCCAATAGCCCCTATGTTAATCCAGCCCTGTCCACAAATCCTGGACACCGGGTTGGAGATCCCATCCCACCCAAGACACTATGGAATCTCCAGTCAACATCTATGCTCTGCAGTCCTGCACTGCGCCAACGTGCACACCCTGTGTCCCCCAAACCAGTGGTTCTCAACCCTGTCCTCAAGTACCCCCAACAGGCCATGTTTGCAGGTTTTCCTTTATCTTGCACAGGTGCTTTAAATCAGTCAATAGCTTGGTATTTTGGACAGCTATTTTATCTAAGAGAAATTCCCAAAACGTGGCCTGTTGGGGGTACTTAAGGACAGGGTTGAGAACCACTGCCCCAAACGACCGACTTCTCAGTGCCAGCATCTCATACTGCCACACCATCTGCACAAATACTTCTAATAAATGCTGCGCTACCCTATTTGAATGCACCGTGGGTGGATTTATAATATGATATAATAAAGTGCTATAGTGCTTGTAAAATCAAACATTTATGTGACAAAGTAATCATAAGTACATGCTATTCATCCAATATATGTGTTATTATGAGATCTTAACGATTTTGAAATGAATTAAATTAAATAGTCCATAAATTTAACCACTTGTCTCCCAAGGAAATTCTGACACTTCTCTCCTAGATGAAAAAATGTCATCATTTTTTTGCTAGAAAATTACTCAGAACCCCCAAACATTATATATGTTTTTTTTTAGCAGAGACCCTAGGGAATAAAATGGTGGTTGTTGCAACTTTTTATGTTGCACGGTATTTGCGCAACCATTTTTCAAACACGTTTTTTTTTTAGGAAAATAAACTGTTTCATGAATTTAAAAAAACAAAGCACTAAAGTTAGTCCATTTTTCCTGCATAATGTGAGAGATGATGTTACACTGAGTAAATAGATACCTAACATGTCACGCTTTAAAATTGCGCACGCTCATGGGAACTTTGGCGACGCTTTAAAAATGTCTACAGGTTACCAGTTTAGAGTTACAGAGGAGGTCTAGTGCTAGAATTATTGCTCTCGCTCTAATGATCACGGCGATATCTCACATGTGTGGTTTGAACGCCGTTTACATATGCGGGCACAACCTATGTATGCGTTTGCTTCTGCGTGCGAGCTCACGGGAACGGGGGCGCCTTAATTCTTTTTTTTTTATTGTTTATTTTACTTTTATTTTTTTACACTTTCCCTTTACATTTTTTTATCACTTTTATTCCTATTACAAGGAATTTAAACATCCCTTGTAATAGGAATAGGGCATAACAGGTCCTCTTTATGGAGATATCTGGGGTTCTATAAGTCCCCAGATCTCGTCTCTAGCCTGGACAGCCTAAAATCAAAACAAATAAAACCCCATCTCGGCTTCCCAGCTGAGGCAACAGCAGTGTTTACAACTGCCAAGGCCGGACATGACGTCATAAGGTTGCGCCCGGCCTCCGAAGGTCATAGAGATGACCGGTGGCCATCTGGTCTTCAGTCAGCTCTATGGTAAACGGCCGCAGCTGGACAATTTATTCTCCAGTTTGCTGATAACACGGGTGAGCGGGAGGGGGGGTGTCCCCTCCTGCCAGCTGTAAAACAATCAAGCTGCTGACCAGTCTCTATGATTGTTTTTACGGTGCAGGGAATCGGTAGCAGAAAAAGAAGATATCTGAATGATGCCTGCAGCTGCACCCATCATTCAGATATCTCCACTCAAAGTCCATGACGGCATATGACGTCGTTGGGCGGGAAGTGGTTAAACTCGAATATGTTCCCAGTGAAAGCAGTGAAAAAAAATCTTCTTCAAAAAAGGTCCAAAATGAAAATGCTCCGTGCGCATGCAATATACCACTGCAATTCACCGTGCGTGCTCCCACCAGGGTGCGCGCTCACCCGCAAGGTGTGGACTCCCTGGGCTTATATCGAGGCAGGGCTACGAGGCTTGTATGTATCTGTCATTCCACCTGGGAATATGGGGTCCACCTCATTGGGTCCAATTTATGGGAAAGATACCATTAATTAAAAATATGCACATAAAATAAAGGTGTTCACTCACAAAGTAAGGTGCCGTGCCCCGGCACCAGGAATGATCTGCCAACTAGATCCAATGTTGAAACCGCCCCTGCTCCGCGATTCCCTGGAGCTAGCATGCATTCTGCTAGGTGGAAATGATGTAGTACATGACTAGGAAGCGCACCCCTACGCATTTCATCATCAAGACGTCCTCAGGAGGCATGGTTATGGTATCGCCGCTGTTTTATACCATATCGTTACTCCTCATTGGGTGACGCTTATAGCATATACTTTTTTCCAAATTGGGTGTTATTCTATTGTTGGCAGATGATTATTAAAATGATTATGCCATAGTTAAAATATATCAATAAAATTTAAAAGATCCTACCAGTCTATGCATTAATGTTCCGTTTACAACTGAGCGTATAGATTTACTGGCGTTTTTCTGCAGCTTTTACAAGCTTTTTCTAAAGCGTTTTAGATGCGTATTACAAGCGTTCTACAGCTTCAGGCGTTTTTGCTTAGACAATAGAAAGCACTAGGGGTAGGAGAGGGAGTTAGGGGTGGAGAGCTGCTGTTTGAGCAGAAAACGGGTGACAATATCTACACAATATCTCACAAAAGTAAGTACACCCCTCACATTTGTGTAAATATTTTATTCTATCTTTTCATGTGACAACACTGAAGAAATGACACTTTGCTACAATGTAAAGTAGTGAGTGTACAGCTTGTATAACAGTGTAAATTTGCTGTCCCCTCAAAATAACTCAACACACAGCCATTAATGTCTAAACCGCTGGCAACAAAAGTGAGTACACCCCTAAGTGAAAATGTCCAAATTGGGATCAATTAGCCATTTTCCCTCCCCGTTTTCATGTGACTCGTTAGTATTACAAGGTTTCAGATGTAAATGGGGAGCAGGTGTGTTAAACTTGGTGTTATCGCTCTCACTCTCTCATACTGATCACTGGAAGTTCAACATGGCACCTCATGGCAAAGAACTCTCTGAGGATCTGAAAAAAAGAATTGTTGCTCTAAAGATGGCCTAGGCTATAAGAATATTGCCAAGACTCTGAAACTGAGCTGCAGCACGGTGGCCAAGACCATACAGCGGTTTAACAGGACCGGTTCCACTCAGAACAGTGCCTCGCCATGGTCGACCAAAGAAGTTGAGTGCAAATGCTCAGTGTAATATCCAGAGGTTGTCTTTGGGAAATAGACGTATGAGTGCTGCCAGAGGTTGAAGGGGTGGGGGGGGGTCAGCCTGTCAGTGCTCAGTCCATACACCACACACTGCATCAAATTGGTCTGCATAGCTGTCGTCCCAGAAGGAAGCCTCTTCTACAGATGATGCACAAGAAAGCCTGCAGTTTGCTGAAGACAAGCAGACTAAGGGCATGGATTACTGGAACCATGCCCCGTGGTCTGCTGAGACCAAGATAAACGTATTTGGTTCAGATGGTGTCAAGCGTGTGTGGCGGCAACCAGGCAAGGAGTACAAAGACAAGTGTGTCTTGCCTACAGTCAAGCATGGTGATGGCAGTGTCATGGTCTGGGGCTGCATGAGTGCTGCTGGCACTGGGGAGCTACAGTTCACTGAGGGAAACATGAATGCCAACATGTACTGTGATATACTGAAGCAGAGCTTCCCCTCCCTTCAGAGACTGGGCCGCAGGGCAGTATTCCAACATGATAACGACCCCAAACACCTCCAAGATGACCACTGCCTTGCTAAAGAAGCTGAGGGTAAAGGTGATGGACTGGCCAAGCATCTCTCCAGACCTAAACCCTATTGAACATCTGTGGGAAATTCTCAAATGGAAGGTGGAGGAGCGCAAGGTCTCTAACATCCACCAGCTCTGTGATGTTGTCATGGAGGAGGGGAAGAGGACTCCAGTGGCAACCTGTGAAGCTCTGGTAACTCCATGATGAAGTGGGTTAAGGCAGTGCTGTAAAATAATGGTAGCCCCACTAAATTTTGACACTTTGGGCCCAATTTGGGCATTTTCACTTAGGGGTGTACTCACTTTTGTTGCCAGTGGTTTAGACATTAATGGCTGTGTGTTGAGTTATTTTGAGGGGACAGCAAATTTACACTGTTATACAAGCTGTACACTCATTACTTTACATTGTAGCAAAGTGTCATTTCTTCAGTGTTGTCACATGAAAAGATAGAATAAAATATTTATAAAAAATGTGAGGGGTGTACTCACTTTTGTGAGATACTGTATATATACGGTATCAAAGTAGTGTTCTGCATTAGAACGAGTTTTCCTCTGAGTTTTCTTCAGAATCAGGACCATCTTTCTCTTGTTACCAATTACCTTTGGAGTTGGCACATTTTTAGCACGACACCTTCACATTCTCTCCTGTAGGTGACGTTTTAATGTTCATCTAGAATGCACAACTTGACGTACCTTCATTTTTTTCTCCAGAATCTTACAGAAATAGCCTTGTTAATGCATCAATTAGGCCATAAAATGTACTAATTAACCGTCTTATCAGGAAATCATCACACTCGCTTACATTTTCTGCTAGGATTGGAGCTCATTTGCAGAGACCATGCCGCAGTTAATTTGCAGGTAATTCTGCTCGCTCACATGGATGATTGACAGCAAAGTCCTATAGATGTATTTAATATTTTTATACAATCCAGGAAAATTGGCTTTAAGAGAATCAACCACAACGACTCATGCAAAAATGGGAATATTCAGCCTTTTAATTAGAATACTGTAATCGGGTAGGCTTACTTCCCAAAATGTTTTATAAGCAACATCTACTTTTTATGAGTCTTCAGCTTGAGGGTCAAATTAAATCTTTTCTCCTGACTGTTTGACCTCATATTTTCTCAGAATCCTGATTCCAGTCCCCCACCCCATGTGACATCACTGTCTTACTAAACCAATGCTGTAAGTCCTTAAATATGTAGCCCATGCCCCGACCTCTGAAGAACTGATGGTGGACTTCAGTGTCAGGAAGAGCTTACATCCATCTTCACAGGGTGGGTTACTAAGCATGGTGGGTGCAGATAGAAGAATTGAGTTGGGCGCTAGACACTTTGATGATGCAGAACAAAAGAGATTTATTTTTCTCTTAAACAACTGGGGAGCGAGGGTTAGGGCCAGGACATCCTTTAGGTTGGTGCAACAGCACTTAGAAGACTCCAAGACTCTCTGAATACGACTCTTGATGTAACTATAAAGTCCCACAGGCCTTCCAACTGAACTTTGCCTGACTAGAACTATTTCTTTGTGCATTGAACTTGTACTTTGGACTTCAACACAGATTGATGCACATACCAAGCTTGGTATCCCTGTTGTGAAGATCTGGCCTCCATCTCACAGCCTCCCACTGTATCTTCACAAGTTTACACTCACGGTCTCCCACCAAGACTTCTTGGACTCCCACTGCCACTGGGTCCCTTGTGCTTCACACATCCAACCGCTGTATTTCCCGAGTGTCCCCCACGCCAACTTGCTGGGTCCCTTCTTCGGCTCTTCAGGTCAACTGCTGAACTCCCTTGCAAGCGTCACCCCTGCTATCCTGCATGGTTCCTAGCTTGACTTCTGCTGAGAATTTCCCAACTTTTCCACTGTCCCCCAGCTAGTGGAAAAGGCTGCTCTGGTACTCTCTCAGAATCCAAATTCTGGCCTCTGATAACAGGGGCATTGTCCCCCGTAGGCGACAGCTTCCCCTTTACCTCTGACCCTGATTCAAACTTTGCTTCTGGCGACAGGAATGGTTGACTTCCGCTAGCAAATCTGTCCCTTCACCTCCGACAAAGAGGGGTTCTCCGGCTGGCAGAACCCGTGCAACTTGGTTAGGCTTCCGACATGAAGCACCAACCCTCCGCTGCTTCTTACTCTGGATAGACCTCGGACTGCCTAGCAACAATTCACAATTTCTGCCAGGGGATGCACAACTGTATGCATGTGAGGTAGGTATCTTAAATTGTAAGCTCCTTGATGGCAGGGACAGATGTAAATGTCCAATATGTAAAGGTCTGCATAAACTGTCGGTGCTATATAAACACCTGTAATAGCTAAATAAGGTGGATGTTGTTGGGTCGAAAAGTAATGGTCTGAGGTTTGTGTTTGAAGCTAGGAATTAGGTTGGGATTAAATTGAAGGATGGGGGTAGGGTTGAGGTTTAGGAATTTGATTGAAATTTGGGGTTAAGGTTAGATGGTTAGATGTTGGTTAGAAGGTTAGATGTTGGGTTGGAGATTTATGACCGAGCAGGGATGAAGTTTGGGTAAGGTGAAGATTAGGTGTAAGGTCGAGGATTAGGAATTAGATGGAGATGTAGGGTTGTGGTTAAGGTAAGATGTTGGGTTGAGCATTATGACAGGAGGTTTGTAACTGGAGCTAGGGACTGAATTGATGATGAAGAAATAACTTGAGGTTTAGGGCTTGGGTCGAGGTCAAGATATTAAGATGAAGTTGAGTGTTAAATTACATGATTTAGTTGAAAGCTTTGAGTATGATTGCTGTCCACATCACCTACGGGCAGGAAAAATATACCCATGTAAAATGTATTGGTATTGACCTGTGTCAACAATATTTGCATCAATGCTCCCATCCTGTAGAGAACAGCGATTTATCAATGTACTGCCCACGAACTTCCAACTCCAGTTTACTACAATCAGCAAATATATGGAACACTGGTTGCCAAAAGGGGCCTCATCTGTGGACCTTCACATTACCAAAGGGCGGCACATAATATTCAGTATATGTAAGGCTACAGAAAATTGTCAAACACTTCAGAAATACTAGAGAAGATGGTTAGAGAGTGTGAAATGCTACAGACTTTTTTTGGAAACTCAAGACACCTTACAGGAGATAGGCAGAGTCTGGAGACGTGATACACCAGACTATTAGATTTAACTTCCATTGCAGTCTGTTAGATAAATCCAACCCCTTTCACTGCTCACAGACCAGCCTCTATCCTCCTTGATTCCCTGCAATCAACCAGATGCCAGCCGGCTGTATGCATGGCTTTGGGTGAGAGTGAGTAGTGTCCTGTTATTGCAATAAACCTTGGTTGGACATCTTCACTGCGCAGCCCGTCAACGCTGCGACAAGGTCATGCAGCGTCACGCAGCGCCTAGGGAAAAGATGCCAAGCTTCGCCCCCCACACAACCATTCATGATGATAGCTAAGGGGATCCTATGCCCAGCAGTCATTCCCTTGTCAAAATCACTGTCACTACTCTTGTCAGCCTTGTAACAGAAGGAAGGTGCCCCCATTCCTACAGCAAACCATTGCACCTAAGTCAGCCACCCAGGGCTGGTCCTACCATGGGTCCCAGTGGGTCCATTGGACCCAGGCAGCACTTTGAGAGGGGCAACAAATTGAACCTCGGACACCTCTCCTTCTCAGCCTGTCCATATACTACCCTAGCCTGTCTATATACTACCCTACCCTGTCTATATACTAACCTAGTGGCAGTGGCGTATCATCCATGGGTGCAGGGTGTTCACTGCACACGGGCCCCCGAGGGGGGGGCCCACTATGACCCACACTGCACCCATGGATGATTGTCACCTTGACAGTCAGGGGTGATCGCGTGGCGGCGGACAGCTGCAAGCACCGATCTCCCTGTAAAGCTTTTCAGCTGACAGCTGCTTTTTCTCCTCTCCCTTTCGTGGCTAAAAACATTATTCACTGCTCTACTGACAATGTACATTGCCCCATACTCCCCCCCCCCCCCTTCCCCAGAAGCACCCTGAAAGAAAATATTTACAAAACGATTTAAAAAATAATAAAAAACAAAATTGTAAAAAATAATAGATAATTAAATAATAATAAAAAAATTGCTGACACTGTGCACTGCCCTACTAACACTGTCCATATCATTGTGAAAAAAAATAATACAAAAATAAATTGTAAAAAATAATAAAAGCAATTTATCAGTATTGCTCTACTGACACCGACCACTGCCCTACTGCCACCATCCACTGGCCCCCAAAAAGCATTTGGAGAAAATAAAATTAAATTGTAAAAAAAAATAAATAAAAATAAAGAACTACTGACACTGTCCACTGCCCTACTGACACCATCCTGCATGTACTACCCACCTCCATACACTCCGCACTCCTCTCCTGCACATAATACCCACCTCCATACCCACGGCTGTACACTCTGCACTGTACATTCCCTATTTAACATTACCACATTCTGCACTATGTAAGTCATCTCAGACTCTATTAAACCACACCCCTTTAAGCCACGCCCAATATTTAGTGCAATTTAAGCCATGCACACAACCTACCACATTTTTTTAATCAGTCCCTGGGGCCCAGTTTTTATCTTGCACACGGGCCCACTGATTTCATGATACGCCCCTGCCTAGTGTGCCCATTTTCTACCCTAGCCTGTCCATATACTGCCCTAGCCTGTCTATATATTACTCTAGCCTGTCCATTTCCTACCCTAGCCTGTCTATATACTACCCTACCCTGTCCATATACTAACCTAGTGTGCCCATTTACTATCCTAACCTGTCCATATACTCCCCTAGCCTGTCTATATACTACCCTAGCCTGTCCCTATACTACCCTAGCCTGTCCTTATACTACCCTAGCCTATGGCAGCACTTTGAGAGGGGCAACAAATTGAACCACGGCCACCTCTCCTTCTCAGCCTGTCCATATACTACCCTAGCCTGTCTATATACTACCCTACCCTGTCTATATACTAACCTAGTGTGCCCATTTTCTACCCTAGCCTGTCCATATACTGCCCTAGCCTGTCCATATATTACTCTAGCCTGTCCATTTCCTACCCTAGTCTGTCTATATACTACCCTACACTGTCCATATACTAACCTAGTGTGCCCATTTACTATCCTAACCTGTCCATATACTCCCCTAGCCTGTCTATATACTACCCTAGCCTGTTCCTATACTACCCTAGCCTGTCTATATACTTCCCTAGCCTGTCCATATACTACGCTAGCCTGTCCATATACTACCCTAGCCTATCCATATACTACCTTAGCCTGTCTATATACTACCCTAGCCTGTCTAGATATTACCCTAGCCTGTCTATATACTACCCTAGTCTGTCCATATACTACCCTAGCCTGTCCATATACTACCCTAGCCTGTCCATATACTACCCTAGCGTACCCATTTACTACCCTAGCCTGCCCCTATACTACCCTAGCCTGCCCCTATACTACTCTAGCCTGCCCCTATACTGTCCCTTGGAATTGAACATAACAGTATGTTATATAATATTGCATTTAGACAAGGTGTTGTTGCATGTAAATATGACTTCCTGATAAATTTAATTTTAGTTTTAATTATCATGCTATAAAATAATGGATGTGGGGGCCTTTTGGTGAGCAGCATTTCATTCTTGGACCCAGGCAGCACAATATCTTGGGCCAGCCATGCAGCCGCCCCTCCTGCCCACCCCTTGTACCAGCGACCCAACCCATTATTTGGAAGGTGGATGCCATTGCAGCCTATTGAAAAAATCATTGCTTCCAGCCCCACTTTTGCAGTCTGCACAGGACAATGGCCACATGTGGCACTTAAGCCACAGGTTTGGCACCAGGGCTATAGAATCTTATGCTGAGTTGATGCAGAAGGATGGAGACATGCAGACTCTCCCAGTGTGTCTGACATCGCTCCTAAACACAATGAATGCTATGCAGTCATAATGAAACAAGACAGGCAATAAATGCTATTTTCAGAGTCGATTATTCCACTGTCAAGTCTTACAATATCACATTAGTCATATGATTGTGTCTGTTTTTCAGAGCCTCTGGCCGACTCCGCTTCTCATTCCAAGTTGGATAATCGGGATTGTAGACTTCTGAAGGCCAAAAAAAAAAAAGTCTGAGTAGCAAATTGTGTTGTACAGCCATTAACACATGCCATTTGACAGTCATTGCTCATTCTTCAAAAGCAATGAGACACGGCTAACTGCACGTCATGATCTTGATGTGAATCCAATTCTAGATAAAAAATCTAACTTTTACACAATACAGGGTGAAAATTTTGTTTCTCCTTTATGTTAGCTTGGGCTGAGGTCACCTTGGAAAAGAAACTTCTTTTACCTGCAAAATAAAAATAAAAATGTAATATTTTCCAGGCATGTCCATTTGAGTCACGGCACCAAGTTCAAAATCCCAAAGGTGAAGCTCGATAAAGGGTGACCTCAAGGGTCTTAGTCAATCTTCCCAGTTCTGTAATTCGTGCTGAGCTATGCAATTCCCTTGCTCCACATCTGAAATTGTGCAATAGCAGTCTCCATGGCAGGTACAAATACATATGCAATATGTGTCCTTAGAGAGAAAAGTAATAGGAATTTCTCAACACGTGGCGAAGGAAGGCTCATGACTATTTTTTTTCTTTCTGTTAACATGTTGAGAAAGGTAGAACTTTCCATCTACAAAAAGCCAAGTCCAAGTGAGGCTTGGCATTTAGGAGTAGGGTTAGGCTTTAGAAATTAGGTTGAGATTAAGAGTTATAGTTGGAGATTTGTGATTGGAGCGAGGGTTTAAGCTGGAGTAAAGTTGAAATTTAGGATTAGGGGTAGCCTTTAGAGCAGTGGTTCTCAACTCCTGTCCTAGGGACCCACTAACAGGCCAGGTTTGCAGGATAACTGAAATGCATGACAGGTGATATCATTTGCTGCTCAGTGATTGCAGTATTCTAGTCTGCATCTCCCCAAGGTAATACTTAAAATCTGGCCTGTTGGTGGGTCCTCAGGACCGGAGTTGAGAACCACTGCTTTAGCATTATGAGGAATTAGGTTGAATTGTGCAATAGCAGTCTCCATAACTGGGACAAATACACATGCTATTTTTATCCTTAGTGTTAGGGCCTGGATCTGAACCCAGGACATCTGCTGTGTCTGGCAGCAACTCTTCTTGCTGAGCCACCTGAGATGCTGGACAGTGCCCTTCCTGATTGCTCAGACAACCTTGCCTTTTGTCTAGTTTCTCTTAAACCTTGAACTCTTTGCTCCTTCTATGAACTTCCTGTTTAAGCCATGCCATTGTACTTCCTGTTTGCCAGATTATTGTGCTCTCTCTAGCCAATATTTCACTCTGCTCACTCCTGCTGTTGTCCATATCTTCACTACCACTTGTTACTGACCTTTGGCTTGTTCCCTGGCTATGCTTCTGCTTGATCCCAGCCTGCAACCCTTTGTTAACGACTGTTGGCTTGTTCCTCGACTACGCTTCTGCTTGATCCCTGAATTCAACCACTTGATTTTGACCTTTGGCTTGTTTATTGACTACAGTTCTGCTTGATCCCTACTTGCTATATCTTCTATGGGACCCCAACTTGCTCACCTCCTGGTGGGGTGATTCTGAGGACCATGACCTGGTAGGAACAGCAGCAAGACACATCTCCACCATCAGGAACTATTGGTTAGTACTTAGGCTCCACACCTTAGGTTAGCCCACATTATCCGCCAGGATAATCTGCTTGTATACATATCCTGCTGGTCAATGGGGATCTCTCTACTGCTATAGCTATGGGTCTCCAAGTCTGACCATGAAAAGTTATAAGAGTTTTTCAGCACACAACGAAGAAAGGCTCCTATTTTTATGGCATTATGTTAAAAAGGAAGAATTTATAGTCTACAAAAAGCCAAGTAAGTCTCAGCAGTCCTGTGTAGGGTTGAGGTTTACAAATTAAAGTGGAACTTCACCCATAAGGGGAAGTTTCCGATTGTTTGCATCCTTCCCCCCTCCACTGCTACATTTGGCACTTTTTTGGGGAGGAGGGGGGCCTGGTTATGATAGGTACCCGCTCCCACATCAAGTCAGATGCGACCGTGCCCCTCCTCCTTTCCCCGCAGCCTTCTGGGGCACATCACAGGTCCCAGAAGACTGTGATTCACAAAGTGCAAGGTGAATCATGCAGGCGCAATAGGAGACCGGCTGTGAAGCCGCAAGGTTTCCCTTACTTACGATGCTGGCGCTTGCACCCGAAGCCAATTAAAAAATCAGCTCTGGTGAGGACATCACTGGATCCCTGGATAGGTGTCCTTATATTAACCCCTTCCTTACCCGGCACTTAAACCCCCTTCCTGCCCAGACCAATTTTTGACTTTCAGCGCTGTCGCATTTTGAATGACAATTGCGCGGTCGTGCGACGTTGTACCCAAATAAAATTTGCGTCCTTTTTTTCTCACAAATAGAGCTTTCTTTTGGTGGTATGTGACCCCCTCTGCGTCATTTCTGATCGCCGCTATAAACAAAAAATGAGCGACAATTTTGCAAAAAAGAACAATATTTTTTACTTTTTTCTAAGGTACAAATCCATTAAAAAAATTATTCATCGGTTTTGGCCGATATATATTCTTCTACATATTTTTGGTAAAAAAAAAAATCGCAATCGGCGTATATTGATTGGTTTGCGCAAGTTATCGCGTCTACAAACTGGGAATTGATTTATGGCATTTTTATTATTTTTTTTTTTTTTTACTAGTAATGGCGGCATTCTGCGATTTTTATCGGGACTGCGATATTGGGTCGGAAATGTCGGACATTTTTTACACATTTTTGGGACCAATGACATTTATACAGCGATCAGAAATTTAAATGTCCACTGATTACTGTGTAAATGTCATTGGCAGTGAAGGGGTTAACCAGCAGGGGGCAGTGAAGGGGTTAACAAATGTTCCCTGGGTGTGTTCTAACTGTGGGGGGGCAGGGCTGGCCGGGACATAACAGATCTAACTGATCCCAGTGACAGGGATCAGTAGATCTGTTATGTCCCCTGTCACAGAACGGGGAACCGCCGTGTTTACAACGGCGGTTCCCCGTTCTGAGGCTCCTGAAAGTGATTGCGGGTCTCGGGCGGACATCGAGTCCGCCCGACCTACGGGCACGCTCGCGCAGCGTGGGGGCGCGCAGGAGCATGCGCAGTGGAGGACGTCCATGGACGTCCTCCCGGCATTTCAGGTCCGCGCTGGAGCCGTATTTCGGCTATAACGCGGACCTGGAGTGGTTAAACCACAGGGCTTACACGCAACGAGTCCTCCTACACATAAATACACAGATACTGCATGTCTAAGAATATACAGGACTTACATTATTCAGGAGTAAATCTTCTAAAATTTAATCTGTGATTTTTGGTGGTTCTTGCTGCGTGAGCATAGAATATATTAATTATTATAAAATAAATTATTATATAATAAAAAAATAATTATATTAAAGTTATCCTCAGATTTTTGGTAATGACATTTTTATTTCTAATGTTTGTACATTTGGGGCTCAAATTAGGATCATTTGAAAAGAATAAAAAAAATGGGACCAATTTTAAATTTCCATAAGCAATGGTATTGTTTGTGGTTTGTAAAGACATCTGTGTGAGTTTGGGGAAATATTTTTGTGACATGGACAGCAGTAAAGTGAAATTTACCGATTAAAAAAAAATATATTTACAAAACATGAAGAGATTTCACATTATAGCATTGTTAAAAACAAAAATGATTATCAAATGTGCAACATTGTTGCCAGGACAATTTATTTGACAGAAAGACGGCGCTCCCTGCATGTTGAGCCTCTGTATGTGGCCAGGCTGTGAAAAAGTCTCAGACATGTGATATCGCCATACTCAGGAGGAGCAGAAGAATTTGTTTTGGGGTGTTACTGTGGGGTTTTGTTTAAGAAGACGAGGAGGACTCATACCGCTATAGTGTACAGACTCTGAAAAAGTGTCGGACCGGTGTATGTCTCCGAGTTGTACGTCCCTCGCGGCAGAAAGACAGTTTATTTAACAGGACCGTTGTTACAACGTGTAAACTATTAGTAAAAACAAAAATTGTTACGATATTACACTTTAGAGAAGTACAAAACATTTATATAAAAAAAAATTAGCCATTTAAAGTGAAATGACGACAGGTACAGTGTTTTTATAAAGGGGTTTGAGTGTGTCTACAGAAATGTTTGGTGTTTGTTATGGTAACGAATACCTTTAAATTTTAA
>BLSH010052989.1:67607-83718 GCA_018402905.1 Glandirana rugosa | reverse complement strand
GTGGTAAGTGGATGATGGGGGGTGTTTTTTGTCACTAGGCAGCGCTGTGGGCATTACACATCGCCCACAGCGCTGCAGCACGTCCTCTCTTCCCCCTCTCTCCTCTCACACTGCACCGATCGGTGCGGAGAGGAGAGAGAAGCCGGCGCTTCCGCCGGCTTGTTTACATGTGATCACGCCGTCATTTGACGGCGCGATCACATGGTGAAAGGCCGCGCACAGCGGCCATTCATCACGATCCGTGATCAGTCGGGTCCCCCGGACCCGACGGTCACGGATGTTCCCGTGTGCGCGCCCCAGGGGGCGCGCGGGAAGCGCGATTCTGGGAGGACGTCAATAGACGTCCTCCCAGAATTAAGCAACCGCCCTGTAGACGTCATTTGTCTATAGGGCGGTTGTTAACTGGTTAAAGTCTATGGGACCCGAACTTGAAAAATCAAAAGTCCCCATTTTTGAAGGCTTATATGCAAGTTATTGGCCACACAAAAGGGTATGGGGGCCCGGGGTACTGCCCTGGGGGACATGTATCAATGCAATAAATGTTATTGTTTCTCGACTTTCCAACAAAAAAAATGGCAGTGCTTACATCTGTCAGAGCCGGAAGTGACGTCATGGTCCATGGCCAGCTCTATGGTAAAGCGCCGGTGCAGGTAGATTAATTCTCCAGCTCCCTGATTGCACCGGAGAGACTGGAGAGCACCGGAGGATGGCGGTGGGGGGATGGAGTCCCCTCCCACTGCCTGTAAAAGCTATCAAGCAGCTAAACAGCTGATATGATGGCTTTTACTTGTGAAGGAGAATTGCCGGCTGAAAAAATATATTTCTGGATGATGCCTGTAGCTGTAGGCATCATTCAGATATCTTCACTCAAAGTAAATGATGTCTACCCAAAAGAAGTGGTTAAGGAAAGCATCATGTTCACTGTATTATTGAGAACATTTCTGAGACATAAATGACTTAGCTGAGATGTCATTCCAATCTTGTAATAAATTCTTGCAGGTCTACCGTCTCTTCCACTTACCCATGGCACATCAAATGAAATTCTAAAGATGTCCATTTATAAAGTAAAATGATTTCCACTCTCCACCCACCACAGGACATACAGGATCTGGAAGTATTCCACATGTGATAGCATGTTATATTTTATTTAAAAAATACAGAGAGAAATATAGCGCCTGTGGTGTATTCTCTGCACACTCGCCAATAGAAGGAAAGCACTGCCACATGACCTATTTCAAGTCAAGTCATTGGCCTCCTTCTCCTGCTACTCTTTTTCTCTTTAGCTAGAATGAATGGGTCTTTGAAGGTTTTGGGACTCTTAAACACACAGCATGTTCCATTCCAGTAATATTATACCCTACCATAACCTACCCTACCCTACTCTCCCATACCCTTCCCTACCCTACCATACCATACTTTACCATACCATACCATACCATACCAAACCATACCAAACCATGCCATACCCTACCACACCATACCCTATCATACTTTACCATACCATACCCTTTCATAGCATACCATACTATACCCTATCCTACCATAGCCTACCCTACCCTACCATACCATACCCTACCATACTTTGCTATACCATACCATACCAGACCCTACCCTACCATACCATACTCTACCATACCCTACCCTACCCTAACATACTTCACTATACTTTACCATACCCTACCCTACCCTACCCTACCCTACCATACCATACCCTGCCCTACCCTACCATAGCCTACCCTACCATACTTTACTATGCTTTACCATACCCTACCCTACCATACCCTACCCTACCATACCATACCCTACCATGCCATACCCTACCATATCCCTACCATAGCATACCCTACCATGCTGTACCACACCATACCCTTCCATACCCTACCATACCATACTGTACCATACCTTACTTTACCATACCATACCATACTATAACATACCATACCAATGTTTTGTAAATGGCCCATAGTGTATATACAGGGCACATATGTTATATGCTGAAATCACACTGACTTGTATATTTGATTCCTCCTGCTCATCCAGGAGGTCAAGTGCTGCCCTCTTCACTTAATATTCCTCTCAATGAGCAGCATTTAGCAGAGAGAGAAGGGGAATCAATACATTTAATTATCTGCATTTCCTGCAATCCAATTGTAATATATGAAGAAATCTATGCACTTATCAGCTATAGAAAAGTCACCTATTCTGATTGCAATAGAATCATCACAGCATTCCACATGGAGCAAATATTCTGCATTCCCGTACAGAAAGAAACTAGATACTGTGTGATCTTGTGTAGGGAATTAAAATAAAGACATAAATAATAAATATAATTAAAAGTTACTATAAATATGATTATCATGCTTTACCCTAAGGCCACCCTCATACTATTTCTCAGTGGTTCTCAACCTCAGTCCTCAAGTACCCCCAATGGGCCATATTTTGGGAACTTCCTTTAGATAAAATAGCTCTTATCAATACCATGTCATTCATATTGAGTTAAAGCAGCTGTGCAAAGTAAAGGAAAACCTGAAAACATGGCCCATGCCCAGGGTACTTAAGGACTGAGGTTGAGAAACACTGCTGTAACCCAAACTCTAATACTAACACTAGCCCCCCTGAAACCCTAACACTAATACTAACAGTAACCCTTCCTGTAACCCCAACCTAATATTAATCTTTTATGTAGCCAAAAACCTAATGCTAACATTCTCCCTTAACACTAACCCTTCTTATAATATTAACCTTCAATGTAATATTAACCCTACTTGTAACCAAAGCCCTTGTAACAGCAACACTAACCCTCTAAAATGAACTAATCCCAACACTAATTCTCCCTGTAACCCTAACATTAAGCGTCCCTATAATCCTAACACTCTCATTGACTCCAGCTGTAACCTCTACACTAACCTTCCCTGCAACCCTAATGCTAACCCTCCCTGTTACCCTAACACTAACTCTCCTTGTATCTTAATGGTAACCCTCCCTGTTACCTTAGCATTAACCCTACTGACTCCCCCTGTAAACGCAAGACCAACCCTCCCTGTAACCCTAATGCTAACTCTCCCTGTAATCCTAACACTGCCCCTCCCTGTAATCCTAACACTGACCCTCCCTGTAATCCTAACACTGACCCTCACTGTAACCCTAACACTGACCCTCTCTGTAATCCTTACACTGACCTTCCCTGTAATCCTAACACTGACCCTCCCTGTAATCCTAACACTGACCCTCACTGTAACCCTAACACTGACCCTCTCTGTAATCCTTACACTGACCTTCCCTGTAATCCTAACACTGACCCTCCCTGTAACCCTAACACTGACCCTCTCTGTAATCCTAACACTGACCCTCCCTGTAATCCTAACACTGACCCTCCCTGTAATCCTAACACTAACCCTCCCTGTAATCCTAACACTGACCCTCTCTGTAATCCCAACACTGACCCTCCCTGTAATCCTAACACTAATTTTCCCTGTAACTCTTAATCTTGCTGGAATATTCCTTTCCTATTCCTATTCAGGTGAGAACTGCAATCTTTTGAATTTCCCAGCACTGTCTGTCCCAGAGACAAAATCCACCAGGACAGACCGAGAGGGAGAATCTCCTGAGCATGGACATAGACAACTCTACCAACCTGAGCGCCACTCCACCCTCCATCCAGAAATAAATAGGAAGGATTGGGGCAGAGGGATTTCAAGCAACAATCCTTCTCCAGTAGCAGATTTTGGGCCCGGGGAGAATAAATAGAAACAAAACTCAGAAGAATATTTCCATTTCCCACTTTTTCTAACCCTAAACTTTTTTTTTAAATGTCATTTAATCTCTAAAGAAAACATATAAGAGGACGCTATGAATAATGGAGGTTTGTGTGCTTGTGTCCCACACGGTCCAGATAATTCCAGGTAGTTGCCTATTATGATCGGAGCAGACAGCTCACTGAGCAGATCTGTGAACACGCAGCTCTGGCGCTTTCCTCTGAGTGACAGCGCGCGGCGGTTTCCGGAGATACATTGCAGTAAATCTCCCCGGCTACGACAGGGAACAGGTTCATTGCTTCTGGCGCCCAATTTAAGCCGTGTATGAAATAAGCGTGTCAGGCAGCCCGTGAATTGTGGTGAGTCAAGCAGAGACGTATTGCGCGGTTGTTATGTTAGGAATAAGTATAGCGATCAGTCCTGGGTGTTTAAAATACCTGACAGGTGCTGTACGTCTGACAAAGGTTCCCTTCGAATTATTACATCGCATGTTCCTTGCATTATTTTACATGTGGAATATGCTGCCATATACTGTACATTATATGGTCAAAATTATTGGGACACCTACCTTTACACGCACATGAACTTTAATGGCATCCCTGTCTTAGCCCGTAGGGTTCAATATTGAGTTGGCCGACCCTTTGCAGCTATAAAAGCTTCATCTCTTCTGGGAAGGCCGTCCACAAGGTTTAGGAGTGTCTATGGGAATGTTTGACCATTCTTCCAGAAGAGCATTTGTGAGGTCAGCCACTGATGTTGGATGAGAAGGCCTGGCTCGCAGTCTCCGCTCTAGGTGTTCTATCGGGTTGACTGCAGGGCAGTCAAGTTCCTCCACCCCAAACTCGCTCATCCATGTCTTTATGGACCTTGCTTTGTGCAGTGGTCCAAATCATTTGGTGGAGGGGGGATTATGGTGTGGGGTTGGTTTTCATGGGTTGGTTCCAGGGAAGGGAACTCTTAAGGCGTCAGCACACCAAGACATTTTGGACAATTTCATGCTCCCAACTTTGTGGGAAGAGTTTGGGGATGGCCCCTTCCTGTTCCAACATGACTGCGCACCACTGCACAAAGCAAGGTCCATAAAGACATGGATGAGTGAGTTTGAGGTGGAGAAATTTGACTGGCCTGACCATTGGTGGCCTGTCCATTAGGGGCACACAGGCGCCGCCCCCCCTATCCATGCACCTGCCCCCCAATCTACATGTGGGGCACCGAACGCATGGATTCCAATGTACGTGATTAAAGCCAGAGGCTCTAATAGCCTTCAAAAAAGGGTGGGCTTGGGGCGCAGAGCACTGTGCCCTGAGCCCACCCAGTTGTGTGACAATAGTGAATGAATATTCACTATTATCATACTGATCCTCCTCCAGGCCAATGAGGAATTGGGTCCTGAGACCCATCACCCGATTGGCTGAAATGACAGGCGATCTTATTGGTCTCCTAGGAGAATGAGGAAAGAGGAGGGAGGAGACTCACGAGAACCCGCCACCCATCGCCAGCATCATTGATGAGGTAAGTGCGGGGCCGACTGACCGACAGGGGAGGGTGCAATTGACCCGACCGACCAACTGCGGGTGAGGGGCAGTTGCTGTGGGTGCATTTTCTGCTGCTCTCACCCCAAAAAAAAAAAACACCAGCCGCCACTGGTCCTGACCTGAACCTGAACACCTTTGGGAGACTGCGAGCCAGGCCTTCTCATCCAACATCAGTGCCTGACCTCACAAATGCTCTTCTGGAAGAATGGTCAAACATTCCCATAGACACTCCTAAACCTTGTGGATGGCCTTCCCAGAAGAGTTGAAGCTGTTATAGCAGCCAAGGGTGGGCCAACTCAATATTGAACCCTACGGGCTAAGACTGGGATGCCATTAAAGTTCATGTGCGTGTAAAGGCAGGCGTCCCAATACTTCTGGTAATATAGTGTACTTTTGTATTGTCTTCTGACAAACACAGAAAGCTTTGTAAAAATAAAAAAAGGTTTTGTGCCCAGAAAATGAAAACCTGACAGGGGTCCCCCCCCCTTTGTAAAATAAAGGAATAGAGTGATTTACAAAGCCTTTCCTTAGTGATGGGGGGCTTGTTTGAATAAATTGTACAGATTTTTGTTTATTCACCACGGAGGCACAGAAAATGATGTGGAGAGAAGACATTGTAGAAAATGTGTATCCCTTGCTGATAAATGGTGTCTTCTAGTAACGCTGTCATAGCAAATACATTGTAGGTATAAAGTGTTTTACAATATTATGGCACTGCAGGATTTCTATGTAATGTCTACGCTCGCCCCACAAATCATTTATCCCCAAGAATGCACTTTGTTACAAGTTCTCTATTATTATACGACTGTCATTTCCTGTGATTTATGTCTGCTTATTAAATATCGTTCATAGAGAAAACAAACAACAAATTATACAGCAACCTGGAGGCTATATAAATGCAAATGCTGGGGGCAGGACGTCGTGGCGCCTATCTATTTCTGCAGGAGTCATTGACTTACGCTAATAAACTCTTCTTATTAATGTGATTTAATGTATTTAAGGTGTCTCTGTTGCTGAATTAAAGAAGTAAACCCTGATGGGGGTCTACTTCCTCTAAGTTACCCTGCAATGTAAAAGTAAAACAAATGATGAGTATGACAGAGTAACACCAGCACCACATCCCTATAGAACACAGATATGCAATTAGCGGACCTCCAGCTGTTGAAAAACTACAAGTCCCATCATGCCTCTGCCTTTGGGTGTTATGTTTGTGGCTGTCAGAGTCTTGCTATGCCTCATGGGACTTGTTGTTCTGCAACAGCTGGGGGTCCGCTAATTGCATATCCCTGCTATAGAAGATAAATAAGAAAAGGAAGAAAAAATTGGGACTTTGTGGGTGCTGGTTTGACCCCTATCCTGAAAAATTACACAGTAGTAGATTAAAACAAGCACATTATTATGTTACATAGATTAATACATGGTGCGGGTTCAACTACAAAAACAGTGGCCCACCCATGTATCCAAACAAATATTTTCATTAAAACAGTGACAACTGTATACAGTCCATGATGCGGATGTTTCTAAAATACCAAATTCTCCTGGCTACATAGCAAAATGCAGATGAAGGGCGAAACGCGTCGGAACATCTTGGATCACTGTGCTATTGTTGGGTTTTGTATACCACCCTGGCGATTTATGTCACCTGCATTTTGCTATGTAGCAAGGAGAATTTGGTATTTTAGAAACATCCGCATCATGGACTGTATACAGTTGTCACTGTTTTAATGAAAATATTTGTTTGGATACATGGGTGGGCCATTGTTTTTGTAGTTGAACCCGCACCATGTATTAATCTATGTAACATAATAAAGTGCTTGTTTTAATCTACTACTGTGTAATTTTTCAGGATAGGGGTCAAACCAGCACCCACAAAGTCCCGATTTTTTCTTCCTTTTCTGCAATGTAAAAGCATAATGCATCGCATATTAGCCCATTATGTGGCACTTACCTGCATTAGAAGCCAGCGATGTCCCCGCTCCAGGCCGCGTCCATCTTCTGCCCCTCTTCCTTTCCGGGGCCGCGACCTCCAGCTCTGTGACTGGCCGGAGTCGCATGTGCGCAGGAGCCGCCAGTCACGGCACGATCACAGTGAAGGAACGGCACAGAGGCCGTTTTTGCAACGCGCAGGTGCCCAATGACGTGGGCACATCTAGTACACTGTATTTCTCCTAAACTGTGCAGGTTTGGGAGATACGCAGGGGACCTACAGGTAAGCCTTATTATAGGCCTTACTATAAGCTTACCTGTAGGTTAAAGTGGTTGTCACGGGTTGACAACCACTTTAAAAATTAGAAACAAAAGCATCCAGCAAAAGGAAAGTCTCCATACTTATTAGAGCTGCAAGATCAATCGTAATGAAATTGCGATCTTGATTCACCCACCCCCTCCCCTGCGATCTCCATCGCGCATTACTGCGACTTTCAATGCAGTTAATGGAGTCCGACTTGCGGGGAGGCGACACGGCGCGACTTGACTGTAATAGAAGTCAATGCCAGTCGCCTGAAGTCTCCCCAGGAACGTTTTTCTAAGTCAGAGCGACTTGCTTTTCTCCTATCTGGGCAGCCTGCCAAGTCTGAGATCATTGCTGAGAAAAGAAATACACCTGCAGGTTTAGGAGATATGCAGGGAACCTACAGGTAAGCCTTATTATAGTCTTACCTGTAGGTTAAAGTGGTTGTCATGGGTTGACAACCACTTTAAAAATTAGAAACAAAAGCATCCAGCAAAAGGAAAGTCTCCATACTTATTAGAGCTGCACGATTAATCGTAATAAAATCGCGATCTCGATTCACCACCCCCCCTGCGATCTCCATCACGCATTACCCCGACTTTCAATGCAGTTAATGGAGTCCGACTTGCGGGGGGGCGACAATGCGCGACTTGACTGTAATAGAAGTCAATGCAAGTCGCCTGAAGTCTCCCCAGGAACCTTTTTCTAAGTCAGAGCGACTTGCTTCTATCCTATCTGGGCAGACTGCCAAGTGTGAGATCATTGCTGATAAAAGAAGCAAAGAGATACAATGTTTCTACTTATCAAATGGAATAAATTCAGTTTAACCATTTAATGACTAAATCTTTTCTGACATTTGTTGCTTAAAAGTAAAAATCCAGTATTTTTTGCTAACACAGTGTTTGGGCAGCGGTCTTTCAAACGCAATTTTTGGGGGAAAATTACATTTTAAAGTGGTTGTCAAGTCATGAAAACCACTTTAAACTACAGGTAAGCCTATATTCAGACTTACCTGTAGGTCCCGGGAATATCTCCTAAACTTGCACCGTTTAGGAGATATTCCCTGTATCTGCATGTGTCGACGTCATTGACACATGCGCAATCAAGAAACGGCCCGACTGGGCCGTTTCTTCACTAAGTGTGCCATAAATGACGGCTCCCATGCGCATGCGTGGGAGTGACGTCAGCGCGGCTCCTGCCAATCACAGCGCGGACTCCAGTGCTGTGATTGGTCGGCGCCCACGATCCCGGAAGAACATTCAATTATTACCACCAAGCATATCAAAAAAGTCTGCCAACATCCAGTGCAGATCAATAGAAAAAGGTACTCCCCCAGTACAGAAGTGGGACTTTTAAAGGCAGCACATACATAGAGACATAATGTAAAATCATAACAAATTTAATTATTATGTATGTAAAAATGTTGTGTACCATAGGGTCTCATATATTCAATTGTAAAAATAAAGTAGCATGCCTTAACAATAAAAGGACAATGCAATACAATCCTTGTGAACATGTAGAGCCATTTATCTTCTTGGGCATGAGCCCAACATGTTTCAGGACAATTACCCTTCCTCAGGGGCGGTCATACATCCCCAAGATGAATGCTTTAGAACAGGGATAAGCAATTAGCGGACCTCCAGCTTTTGCAAAACTACAAGTCCCATCATGCCTCTGCCTCTGGGTGTCATGCTTGTGGCTGTCAGAGTCTTGCTATGCCTCATGGGATTTGTAGTTCTACAACATCTGGAGGTCCGATAATTGCATTTCCTGGCTATAGAAAATCATACATACAGCAATCCCAGAAGACGTTGGACACAGCATGACGCCGGTCACATCGGTGCTCAGGGACCAGGGACTGTTGCTACAGCGTCGATCTAAGGTAAGCATTTCAAAATGAGCTAGTATGCGATGCATACTAGCTCATTATGCCTTTCTCTTGCAGGTTTTTTTTTTTTTTTTTGAATAGACTTGACAACCATTTAAAAAAAACAAAAAAAAACAAAACAGTGTTAGCCCAATTTTTTTGTATATGTAAGATGTTACGCCTCGAGAATCATGATCTTTATTCTTAGCAAAAAAAATTGTGATTCTCATTTTGGCCCCTCTAATACTTATCTGTTCCAACACCTGTTTGTAGAAGCTTCCTTAAGGCATGAATGTCTGTCCCCTGCCATGTGCTGAGCCCCCCCCAGCCTCAATGTCACTACTGTGTCTCTAGGTCTGAACGTTGCCACATGGGTGGAAGGTCTGTGCAACCAATACTTTTATAATGAAGGTAATGGACACTTACCAGCTACATTGCTGAGAAATGGTCCACTATCTGCCAAAGTCCTTTGGGAAAAGTGGGGCAGAATCTTAATTTCTGTCAGGTTTTAATTTGTCTATCTAATAGATTTTCTCTCACTTCCTGTCCCTATGACACCAGGAGTGGGGGAAGCAGTTGTCACCACTGGGTCAGGAAGACATCATTAAAGTGGAGTTCCACCCAAAAGTGGAACTTCCGCTTTAAAGAAAGGTGACCCCCTGACTAATTTTTTGGAAGGTGAACCCGGGACCTTGTTTTAACAGTGTCCCGGGTCTACTTCCTCCCCTAGAGCCTCTGGAAGGAAGTTCACGTTCCCCCCTCCCTCTCAGTGATCTTCTGGGACACGTCACAGGTCCCAGAAGATACGCCGGCCATTCGCAAGGCGCAGAGCGTCTCGTGCATGCACAGCGCACGCCCCCAGCTCTGAAGCCAAAGCCGGGGGCCCACACTTGTGATGCCGGTGCCACCGAGGGTTGGGGGGGGGGAAGAGCGAGCCCTTGGCGACCGCATCGCTGGAGCCTGGGACAGGTGAGTGTCCGATTGTTAAAAGTCAGCAGCTACACTTTTTGTAGCTACTGACTTTCAACTGGGTGGAACTCAGCTTTACCAGCATTTTCAGCAGTTCTAGCCCTTCCCCGTTCTACTACAAAATGTGTTTTTTTTCCATTTCCATTTGAGAGATGTCCAATCGCTTTCTGTCCCAACAGAAATTCCTCCAATAAGCACACAGACAGAAATAAAAACCTGACCCGGAGCTCTTACCCAGAGCTCTTACCCAGCTATTTTCAACCTTTTAGCCCTAGAGGAACCCATAAAATAATTTTCAGGTCTTGGGAAACTCTTACTAAAACCAATTCATCAGCGGTTCATGGAAAAAAACCTTACGTTGGTTGTCAGCAGGAAGGTTGCAACCCTTACAGGCAGCTAAACTATAATTGGTGTCATGCTGTTGGTTCTGCCAATTGGCATTGGCCCTGGAGCTATGTAGGCACCATCGGATGGTTGGTCAATCAGCCACAGCTCAAGGAACCCCTAGCAACATCTGGAGAAACCCTAGGTTTCCATAAGACCCTGGTTAGAATGGCTGCTCTAACCTATTCCTGCTGGAGTTGGGTGTCAGGACGCAGATCTGAACCTAACACCTCTGCTGTGTCTGGCAGTATCTCTTCTTGCTGAGCCACCTGAGATGCTAGACAGGTCCCTGGACAATTCCTTGGACAATTTTGCACCCCATTTCTGGTGAACCTTGAACTTTTTGCTCCACCCATGAACTTCCTATTTAAGCCACGCCTTTGCACTTCCAGTTTGTCAGATTATTGTGCTCTCTCCAGTCAATAACCAAATCTTGTCCTGTTGCCGTCTGTATCTTTGCTACCACTCGTCACTAATCTTTGGTTTGTTCCTCGACAATGCTTCTGTTTGATCCCAGCCTGTAACCACTTGTTAATGATCTTTGGCTTGTTTACTGACTACACTTCTACTTGATACCTACCTGATATATCTGCTACTGGACCCCAGCTTGCTCACCTCCTGGTGGGATGATCCTGAGGACATGGTACTAACATGCAATAAAATCCATCTCCATCATCAGAAGCTCTGATAAATACCAGTAAATGTGTTAGAAGACGGAGTGCGGGCGGTTAATAGCATTTGGTTGTTGTTTCCTCTAATTCTTAGAGGAGCAGCTCTATTTAAACTTCCTGCTTCCTGTAGCAAATGCTGTCGGATCTACAACGTGTACCCGTCCTTCCTGAGCAACTTGTGCCTGTTATCCGTTCCTGTTTCCTGTTCCTGTGACCCGGCTTGCCCGACCTTGTCTGAACTCCGCCTGTACCGACCCTTGGCTTGCCTACGACCACCCGATTGCCTGATCCTTCTGCACTTCTGCTGTCAGCCTGTTAACGAACTCTGCCTGTACCCGACCATCCGCCTGCCTGCTCCTTTTGTCCTTCCTAGCCCGCCTGTTGCCGACCCGGACTGTACGACCACTCTGCTGCCTTGCACGAGTCCCAGTGGACCTACACACACCACCAAGTGTTCCTGTCCAACCCTCGTGCCCCTCTGCGCTCCTGAACTCCCTGTTTGCTCTATTAGGGGTTCTCGAACCAGGGCCGCAAGAGAGGTTACCCCTGCAGAAGTCAGACTCGTCCTCCAGGTACGTGACAAAATGCTTGGATCCCACACTTCGGGTGAGCCCATGTCATTTGCCAGGGTGACCTACTTGTATACTTATCCTGCTGGGCGGTGGGAGCCTTTCAACTACTATAGCTACTGGTCTCCGAGCCTGACTCCTGGGCGTGACATTGGGTTACATCTAAAAAAGGAGGTGATTGAGCAAATCTGCCAAGCTGTCCAACTGGCATCTTGAAATCATGCCAATCCTTGCCTCATAAAATTGCTGTCCAGTATCCAGTTATTGCTGGCATATAAACATGCAAGAAGGTGGACCTTTGAAATGCGCTGGAATTACCCTCTGACCTGTTGACTAGTGAAATACATTTTCTGGACTAAAGCTGGCCATACATGTCTCAAATTCAAGCCCTGAATGTCTTTCAAGGGAGCCAGGTGAAAGAAAAAAAAAAGCTGCAGCTGCAACTGAAGTCGCTGTTTGGGTATTCTGAGAGTGTTGGTTGTCAGTTGTCAGCTAGTGAGGGAGATTCATCTATCCATATTGTTTAGCATAAATAAGCGAAGCTATGGATTTATCTCATGCAGCCTGGTGGGAAGTATTTGTGAATATGGCCATCTGTAGAGTGTACCTCTGATGCCCTCATTCTTTATTTATCCCTTTGTGGCTATGACAGCCTTCACTTTTCTGGGAAAGTTTTCCTTAAAGAGGAAGTAAACCCTGATGGGATTTACTTCCTCTATATTCCCCTGCAAAGTAGAAGCATAATGGGCTACTGTGCATCGCATAATAGCCCATTATGTGTCACCTGTAAATGAAGCCTGCGACGTCCAGCGATGTCGCCTGGGCAGGCAGCGTCCATCTTCAGCCCCTCTTCTTTCCAGGGCGACAATCTCTGGCTCTGTGACTGGCCGGAGTCATGTGATGTCACTCCCGTGCATGCGGGCGGGAGCCATCAGTAACGGCACGATCACAGTGAAGAAACGGCACGGAGGCCGAAATGATGTTGGCTAATCTAGTACACTGCATATCTCCATAACCGTGCAGGTTTGGGAGATATGCAGGGCACCTACAGGTGAGCCTTATTATAGGCTTACCTGTAGGTTAAAGTGGTGGTCACAGGTTGACAACCACTTTAAGATTTTGTGGGAATTTGTGCCCATTCACTGTTTGTGAAGATAACAAGGTCTGCACACCCCCCACATTTAAGGGTGGACATTGGGTTGCACTTGGTGTCACCATGATTTTCAGAAATGTACCAATCTGTATTTAGATTTAAGCCTGTTGATTGTGCCAAGCATTCTTTGTTTAACCCAACTCACTAGGCACAGGTTAAAATTAACACAATCAAAGTGAATACCAAACCTGTCAGCATAGACCTTTCATTAAGCTTCAAAGGACCTCTATTAATGAATTGCTTTTAGCAATTAACTGAAGGAGTTCCTAGCTATAATCCTGAAAACCAGAGATGGTTAATTGAGCCCCATCAGTCCTGTTGTAAAAACGTTCTCTAAACTGGTGTTTTATTATTTTTTTACTAATTGTATAGTTGCAGAGGCTTTATGGCATAACATAAAATAGTTTAGCCTGCAAGTAAGCTAATAAACATTTTAGTGTGGGTACGGCACAACCAAAATCTACTCATAAATCATAAATCCTGACATAGTAGAGTTACATTAATAACAAAGACAACATAGCAGATCATTCTGAGCAGCTCAAGATCAAGCACGATGGTACAGAAGGTTAATTAGTCACAACAAATATCCTAAGAGTTCCATATAAAGTCTTGTCTCTGTTGAAGGATAATTCCTTGCTCTACATTAATGACAATAGAAAAACATTGATGCAATTATAAAACTGAAGAAGGATCTGCTGAACTACCATGAAGCACTTCCACACCCCTCAGCCCCTCTTCAGACCCTTTAATTGCTCATCCCTTTTAAATGTCTTCCTCGGGGTCCTGAAAAGGTGGCTGCATCTGCAGCTCAGAGCTCCTGTATTTTCATCAAAACCACATTCTGAGGGCCAATGACTCTGATACACCAGATTGGACATATGCTTCATTTAACCAGACGCCAACGACCAAAAAGTGTGTTAAGAACTTTCACTTCATTCCCATTTATTTTACTGTTGCTAATATTATTTTGTTCTTGCGATACTGTATTAATGTATGTATCTGGTTTTATGATTGCTCTCAGTCTGCTGTTCTTGGATCAGTAGTAATGTGGTAAATGTCTATACAGAACAGCAAAAAGTTCAGAGTCCAATTGGAGCGTTTAGGTAACTTTCTGCTGATCTCTATGCACCAGGTTCAGTACCTCTGAAGAGACTAAAGTATCTCTAGGCAAACAGATAAAGATAAGAACAGCAAGATTCAATCTGTCAAATGGCAACTCATATTATGAGAGTTAAAATTGGGCTCATCACATAGTAAGGGCTTCCGATGGACAATCTCATAACAGGGAACCTCAGACCAAGATAGAAACACTGGGTAGATACAGTTAAACCTTCTACAAATTTAACAGTATCCATCTACCCAGTGTTTCTATCTTGGTCTGAGGTTCCCTGTTGTGAGCTGTACTTAGTTTGGCGCCCCCCCCCCGTTGTGTTCTCCTGCAGGACCCAACGGGAGAACACAACAGGGGGCGCCAAACTAAGTACAGCATCAAATGTAGTGAGAAACGCTAGTAAATAAGCATCTCGCATAGGAAGAAGAAATGGCACTTTTTGTATGTAATCCGTGAGCGGTCGGCTCTGTTAATATACTACACTCAGATTGCACCCTGCTGTTCTACTTATCTGGCCATAAAGCAGCCTTTTTTACCCCACAGGAAACCTTCAAAATAATTTTCATGTCTCTGGGAACCCCTGATAAATCCAATTCATTGGTGATCAATGAGAAGAATGTCCCTTACATTGGTGGTGAATGGGAGGAATACCTTTTTATAGTAGTGGTCAGAATGCAACGCATACAGACAGATAACAAGATCATTGGGTTCAAGCAGTTGGCTGTGCCAAGTGGCATTGACCCCAAAACTATGCATGCATCCTCAAATGGGAGGTCAATCAGCCATGGTTTAAGGAACCTCTAGAAACCTCTGGAGAAACCCTAACGTTCCACGGAACCCTGGTTGAGAATGGCTGCCTTAAATTATTTTCTCACAAGATGGAAAATATCTGTACTGGAATATGACCCTAGGTTCATCATACTGTGACAGCAGGCAGGTAAAATCACCTGGTTACATCCAGGATGGCAGGTATAGTTGTCCCATGTTTAGACTCTATGCTGATTTCTACCACTAGGGGGAAGTGCTGAGAGTCTATCAGGGGTAGAGGTAATGAGCCCAGCTGAGTTGAGCTGGCTCATTAAGGCCTTTACAAAAAAACCCAGCTGGCTTAGGGAGTTGCTTCACCCTGGAACCAGTTTCTGTGTGAATAGACTGGGGAGCTTTACACAAATCCTGTGCGGTAAGAAGCCTGTGTGGTTCGTTATAACAGCAGGGAGATAGATGCTAGGTGTAGCACAAGGCTGCACCTAGCTGGCAGACAGTGGCCAAGTATTTATTTTGATGTTTGTTTTGCTGTTTTTCTACAATTGTATATAGTGTAAATAAACCGTACTTCTGTTTTCATTTACAACTTCTGTTTCGCTGTTCCTGTTTTGTTTAGTGAACCCTTCCAGGGGGTCACACACACCCGCTGCCGAGTTAACCCCCTTACAGTTGGTGAAGGATGCGGGCAGTTTTTTAAAAGGCCAGCATGGAAGAGTTACTGAGACAGCTTGCGATAACAAATGCTAGTCTACATCAAGCAAGTGCTAATCAGCAGAGATCTGAGGCTCATCGAACTACATCTGATCGTAAACAATAGCGTTCGACAGAGTCATTGAGAAGGTACGACCGGAAAATTTTTTGACGGGCGTAGGAAGTGGTTGACATTCCCCCAATTGAGCCGTCGCCCACACACACTGGGGGACCTTCCCAAGTGATTTGTTTTGTCCTTGTCGCTTTGTCTTCAACATTTACTTTTGTCTTCATGCCAAATAAATGTGATATATGTTAACATCTTTTTGTCGTTTTGTTTGTAGTTTTATTTATGAACCGGTGACAGACGGTCGATCCACGTCGGAACACGATGTGGATCGTAGATAGAGGG
>BLSH010052989.1:22025-58731 GCA_018402905.1 Glandirana rugosa | reverse complement strand
GGATCTGTTATGGGGGGACTGTGTGATTAGGGAGGATCTGTTATAGGGGGACTGTGTGATTGGGGGGGTCTGTTATGGGGGGACTGTGTGATTGGGGGCTCTTTGATTTGGGGGGCCTGTGTTACCGGAGACCTCTGTGATGGGGGACTGTGTGATTGGAGGGGATCTTTTATGGGGGGACTGTGTGATTGGGGGCTCTGTGACTTGGGGGGCACTGTGTGACTGGGGGCCTCTGTGATGGGGGACCTGTTATGGGGGGGGGCAGTGTGTTGGGGGTTCTGTGATTTGGGGGGACTGTGTGATTGGGGATTTCTGTCATGGGGGACTGTATGATTGGGGGATTCTGTGATGGAAGGTCTTTGTGGTGATGAGGGGACTATGATGTGATGGGGGGGGGGCTCTGGTGTGAAGGGGGGGACCTCTGGCATGATGGAGGACCTCTGAGGTGAAGGTGTGGGGGAGGGTATGATGTGAAGGTAATTTCATCAAGGTGGTTATGTGAATCATTCCAGGCTCAGGCTTTCCATTCATAAGTAACATTTACATCTTGTACATTGTAGACTGTGTTGCGCTGAGAAAAATTTGCTAGGCTAGATTTGTATGGACCGTAGAGTTCACACCTGTATGGAAATTGTTCCATACAGAAAGTTTATTACTCATTGGAGGACATGGGCGATATGGACCCGGAGACCCACTTCATCAAAGAGGAGGGCAAGAATATTGAAACATGGGGTCAGCAATTCTGTCACAGAACAAGAGGTTGTATGGGTACAAAATGAGTGACCCTACACACGTCTATATAAAATTCCATGGGCTACATGCCATAAGTAAAAGGGCAAGTCCATCTATGCATGGAGCCATGGGGACCTTGGGGAATCAGCACATCAGGGTGAACCTTCTGGTTGAGAGAAGAAGTGGTCTAAAAGATACAGAGGTGCTTTCTGAGTGCAGACTGTAGGTACATTTATTTTAGAAACAGAATCATAAAAGGCTGTCACGTACCTGTTTGGAGACTGAAATAACGAGGTTGGCCTCTCTTGTATCTCCAGCCAAGGTCCTGCTGAAGGTGGAACAGAGGGTACCCAGGGACAGGAGGAAAACGAGTGCCAGCAGGTGTTGTTAGGAGTGCTTGCAGCAGGAGATGCAGACCCTGGCAGGCTGGCAGAACATCAGGTCAGGAACGGTAGTTGATCCAACCGAAGTTAAGGGGGCACTTCACACAGGCTGCGGGTCCAGATGCAAGGCTTGTCAGAGTTCCAAACAGGCTTGAAACAAGAACTCGCTGTGGTGAGCAGAGCTGATACAGAAGACAGCCGGTTAGGCACTGGAACCAGATGTGAGAGCAGAGCCAGGAACAGCAGTGTGGTCACAGGGATAGCCGAGGTCAGCAGCAGGCGGGCAGCGAGGCACACGACGTGAGTCAAGAATGGCGCCAGGGTCGGGAACTGGCAACAGAGCAGAAGGAGGATCCAAGTTCAAGTTAGAGGCAAGCCGAGTCAGCAACAGGAGAACAAGCAGAGTAATAGCAGGACACAGGGAACAGCTCAAAAAACAGACAGCAATGGAGCATGTGCAGGCGCCCCTTTAACCAGTTCAGATCCACGTTATAGCCGAAAGACGGCTACAGTGCGGCTTTGAATTGCCCGGTGGACGTCCATGGACGTCCGCCCTTGTGCACGCTGCGTGAGCGCCCGAGACCCGCCGATCACCTGCAACAGCTGCATAACGGGGAACCCCCAATGTAAACACAGTGGTTCTCCGTTCTGTTAAGGGGGACATACCAGATCTACTGATCCCTGTAGATGTGTTATGTCCCGACCAGCCCATCCCCCACACAGTTAGAACATATGCAGGGAACACAGTTAACCCCTTCACTGCCAATGACATTTATACAGTAATCAGTGGACATTTAAATTTCTGATCGCTGAATAAATGTCATTGGTCCCAAAAATGTGTCAAAAATGTCCGACATGTCCGCTGCAATATCACAGTTCCGATAAAAATCGCAGATCGCTGCCATTACTAGTAAAAAAAAAAAAAAAATAGTAAAAACGCCATAAATTAATTCTCATAGTTTGTAGACGTGATAACTTTGGCGCAAACCAATCAATAAACGCCGATTGCGATTTTTTTTTACCAAAAATATGTAGAAGAATATATATCGGTCAAAACTGATGAATAATTTTCTTTTTTATATTTTTTTTGGGATATTTATTATAGCAAAAAAGTAAAAAATATTGTTCTTTTTCAAAATTGTCGCTCTTTGTTTGTTTATAGCGCAAAAAATAAAAACCGCAGAGGGGATCGAATACCACCAAAAGAAAGCTCTATTTGTGGGAAAAAAAGGACATCAATTTTGTTTGGGTACAACGCCGCACAACCGCGCAATTGTCATCCAAAATGCGACAGCGCTGAAAACCTAAAATTGGTCTGGGCAGGAGGGGGGTTTAAGTGCCCAGTAAGCAAGTGGTTAAATAGTCCATCTAGCGCCAACATGCATTGAGTGCGCGCCCAATGCGCATTCCTGTGCGCATGCGCGTGCCTAGTCACCATTCTGCTGAGAATTCTGCACATTTCTATTAGCCAAACCTCTGGTAGTCGTTCTCTGACAAATGCACTCACATTAGGTGAGAAATCATCAGGCACATAAGCCGTGTCCGGTGTGGGAGAAATCAGGCGCCCGTGCTCTGGGTGATGCGCGGCCACTCTGCTGGATCCTGCGCTGGCTGGATGGTAGGAGAGGTCCCGAGCGAGGGCTGGGGCGCTGGTGAAGCACCATGATGTCACCGGTTGTGACCGCAACGCGTTTCGGAGCATGCGCACTGGGTCTGCAAGTCTGTCAGCCTTTCCACGAACATTAGTGATGGCCCTTCTGGACTAGACCATGTGAGATCCATGTTTAACGCATGGGGGGGGGGTCTTACTAAAACTGGAGACTGAACATTTAATCTGGTGCAGCTCTGCATAGAAACCAATCAGCTTCCAGGTTTTATTGTCAATGCTTAATTCTTCAAGCTGAAGTTAGAAGCTGATTGGCTGCCATGCACAGCTGCACCAGATTTTGCACTCTCCAGTTTTAGTAAATCAGCCGCCCCCCATTGTCTTTTACCTTGTGAATGCAAATACATTCTTATTCTGGACTCTATGATTGGAATTGAGCTTCTATTTTCTACCTTGTCTGTATGTTCCTCTATAGCAGTGGTTCTCAACTCCTGTCCTCGGGACCCACCAACAGGCCAGATTTTCAGGATTAACTTGGGGAGATGCAGACTAGAACACTGCAATCACTGAGCAGCAAATGATATCACCTGTCATGTATTTCAGTTATCCTGCAAACCTGGCCTGTTAGTGGGTCCTGAGGACCGCAAGGCACACCAACAGGTCATGTCTTCAGAATTTCCATTATTTTGCACAGGGGATTTGATCAGTTTCACTGCCTTAGTAAATACCACAGCTGTTTCATCTGAGGGAAATCCTGAAAACATGACCTGTTGGTGTGCCTTGAGGACTGGGTTGGGAAACACTGCTCTATAGCAGTGGTTCTCAACTCCGGTCCTCAGGACCCACCAACAGACCAGATTTTAAGTATTACCTTGGGGAGATGCAGACTAGAATTCTGCAGTCACTGAGCAGCAAATGATATCACCTGGGATGTATTTCAGTTATCCTGCAAACCTGGCCTGTTAGTGGGTCCCGAGGACCGGAGTTGAGAACCACTGATCTATAGGGTTTTACAAAAATAGAGCTTCCAGATCAGTGTTTTTCAACTCCAGTCATCAAGGCACACAGGTAATGTTTTAGGCTGCATTCACACAGGGGCGACCCGACTTTGACGCGACTTTGCTAGGCAATTTCAGCGCGACTTTCAGCGCGACTTCCAGGGACTTGAGGCGACTTTACAACACGACTTTTTCCAGGCGACTTTGCCTTGACCAATCAGAAAAGGGAGGGAGGGGGTTGCCTAAAAATAAATTCTATTCTTTTCACTACAAAGTCGCTTTTATTTAGATGGGGGATCCGACTTGGAGGCGACTTCTATTCAATTCTATGGGCACAAGTCGGATAGAAGTCGCCTAGAAGTAGTACAGGAACCTTTTCTGAAGTCGTTCCGACTTCAGTCGTGTACATTAAGACGGCTCCCATTCATTTCAATGGGATTTCAGATGTCAAGCGACCTGGGGCGACTTGAGGCTACCCAAGTCGGAGCGACAGTCGCCCCTGTGTGAATGGTGCCTAAGGATTTCCCTCAGAAACTGATCAAATCACCTGTGCAAACTCATGGAAATCCTGAAAACATGAACTGTTGGTGTGCCTTGAGGAATGGAGTAAAAAAAACACTGTTCCAGATAAATCCTAGATAAAAGCCAAGATATTAGAGAATTAACTATTAATAATTAATCTTTATTATTGATTTACTTTTCAATCCAGTGCTCCTCATATTCACAGAAATACTGGCTGAGACGTACAGTAATATTACCGATATATTAATATGTAATATTGAGTTGGCCCCCCCTTTGCAGCTATAACAGCTTCAACTGTTCTGGGAAGGCCCTCCACAAGGTTTAGGAGTGTCTATGGGAATGTTTGACCGTTCTTCCAGAAGCGCATTTATGAGGTCAGGCACTGATGTTGGATGAGAAGGCCTGGCTCACAGTCTCTGCTCTAATTCACCCCAAAGGTGTTCTATCAGGTTGCGGTCAGGACTCTGTGCAGGCCAGTCAAGTTCCTCCACCCCAAACTCGCTCATCCATGTCTTTATGGACCTTGCTTTGTGCAGTGGTGCGCAGTCATGATGTAACAGGAAGGGGCCATCCCCAAACTGCTCCCACAAAGCTGGGAGCATGAAATTGTCCAAAATGTCCTGGCAGGCTGACACCTTAAGAGTTCCCTTCACTGGGCCAAGCCCAACCCCTGAAAAACAACCCCCCCCCATAATCCTCCCCCTCCACCAAATGATTTGGACCACTGCACAAAGCAAGGTCCATAAAGACATGGATGAGCGAGTTTGAGGTGCAGGGCTGGCCTGCACAGAGTCCTGACCTCAACCCGATAGAACACCTTTGGGATGAATTGGAATGGAGACTGTGAGCCAGGCCTTCTCATCCAACATCAGTGCCTGACCTCACAAATGCGCTTCTGGAAGAATGGTCAAACATTCCCATAGACACTCCTGAACCTTGTGGACAGCCTATGACTGGGGCGCCATTAAAGTTCATGTGCGTGTAAAGGCAGGCGTCCCAATACTTTTGGTAATATAGTGTATGCCAGAGAACCATTGACTGCAGGGTATTGAGATGTTCTCTCGTCAACAGGGATTTGGTAAGATTTCAATGTTCTCCAGCTGTTAAGTTTGCTCTTTGTATAGCTGGCCTGCTGTGTTCCACTTATCTCATTCTCTAAAAACAGAGAACGAAGAAAACGAAAATAAAGTAAAAAAATGAGAAAAAAGATAATTGGATCATTATAGACTTTAATAGCTCCGCATTTCAAAATAATTGCCCATCTCACCTCCTCCTGACTCCACTAATTATTTTGGACAAAGCTGTAAGAAATCCTCTATTTTACATTTTATCCTGATTTTCATGGACCAGGCAGGTCGGTGTGGAATTCTCCGGCACTCCTCCATAGCACCTGGAAGATCTTTCCTTACATCTCATGGGTACTTTATCTCCTGCGGGTGATGCTGGGCCAGGCTGTGCCCCAGTGATCACTCTAGACCAGGGTTTCTCAACCAGGGTTGCTAGGGGTTCCTCCAGAGGTTGCTAGGGGTTCCTCCAGAGGTTGCTAGGGGTTCCTTGAGCAATGGTCAATTTCTACCTCTCAGATAAATTCCCAATGACATCATTGATCTTTTTAGCTATCTGTAAGGTGATCGTTCTTCCCAATGACCACAAGTGTAAGGAGCATTCTTCCCATTGACCATCACACTAATGTATCAGGAGTTGTAGATCTTTAATTTTTAGCCGGGGTTCCCCGAGACCGGAGAATAATTTCAAGGGTTCCTCGGTGTTGAAAAGGTTGAGAAAGCCTGGTTTAGAAATAGACCTACAGAGTGGCCTCTGCTGAGCTCTGGGCACAAGAGGAAGCCTGGCAGAGAGGACTAATGTAACCTCTGCTATGGGCTCCAGACGCCATCTTGGGGAAGCCTGTGTTTATTATAAATTCAAACAAGACTTGGCGGCTATATTGCAAACAACAAAATATTTCCCAGCACACTTACCAGCTAGCCTGCAAAAAACAAACAAACCCCAAATTGGCATTTCTAGCAGTTCATGTCAAAGACATCCTTATTATTATCCCCTCTACATGCAGCCAATTCCTGGTTATGAGCATTCCAGAAATGGCTGCATGGCATCTCTCAGGCTGGGTTTCCTAAAGGTGACAACCAGGGCTGGGGCAAGGGGTGGCCAGCTGCCCTGGGCACAGTGGAGCAAAGGGGCAGAGAATGTACACACAGCTGTAAACCCATTCTATGGCATGGCATGCATTAACATTGGAGGGAGGGGGCGCAGTTCAGCATTCTTGCCCTGGGCACTAGATGAACCTGTGCCTGGTACTGGCGACAACATCCTGCCTGGTAAGGCTCCATGCACACTGTATCTCAAAAACGACCGTTTTTGGTAGTTTTGGGGGTTTTTTTTTAAACAGCCCAAAAACGCCACTTTATTTTATCCTAGGTATCCATGCACACATGGTCGTTTATTGTCTTTTATCAGCAGTGGCATTTTTGGGCTGTTATCTGAACGCCCTGAATTGGCGTTCAAAAGTCGTTCTCCTGACCACAAAAAACGCCAGACGCTGGTAAACGCCGCTAAACGCCGGTATATCGGCGTCTGGTGTTTTTTGCAGTCAATGGAAGCCAATGAAGAAAGAAACGCCCAAAAACACTGACGCCCAAAAACGCCGGTAAACGCCAGCGTTTATCGGCGTCTGGTGTTTTTTTGCAGTCCTCAATGGAAGCCAATGAAGTAAAAAAAAAAACACCAAAAAAGGCCGACGTCAAAAAACGCCGCTAAACACCGCTTAAAAAACACTGCCAATAGAACGTTTTGTGAGCAGCGTCTCCTGCCCGACGCTGAAAGAGCCCCATAGCGTCCAGTGTGCATGGAGCCTAAGAGTCTGATACTTTTGATGAGCCGCACTGCTTCCTCGCTTTCCATTATCCCTCTCTTCCTCTATGTAATGTGTGTCGGCCATGAACATTTCTATCTTCATTTGTAGAATGCGTTACAGGGGGACAATTTGTTATTCACATAAATTTGTTTAGTTAAATTTGTATTATTCATTTTCAGAATAAGTTTCGTTTGTTCGAATTCAATTTTTTTTTCGAATTCCGTTTGAATTGATTCTATTCGAATTTCAAATTTTGGAAGATGGTTATATTCTTTCTATTCCATTCTATTCTATTGTTTTTTCTGTTCTTTTTTTTATTTTTTTCTATTTTCTCGATTATGATTTATTGTATTTGAAATTCCAATTTATTCTATTCGAAATTCGAATTTCGGAAAATGATTATGTTGCTATATTCTTTCTATTTTATTCTATTTTTTTCTATTCCATTATTTGATTTTTATTTCTGTTTTATTCAAATTCAAATTTGTTCTATTCGAGTTTCAGAAGACGGTTGTGTTCTATTTTATTTTATTCTATGTTTTATTCTATTCCTTTATTTTCTATTCGATTGTATTCTGTTCTTTTTATTTTCTATTCCATTTTGTTCTGTTTTACTCTATTTATATTTACTCTGTATTTTCTATTCTGTCCCTTTTTTTCTAATCTATTTTCTTCTATTCTTTTATGTTGTATTCTGTCCTGTTTTACTTTATTACATTCTATTATTTTATTTTCTATTATATTCAATTATTTTCTATTATATTTGAATTTATTCTATTCAAAATTCAAATTTATTCTATTCAAATTTCACATTTTGGAAGATGATTATATTCTTTCTATTCCATTCTATAGTTTTTTCTGTTTTTTTTAAATTATTTTTTCTATTCTGTTCTTTTCTTTTCTATTATATTCTATTATCTTCTATTCGATTATAATTTATTGTATTTGAAATTCAAATTTATTCCATTCGAAATTAGAATATTCTATTTTTTCTATTCCATTATTTTATTTTTATTTCTGTTTTATTCGAATTCAAATTTGTTCTATTCGAATTTCAGAAGATGGTTATGTTCTATTTTATTTTATTCTATGTTTTATTCTGTTCTTTTATTTTCTATTCTAGTTTGTTCTGTTCTACTCTATTCTTTTACAGTATTTTCTATTATGTCCCTTTTTTCTATTCTATTTTCTTCTATTCTTTTATGTTATATTCTGTCCTGTTTTAATTTATTATATTCTATTCTTTTATTTTCTATTATATTCAATTATTTTCTATTCTATTTGAATTTCAATTTATTCTATTCAAATTTCCAAATTTTGGAAGATATTCTTTCTAATCCATTCTATTGTTTTTTCTGTTTTTTTTTAATTATTTTTTCTATTCTGTTCTTTTCTTTTCTATTGTATTCTGTTATCTTCTATTCTATTCAAATTTATTGTATTTGAAATTCAAATTTATTCCATTCGAAATTTAAATTTATTCTATTCAAAATTCGAATTTCAGAAAATGATTATGTTGTTATATTCTTTCTATTTTATTATATTCTTTTCTATTCTATTATTTTATTTTTATTTCTGTTTTATTCAAATTCAAATTTGTTCTATTCGAAATTTGAATTTCAGAAGACGGTTATATTCTTTCTATTTTATTTTTTTCTACGTTTTATTTTATTCCTTTATTTTCTATTCTTTTTTATTATTCTGTTCCTTTATTTTCTATTCTATTTTGTTCTGTTTTACTCTATTCCTTTACAGTATTTTCTATTCTGTACCTTTTTTTCTATTATATTTTCTTCTATTCTTTTATGTTGTGTTCTGTTCTGTTTTACTCTATTATATTCTATTATTTTATTTTCTACTATATTCCAGTTTTTTCTATTTTATTTGAATTTATTCTATTCAAAATTCAAATTTATTATATTCGAATTTTGGAAAATGGTTATGCTATATTCTATTTTATTCTATTCTTTTCTATTGTTTATTCTATTCTATTCCTTTCTATTCTATTATTTTATTTCTATTCATATTCTATTTTATTTTATTCTGTTCTTTTATTTTATATTCCATTTTGCTCTGTTTTACTCTATTCTTTTACAGTATTTTCTATTCTGTCCCTTTTTTTCTATTCTATTATCTTCTATTCTTTTATGTTGTGTTCTGTTCTGTTTTGCTCTATTATATTCTATTATTTTATTTTCTATTATATTCCATTCTTTTCTATTCTATTTGAATTTGAATTTATTCTATTCAAAATTCAAATTTATTATATTTGAATTTCGGAAAACCGCTATGTTATAGTCTTTCTATTTTATTCTATTTTTTTCTATTGTTTATTCTATTCTTTTCTATTCTATTATTTTATTTCTAGTCATATTCTATTCAAATTTATTCTATTCGAAATTCACCACTCCCCCCCCCTCCCTTTTTTTGTCTCCCCCATTTTTCTTGGTTATTACTAAGTATTAGATTGGGCAGTACTTCATGATACCAATCAAATTAGTGCTACACATTGCCTTTTGAATGTTTTGCCTTTATATATGACGTTGGTCACTATTGTCTTCAGCTTGGGGGCTCCCTATCTATACAATACTGGGGAGGGGGTGTCACCTACAAGTAATTTTTGTTTGATTCTGGGGTATTGTGCATTGTTTTTTTACATGGCTTTTTAACCCTTTTGCCAAATAAACGTTATAATTTTTACGCATACTTTTGTAGCATATATGGTGCCTCTAAAGTCCCAATTCGTCAATTGTCCCTACAATTCTCTATTCGAAATTCAAATTTCAGAAGATGGTTATATTCTATTTGATTTCTATCCTATTCTATTTTTTATTCTGTTCTATTCCTTTATGTTTTATACTATTTTATTTTATTCTGTTGTTTTGTTTTCTATTCTATTTTGTTGTATTCTGTCCTGTTTTACTCTGTTAAATTATATGTCTTTATTTTCTATTATATTCTTTTCTATTTTATTCCTTGATTTTCTATTCTATTTTATTCTCTTTGGAAATTCAAATTTGATTCGAAAAAGGTTCTAATTAGAATTTCTTGATGTTGATTCGTTATTTTGGATTTGTTTAAATTCGTTACTAATGTAATTCGGAAATTCGGATAATAACAAAAAATTTGCCCGAATTTTAATTCGGAACAAAATATGCCGAGTGGCCGCATTTTTGCGTACCAATCAGCGGCCACAGCTCTGTCGAAAACGTGCGCCCGGCACGCTCCTGGCACAGTTACCGGCTGCTAACAGAATGTTCCCGATCGATTCTTTTCAATCATGTGATCGCCATGGCTGCTAATCATGGTGGTCACATGATCATAAAACCCGCCCCTGCCATCTGAAACCTCTTAAAGGGCCGGAGGCGCCTGCACAAAGGGGTTACCAAGCACCCTGATGGAATCCTATTATAATAGTGAAAGCTGCAAATAAAAAAAGTATAAAAAATGATGCTGACATGGCTGAAGCTTATATGAGGTTTTATTGATTGGGTTTACATAAAGTCTAATGTTCTTCCAGCACATGCAGGAATCCGAGGGGCAGGCTGGTCAGATGCCAACAAACCTTTCAAACCTTGCTAATGGGAACCGGAGCAGATGGAGGAAGTCTGCATAAACATGCCGGGAACAGAACAGATTCCTCCCGCTGGCAGGAACTGAGTACAGGGCCCCGGAGCTGCAAGTTTGGAGCGCCAACCCTTTGGCCAATGTGCCGCCGGCCCCGAGGGCCGCATTCAGCTGCGAGGCACGGTGCAGACTCGGCTTTATATAAACACGGCGGTCTCTGCGCTCCACTAAGCACATTGATTATGCATAACCGTACCTTCGGGGCGCTCCCCGCTGAATTATGTATAACTATGTTCTTCTGATGAATACGGAGAAGGCATTTCATGCATTGAGAGACGAGTAATTAATCCAACCCAGATTGTTGTTTGGTAAACTTTTGCTTATTAGTGGCTGTATTTGAAGCAATATGGAGATCGTCTCCCTTGAAAGACGACGATTTGAATGCCATGAATAAGAAAAAGACGAAATTTAACCCCCAGGGGAGAACGTTGGAGGAACGGCGGAGGAGCCACCTCTGCATTCGTTTGCTTTCATCACAAATGTCTTCTGCCTTCCGCTTAATACCGATTGTACATTAGGATTACAAATAAAGCATCGTATAGAATTAATACATTGTTACATATAGAGGATTATATAGAATAATACATTGTTACATATAGAATATTATATAGAATAATACATTGTTACATATAGAATATTATATAGAATAATACATTGCTACATATAGACTATTATATAGAATAATACATTGTTACATATAGAATATTATATAGAATAATACATTGTTACATATAGAATATTATATAGAATAATACATTGTTACATATAGACTATTATATAGAATAATACATTGTTACATATAGACTATTATATAGAATAATACATTGTTACATATAGAATATTATATAGAATAATACATTGCTACATATAGACTATTATATAGAATAATACATTGTTACATATAGAATATTATATAGAATAATACATTGCTACATATAGACTATTATATAGAATAATACATTGTTACATATATAATATTATATAGAATAATACATTGTTACATATAGAATATTATATAGAATAATACATTGCTACATATAGACTATTATATAGAATAATACATTGTTACATATATAATATTATATAGAATAATACATTGTTACAAATATAATATTATATAGAATAATTCATTGTTACAAATATAATATTATATAGAATAATTCATTGTTACAAATATAATATTATATAGAATAATTCATTGTTACAAATATAATATTATATAGAATTAAAACATTATTACAAATAGAGGATTATATAAAATAATACATTGTTACAAATATAATTTTATATAGAATAATTCATTATTACAAATATAATATTATATAGAATTAAAACATTATTACAAATAGAGGATTATATAGAATAATACATTGTTACAAATATAATATTATATAGAATAATTCATTGTTACAAATATAATATTATATAGAATTAAAACATTATCACAAATAGAATATTATATAGAATAATACATTGTTACAAATAGAGGATTATATAGAATAGCATATTGTTATATATAGAATATTACCGGTATATTTAAAAATAGAGTATTATATAGAATTAAAACATTATTACAAATAGAGGGTTATATAGAATCAGGGCCTTTCTTCTCAGAGAATAGGTACAGGAACTCCTCCCTTCTGAATCACCCTTTGTCTCTGCCCCCTACCTCTGAGCACCGACCCTTGGTTCCACCCCCCTACCCACCTCACTCTACCGCCCCTTTTGGAGAATACAGAACCAAGTATGATTCTGTGCTACTAAATAATTAGTATGAAATTTGATAGACCCCCCACCCCAGCAACAATAGACCCCAACACAACAAAATACCACCACAGCAACAACAGACCCCAACAGCAACAACAGATCTCCAAACAGCTAGCATCAATAGACCCGCCAGCAGCATTAGACCTCTCCCTCGACAGTAGATTCCTCCAAGCAACAATTGACCCCCCAGAAACATAAGACACCCACACCAGCAACAATAGATCCCCACACATAAAATAGATCCCCACCAGCGACAAAAGATTCCCCATCAGGCATCATCAATAGACCCTCCAACACACCCCAGCACCAGTGTTGCCAACCGCCAGTAAATTTACTGTAAATATCAGGGTCTGATAATTTGTCATGCTGTGCTGACTTTTTAAGTGTAAACCAGGCAAGCTACTTGATATGGGTATTGTCAGTGTTTCCATGTTGTGTTTAAATATCAGTTGTCTTAGTTTTTAATAGGAGTTCAGTTATTTTTCAGGTTGCCAGTAAAAAATGTGCACCGCCGGTAAATTTTCCATATTTTGCCAGTAAAAAACGCTGCGGGAGGTTGGCAACACTGCCCAGCACTTCTTGCCATAAAATACATTCAGTGCTGAAGGTGCCGGAACTGCGTTCCCCTGCATTCCCACTGAAAAAAAGCCCTGTATAGAATAATACATTATTACAAATAGAGGGTTATATAGAATAATACATTGTTACAAATAGAGGGTTATATAGAATAATACATTATTACATATAGACTATTATATAGAATAATACATTGTTACATATATAATATTATATAGAATAATACATTGTTACAAATAGAGGGTTATATAGAATAATACATTGGTACAAGTAAAGGATATATAGGCGCATGGTTTGGGACTTTATGTGAAACATGCAGCCAAGGAGACATCACGGCATGAATGTGTCTGGTGTGTACACCATGAAATATGGCCATATATCTTACATAGTACCATAATATATCCAAAATAGTAAAAAGGGGGAAACTTTATTCCATAAAATAGTACATAATAATATTGTAACATAATGGCATAGCAACATAATGGTTCACAATAATAGCATCAAACTCATTATTGCGTGTCTCCACAGTAAAAAAAAAACATAATTTTAATTGATAAGATCCATTGAAATATAATGTAGGTAACCATCTTAAGATGTAAACAAAGGGGCATCTAATAGCTCAACGCGTTTCGTGGCTGGAATAATACCACTCTTCAGGAGCGGATGCAGGATAGGTGTCTATAAAAATGTTGTAAGTATATAAAAAGAAAAAAGGGGGAGGAAAAAATGAATACAAAGGTAGGTCCCCTACTCGTACTTACAAACCCAGCTATGAGTCTGGGCACAGGCATGGAAAGCCGAAGGCTGGCCAAGAGAATCATCAGCCCAGGGAGCTGAGGCGGTGATCCCCAAGACACCGATAGAACGACCAGCAGAAGAGGTCCCCCTTCTTACTATTTTGGATGTATTATGGTACTATGTAAGATATATGGCCACATTTCATGGTGTACACACCAGACACTTTCATGCCGTGATGCCTCCTTGGTTTCACATACCCTGCGCCATTGTGCCTCATATAAAGTCCCAAACCCTTTTTTTTTCCCTCATTGTTACAAGTAGAATATTATATAGAATAGCATATTGATACATATAGACTATTATATAGAATAATAGATTGTTACAAATGGAGTATTATATAGAATAGCATATTGTTACATATAGACTATTATATTTACAAATAAAGGATTATATAGAATAGTACATTGTTACAAATAGAGTATGATTTAGAACAGTGGCGTCCGCTGCATTAGGGGCGCATAGGCATCGCCCCCTAATCCATGTGCCCGGCCCCCTAATCTACATGCACCTAGTATGTGATCCTGCCCTTCTGGGTCTGTGACGTGCATGCGCACCGCCGCCGACCCCCTGTGATAATACACAGCGGGTGCTGATCTACGGGTACAGTGGATTCAATCATTAGGCAGAGAGCCAGAATGACAATTTGCCTATGTAAACAACACAGAACGTTGTTCTGTCAGTAGGGCAGGCATTGATCCTGTGTCTCTGCAAAGCAGGAACATGGAACAATGCCTCCTCTAGTAAAAGCACCCCACACAGTTAGAAAACACCAGCTAGGCACACAGTTAACCCTTTGATTGCCTCTGGAAGACGTTTATCGGCTTTTCCTCTGCTCAGGTCTGCAGACCAGAGCAGTGGAGAGCAAATTGGCTGCTCTCCTGATGGGGGGGGGGGGGGGCTGCGCTGAACGTTTATCAGTGCAGGCCACCTCAGGATCACCCCACTGGACCACCAGGGACCTGACCAGGACCACCAGGGAGAAGATCAGGAGGCTGCCCAGGGACCACCAGGGAGCCCACACTAGACCACCAGGTAAGGGGCATACAGTGCACTGTACGGATGGCACTGTGCCCATATGTGATGCCTGTCAGTGCCATCCCTAATAGTGCTATATGCACCAGTGCCATGTACCAGAGCCCACCAGTGCTGCCTATCAATGCCCACCTGTGCCACCTATCAGTGCCCACCTGTGCCACCTATCAGTGCCCACCAGTGCCACCTATCAGTGCCCAGCAGTGCCACCTATCAGAGCCCAGTGCTACCTATCAGTGCCCAGTGCCACCTATCAGTGCTGCCTATGAGTGCCCATCAGTGCCGCATATATGTGCCCCATCATCAGTGCAACCTTATCAGTGCCACCTCATCAGTGCCAATCTGTACTGCCTCATCAGTGCCCGTCAGTGTAGCATCATCAGTGCCCATCAGTGTAGCCACATCAGTGCCCTTCAGTGATGGAGAAAATGTACTCACTTACAAAGTTTTGTGACAGAAACAAAGAAAAACTTTTTTTTTTTTTTTTTTTTAATGTTTGGTCTTTTTTTTTGTAGCTCAAAAAATAAAAACCGCAGGGGTGATCAAATACCACCAAAAGAAAGCTCGATTTGTGGGAACAAAATGATAAAAATCTTGTTTGGGTACAGCGTCGCACGACCGCTCAATTCTCATTCAAATTGCAACAGCACTGAAAGCTGAAAATTGGTCTGGGCGGGAAGTGTTTTAAGAGCCTGGTATTGAAGTGGTTAAAGTGGAACTACACTGTTCATGAGCACAGCAAATAAAAAGCACTAGTTAATTCATTTTTAATATTTAAAGCAACCCCCCATCCATCCACCCACCCATGTCTCCATGCTTTATTTTCCTGTGAAATCACTTTGAAGAACATCCCCCTAGCAATTTCAGCCATGACCATTTTGAGTATGGGCGGAAGATTCATGTAACATTTACTTCCTGGAATCCATCTGCCCTTAGCTTAGGCTGGATGCATGGATACATGTTGGTGTTAATTTGTGTCTTTTATAGAGATTTCAGCTTTAAGATGAAGAATTATTCCTGTGCTGCTGATCAACTCTGACAGGACAAGAAGTGCGTGATGAGAGTGTGACTCCGCGGATCACGGATGCATTCACCGCACTTCTGTTCCATCGCACGCGCGGTTAAACGAGCGCGGCGGATCAGACTGCGCATAAAACAAATCTATGACTCAGCCTTGTCTAATCAGCGGCGTGCAGACATTCGTGTTTGGTGGTTTGTTCTGTAAAATCCAAATTTATCACCAACTTTGCAAGCAAAAGTTTTTCTGCTGCTTTGTCTGGATGTTCCGAGTGGCGTTAGCCGCTTCAATACCGGGCACTTGGGTTGAGGGTGCTTTTAATTTTTTTAAATTATTTTTATTTCTTTAATTTAGATCAGGGGGTCTCAAACTAAAATTACCTGAGGGCCCCTGGACAAGTTTTCATATCCTATGGGGGCCACATGCAAACTTTCAAACTTCAAAAACAACATTAAACTACATACAGTGGTAGCAGTCCATTAGGGCACTCGGGGGCTGCCCGAGGGCCCTTGACCAATAGGGGGCTCCATGAGAGGCTCTTGGTACTTCTGTCCCAAGGAATCTGTGCTGATTCAGATGCCCAGTGCCAGATCCCAGAGCTCCCTCTCTGCTCTTACTCCAGAGCCCCCTCTCTGCTCTCATCACAGGGCCCCCTCTCTGCTATCACTCCAGGCCCCCCTCTCTGCTCTCATCCCAGGGCCCCCTCTACCTCTCACTCCAGGGCCACCTCTCTGCTCTCATCCCAGGGCCCCTTCTACCTCTCACTCCAGGGCCCCCTCTCTGCTCTAATCACATGACCCCTCTCTGCTCTCATTGCAGAACCCCCTCTCTGCTGCCATCCCAGGGCCCCCTCTCAGCTCTCATTGCAGGACCCCCTCTCTGCTTCTATCCCAGGACCTCTTTCTGCTCTCATCCCAGAACCCCCTCTCTGCTTTCATCCCAGGACCCCTCTCTGCTCTCATCCCAAAACCCCCTCTCTGCTTTCATCTCAGGGCCCCCTCTCTGCTCTCATCCCAGGATCCATTTCTGTCCTTATCTCAGGGGTCCCCTAAACACCAACTGTGGACAGTTGGGCTTGCTTACATTCACAGTTTGGAGGTGGTAAAACCTCAAAGTTGAGTCCTGTTTTTACTCACCCCCAACTACACCCCCATTAACTGCAGTAACCATGTTGCAGCAGCAGCAGCAGGAATTATACACCCTGTCACACTTGGTGTAGTGCCTGCCAAGCGTAACCCATTCAAGTGAATAGGGCTGATCTGCAAAGGCCATGCAACCTTGTGTACAGCGAAAAAAGGGTCAAAGCAGGCAGTGAGGAGGCGTTGTATTGCCTCCTCATCACCTGCTTTAACCCCTTGGATCCCACACTAGCATGCTGCAGCTGCAGGCATTGCACATTGTTGCAGGGTCTTTGCAGAGTGGAACCCATTCACTTGAATGGATCACGGTCGCCCACCAAAAGCAACAGGGGTTTAATTCCTGCTGCAGCAAATGTACATCCACAGCTGCTGTCACTGCAGCTAAAGGGGTAGGGGCGAACGTATGTAATGTGGGCGCAGTACAATAAGTAGGCGGTGTTTTGTGTGGCTTGAGTGTGGACAGGGACACAGGGGGGCCCCATGATCTCCTATTGCCCGGGGCCCGAGTGCTGTCAGTCCGCCCCTGAGTGGTAGTTACTGCTTGCAGCCTCAACAGTGCCCACCAAATGCAGCCTCGCCAGTGCCCATCAAATGCAGCCTCACCAGTGCCCATAAAATGCAGCCTCGCCAGTGCCCATCAAATGCAGCCTCACCAGTGCCCATCAAATGCAGCCTCACCAGTGCCCACCAAATGCAGCCTCACTGTGCCTATCAAATGCAGCCTCACTGTGCCCATCAAATGCAGCTTTACTAGTGCCCATAAAATGCAGCCTTGCCAGTGCCCATCAAATGCAGCCTCGCCAGTGCCCATCAAATGCAGCCTCACCAGTGCCCACCAAATGCAGCCTCACTGTGCCGATCAAATGCAGCCTCACTGTGCCCATCAAATGCAGCCTCACCAGTGCCCATCAAATGCCGCCTCACCAGTGCCCATCAAATAGAGACTCACCAGTGCCCATCAAATGCAGCTTTATCGAGCCCACCAAATGCAGCCTCACCAGTGCCCATCAAATGCAGCCTCACCGTGTCAATCATAATCAACCTACCGGTACCCATCAAATGCAGCCTTATCAGTGCCCATCAAATGCAACTTACCAGTGCCCATCAAATACAGCCTGAGCAGTGCCCATCAAATGCAGCCTCACTGTGCCCATAAAATGCAGCCTCACTGTGCCCATCAAATGCAGCCTCACCTTTGGATTCCACTAAGATGGAAAATTGTGGGAGGTGTGGAAACTAGACATCCCCTGGTTGGACTGGGAGGACTGCTTTGAGAATGGTTCCAGATTGGTTGTTTCCTCCAGAGATAAGCTCATCCAACCTAAGTTTCTCCATAGAGTGTCCTACACTCCCCAGAAGCTGATCAGACCATATTCACAGCGGGACCCTATTTGTGTGAGATGCCACTCTGATGTGGGGACATACTTGCATATGTTCTGGAGTTGTCCGAAGGTGGCACGGTTTTGGACGGAAGTCTTTGAAGTAACTAGTACTCGTCTGCAGTTGTCTCTTCCGATGACCCATGAACTAGCACCACAGGATGATGATCAGAGACCTAGGTGTACCAAGCTCTGGATATCATATCTTCTCTATTTAGCTAAAAAAGCAATTCTATGTAAGTGGAATGCGGCCACTCCACCATCAGTGTTTTTTTGGGAAAACTCGATCAATGCTGGCATACCAATGTATAAGATAATATATTTGAACAGGCAATGTCCCAAGAGATTTGACAGGGTCTAATCACCATGGACAGGGTCGGGAGACCTGATCCCACTTGTATAGCTATCTTGTTCTAGCTGATAGGGATGGACTTGCCTATGGGTTAGTATCATAACCTGTAGTATGGCTCTCGAACAATTCTACTGTTAGATTGATGGTATCCATGCATTTTTGACTATATTGCACTTGTGTCAGTCTGTTTGCTGTTATGCTTCTATCTTACACTTTGTCATTTGTTTACCTGTACCATGCTCATGCATTCAATAAACTACCATTCTGTTTGTTAAAAAAAATGCAGCCTCACCAGTGCCCATCAACTGCAGCCTTGATGTGCCAAACAATGCAGCCTCACTGTGCCCATCAAATGCAGTCTCACTTTGCCCATTAAATGCAGCCTCACTGTGCCCATCAAATGCATCCTACCAGTGCCCATCAAATGCAGCCTCACCAGTGCCCATCAAATGCAGCCTCACCAGTGCCCATCAAATGCAGCCTCTTTGTTCCCATTAAATGCAGCCTCACTGTGCCCATCAAATGCATTCTCATTGTGCCCACCAAATGCAGCCTCACTGTGCCCATTAAATGCAGCCTCACTGTGCCCATCAAATGCAGCCTCACAGTGCCCATCAAATGCAGCCTCACTGTGCCCATCAAATGCAGCCTCACTGTGCCCATCAATGCAGCCTCACTGTGCTCATCAAATGCAGCCTTATTGTGCCCATTAAATGCAGCCTCATTGTGCCCATCAAATGCAGCCTTATCAGTGCCCACCAAATGCAGCCTCACTGTGCCCATCAAATGCAGCCTCAGTGTGCCCATTAAATGCAGCCTACCAGAGCCTGGATCACTCAAAACGGCGATCTCCTGCTATGTCCCAGAGCTTGGATTTGAATTGCCTGGGTGACCACTGTAACAAGGACTCCTATGAAACACGGCACACTGATTCATTTTCCCGGTATTGGACCAGTGTGCCGCCTATCACAGGAGCCAGTCTAGGAGGCGGGACTTTGTTACAGTGCCGCCAAACAATTCAGACCCAAGCTCCATGACGAGAGATCCGAGCTGTGTGTGATGTACACAAGGAGAGGAGGAGGAGGGAGGGGAGCACTGAGGCGCCCCCCCTCTGCCTCAGCTTGCGGCGCCTGGGTGAGGTGCACTCTGTACACCCACCCTGGATAAGCCCTGCCACTGCAGCCAGAGCTCAAAGCGCCCCCAGGGCAGGCGGCCTTCACAGGAAATTTCAGGCCAGTCAAGCCCTGATCCTGGTGGACCAGTCCTGCGGGTCGTTTGTAACGGTCCACAAGCCGCTACTTTGAGACCACTAATTTCGATTTTTTTTTCACCCTTTTTTCATTTAACTTTATTGCTGTCACAAGGTATAGCTTTGGGCAGGGGTCTTTTTTTGGAGACAACAGTGGTTTATTAGACCCCCGATGTCTCTCCTGCCCTCCAAAGCAGCTAGTCAAGTCCAGATCATTGAGCCACAGTTTTACTGCTCCGTAGGTGGTTGAGCCATCGGTTTACTGCCCCCTGCCTACCCAGCCACAAGTTAACATGTCACCAGGCCACTTGGCTGTGTCAACACAAACAGCAACAAATGTGACCCACATGTTTGGAAATAAAAGACATGTGATTGCCATGCAAGCACTACGTCCTCCTATCATTAACCACCTCAATATCACTGTATGTATATATGCGGCCTCGTATTGAGGTGGTTATACCGGGATCATAGTTAAAGCTAAAACAATGATTCCCCAGTGCCGTTTTTTACAGTGATTCTCTTTTTAGTAAAAGTGATCCAAGTGGCTATAGAGTCACTGGATCACTTTTACAGGTGGCGAAAGGGGGTCTCTTCCCTCCAACCACCAATGTCTTCACCAGGATCTTTTGTCCCATCAGGGAGCTTGAAAAGCATGCGACCGACAGCATTGGCTTCCCCAGACACAGTGAAAGGAACTTATTTTCTTTCCCTCTCACTTTTTGAAGTCTGAAACTGAAAGTGAAGAGTATTTTGTCACTTCCGGTTTCGATTTGTTGTTTACAAGTCGTTACCAGCTTTGTGAAAACATCTGATCAAACCAAGCTTTGGAGGCCAGAGGAGAGATATTGGGTCTTGCAGACCCCAGATGTCTCCATAAAGAGGACCTGTCACGGCCCGTGTCGTGCTATCACAAGGGATGTTGTTTATTCCCTGTGATAGAAATAACGTTGATAAAAAAAATAATAAATAAAGGGACAGTGTAAAAAATAATCAATTTAACCACTTCCGGACCAACGCCGTCATATGACGGCGGTCACTTTGAAGTGGAATACCATTGTTATGGTAGCTATCCCCGGTATCTTCTTTTAGTGCAGGCGATTCTTCACAAGATCAAAGTGGTCTCAGCGGCGGATTCGCCACGAGATCACTTTTATCAGTGATAGGAGAGGTGCCCCCTCCCTCCTGACGCTTTCTGTTCATCTCCGCCGCTTACCGGACCCGCGTCTTTCCCCCCCCAGTGTCCGTGAGCCGAGTGAGTACTCGGCTCCAAAACATAGCAGGGCGGAAGCGACATCACACGTCGCTTCCGCCCGACGGTCTTAAAGGGCCCATTTTGTTTTTTGGACGGTCATTTTTTTCAATTTTTTTTTGCATTGTAGTGTAAATATGAGATGGGAGGTCTTTTTGACCCCACAGATCTCATATTTAGGAGGTCCTGGCACGCTTTTTTCTATTGCAAGGAATGTTTACATTTCTTGTAATAGGACTAAAAGTGATACATTTTTTTTTCAAAAGAACAGTGTAAAAATAAAGTTTTCTGAAAGGTGTGTGTACCTTAGGCAGCGCGTGTCCTCTGGTGTGAGATGTAACAGCCTATGTGCGAGCTGCTGTTGTGGCCCAAATATTTATGGGGGATAACGTGATATATGTGAACAATTTGTGCTTTGTGTTCAAACAGCGCTTGCAATGTGTGATCTATTGTAATTTTCTCTATCGCATCCTCCTATTTCTATTGCAATCATTCATAAAATCCTTCATACATTAAAAACGATAGTTGCTGCTGTAGCCCAGTTGCTGCAGCAGATCTTAATTGTGTCTGAGTGAGTAAATAAACTTACAGTGAATCCTCAATTCCAATAAATATACAATTTCACATGAATGCAATAAATAAGTACTGTAGAAAATATGAATAAAATATAGAATAAAGTAAATAATATATATATATAAAGTCCAAGCAAAAGTGCTGTGCTCTGTGCCAAAACGATTTTTTATGTGCAAGTCCAAAGTATAAAGTGACTGAGTGCTGATTCAGTTCCAGTCTATCTCTGCTTTATCTCCTTTATGCGTGGGACAATTCTTTATACTTTAAAGTGCTCGTGCTGCATTTCGGTGCTGAGTGATGATAAAAATAGCTCAGGGTGTTGTGCCCTGCTTACCAGAATCCTTTGACTCTCCCACCGTACGGTGTGGAGAAGTCAGAACGCGCTTTAGGTCTACAATCCGACCTATGGATGTGATTGTCCTCTCCTTTGTCACGCTCCCTTCCGCGGTCAGAATTCCATGTGTGGATAGAAAGAAGGATAACTCATCGCGTATCACTTGTTAAAAGGTTTATTGGCCAAAGCTATTTCACAGTGCAAACATCAAAGGCATACATTTGCAATTTACTGTGACTGCTCTAAGAGGTAATGCTCGCGCTCAGTGTTACAGACACTTCCTGCTTGCAAACCTACTGGGCGTGGCCTCTGTCACCGTGTGGTCACCTGACGCGTTTCGTCACTTCCTGTGACGTCATCGGAGGTGTCTGCACGGTGTGTACGTCGGCCTTTTATGTGTGAACACATACACCTCCGATGACGTCACAGGAAGTGACGAAACGCGTCAGGTGACCACACGGTGACAGAGGCCACGCCCAGTAGGTTTGCAAGCAGGAAGTGTCTGTAACACTGAGCGCGAGCATTACCTCTTAGAGCAGTCACAGTAAATTGCAAATGTATGCCTTTGATGTTTGCACTGTGAAATAGCTTTGGCCAATAAACCTTTTAACAAGTGATACGCGATGAGTTATCCTTCTTTCTATCCACACATGGAATTCTGACCGCGGAAGGGAGCGTGACAAAGGAGAGGACAATCACATCCATAGGTCGGATTGTAGACCTAAAGCGCGTTCTGACTTCTCCACACCGTACGGTGGGAGAGTCAAAGGATTCTGGTAAGCAGGGCACAACACCCCGAGCTATTTTTATCATCACTCAGCACCGAAATGCAGCACGAGCACTTTAAAGTATAAAGAATTGTCCCACGCATAAAGGAGATAAAGCAGAGATAGACTGGAACTGAATCAGCACTCAGTCACTTTATACTTTGGACTTGCACATAAAAAATCGTTTTGGCACAGAGCACAGCACTTTTGCTTGGACTTTATATATATATATTATTTACTTTATTCTATATTTTATTCATATTTTCTACAGTACTTATTTATTGCATTCATGTGAAATTGTATATTTATTGGAATTGAGGATTCACTGTAAGTTTATTTACTCACTCAGACATAATTAAGATCTGCTGCAGCAACTGGGCTACAGCAGCAACTATCGTTTTTAATGTATGAAGGATTTTATGAATGATTGCAATAGAAATAGGAGGATGCGATAGAGAAAATTACAATAGATCACACATTGCAAGCGCTGTTTGAACACAAAGCACAAATTGTTCACATATATCAGTGTAAAAATAAAAATTAAAAAGTAAAATAAATAATTAAAAAAAGAAAAATTTAAAGCGCCCCGTCCCCGTAAGCTCAAGCGCAGAAGTGAACGCTTACTTAAGTCCCGCCCGCATATGTAAACGGTGTTCAAACCACACATGTGAGGTATCGCCACGATCGTTAGAGCGAGAGCAATAATTCTAGCACTAGACCTCCTCTGTAACTCAAAACTGCTAACCTGTAGAATTTTTTAAACGTCGCCAATGGAGATTTTTATGTTGCAAAGTTTGTCGCCATTCCGCGAGTAGACGCAATTTTGCAGCACAACATGTTAGGTATCATTTTACTTTGCGTAACATCATGTTTCACAATATGGAAAAAAATTGGCCTAACTTTGCTGTTGTCTTATTTTTTAACTCATAAAACATTTTTTTTAAAAATGCGCTTGTAAGACCGCTGCGCAAATACGGTGTGACATAAAGTTTTACAACGGCCGCCATTGTATTCTCTAGGGTGTTAAAAAAAAAAAACAATATATAATGTTTGGGGGTTCTATGTAATTTTATAGCAAAAAAAAAAAATGGTTTTAACTTGTGAACACCGAACCCAAAAAACAGGCTCGGTCTTGAAGTGGTTAAATAAAATAAAATAATAAAAAGGTTCCCCCATTCCCCCGTGCTCCCACGCAAAGGTGAACACACATGTATGTAAATGGCGGTCGCACCACACATGTGAGGTATCACTGTGAACATCAAAGAAAAATAAGTAATTCTAGTGCCAGACCTCCTGTGTAGCGTTAAACTGGTAACCTGTAAAGGCTTTTAAAGCATCGTCGATGGAGAATTTTAAGTACAGTAGTTTGCTGCCATTCCAGGGGAGTGCGCAATTTTAAAGCGAGACATGTTTGGTATCTATTTACTTGGCATAACATTATGTCTTATATCTTACCAAAAAACTGTATTATATTGTGTTTGTGTTCACTAAAATTAATTGAAGTGTATTTAAAAAAAAAAAAAAAGAAAATAGCATTGAAAAAACTATTCGCAAATATAGTGTGACAAAAAAAAAATTGCAAAACCCACCATTTTATTCTCTAGGGCCTCTGCTAAAAAATGTATAATGTTTGGGGGGTCTAAGTAATTTTCTAGCAAATAAATGCATATTTTTTACATGTATGAGAAAAATGTCAGAATTGGGCTGGGTGGCGTGTGGCCAGGGCCACTGATAAGGCAGTACAGCCAGTTCTGTTGTACCAAGCCCGGCCCTATCAGCTCAACAAGTGTGCCTGAGTACCTTTACAGTTTATTTCTGCAAAATAAAAAAGCTTTCTAAGCCCTGTAGGAGCAGCAATCTCAGTTTTATCAGAGGCTTTGGAGGTTGGGGTCTATTAGACCCCCATAGGGGCCAGGTGTGGGGTCAAGGGTGGGTCAAAGGGAGCCCCAAAAGCAGTGGCAGCTGCTCCATTAGGGGCGCATGGGCACAGCTCCCCTATCCATACGTCCGGCACCCTAATCTACATGCAGGACACTGGACGCATGGATTTCAATGATTTGTTTCTGAAGCACATGAGGCTCTAATTGGCTTTGAAAAGGGAGGGCTCGGGGAGCAGAGCACTGCGCCAAGAGCCCACCCAGTTGTGTGACAATAGGGAATTAATACTCGCTATTGTCTTCCTGCTTCTCCTCCCGGCCAATCAGGAAGCGGGTCCTAAGAACCGATTGGCCAGGAAGTCTTGGGACCCACTTCCTGTTCAGCCGGGAGGAGAGGCAACAGCCCCAGCTCTTCCCTCGGCAAGCTGGCGTGAGGAGCAGCATCGGCCTCATAAGGTAAGGCCACTGATCGCCGCCATCTGTCTCCCACGGGGAGGGGGGGCACTGATCACCACCATCCGTCTCCGGCGAGGTGGGGGGGGTCACTAAACGCCGATGTCCGTCTCCTGCAGGGGGGGGTGGAGAGGGAGCACTGATTGCCTGCCATCCGTCTTCTACGGGGGTGGCGTTAATGGAGTGAGGGGGCAGGTTTGTTTGCTTCCCCCAAAATATTGAGCACCAGCCACCACTGCCTGAAAGGTAGACTGTATGAGGCCCCGCAATTTCTAACAGCAGCCCTGGAAGGAGGCCAGAGGAAAGATATGGGGTCTAAGGGCGGGTCAAAGGGTGCCCCGAAAGGTAGACTGTAAGGGGCCCCATGATTTCTAACAGTGTCCTTGCAAGGAGCAGGTCAAAGGGGGCCCCTGAAAGAATGGGCGTCCGCAGGTAGGGGCAAGGGGGGGCAATTGCCCCCCCCTTGGAATCACGGATCAGATCAGTGGTTCCCCACTAGGTCCTTATCCTCTTGAGCCATGTATGCAGTTTCTGACAGTCTCTTGGGCCATGTATGCAGTCTCTGACCGTTTCCTGTACCATATCCACAGTCTCTGACTGTCTCCTGTGCTATGTCTGCAGTCTCTGACTGTCTCCTGTGCTATGTATGCAGTCTCTGACTGTTTCCTGTTCCATGTCCGCAGTCTCTGACCGTATCCTGTACTATGTCTGCAGTCTCTGACCATCTTCTGTACTATGTCCGCAGTCTCTGACCGTATCCTGTATCATGTCCGCAGTCTCTGACCGTCTCCTGTACCATGTCTGCAGTCCCTGACTGTCTCCTGTACCATGTCTGCAGTTTCTGACCGTCTCCTGTATCATGTCTGCAGTCTCTGACTGTCTCCTGTATCACGTCTGCAGTCTCTGAACATCTCCTGGATCATGTCTGCAGTCTCTGACCATCTCCTGTATCACGTCTGCAGTCTCTGACCATCTCCTGGATTATGTCTGCAGTCTCTGACCATCTCCTGTATCACGTCTGCAGTCTCTGACCATCTCCTGGATCGTGTCTGCAGTCTCTGACCATCTCCTGTACTACGTCTGCAGTCTCTGACCATGATAATGTAATTATGACATTGTCAAAAAGGGGCAGAGCATGGATGACCTTGAAATTATGCCCCCCCCTGGAAAAAGTTCTGCGGACGCCCATGCCTGAAAGGTAGACTGTATGGGGCCCCATGATTTCTAATAGCAGCCCTGGAAGGAGGCTAGAGGAAAGATATGGGGTCTAAGGGCGGGTCAAAGGGGGCCCTGAAAGGTAGACTGTATGGGGCCCCTTGATTTCTAACAGCAGCCCTGCAAGGAGGCTAGAGAAGAGATATGACATCTAAGGGCGGGTGAAAGGGGGCCCTGAAAGGTAGACTGTATGGGGCCCCATGATTTCTAACAGCAGCCCTGGAAGGAGGCTAGAGGAAAGATATGGGGTCTAAGAACGGGTGAAAGGGGGGCCCTGAAAGGTAGACTGTATGGGGCCCCATGATTTCTAACAGCAGCCTTGGAAGAGGAGGCTAGAGCAAAGATATGGGGTCTAAGGGCGGGTCAAAGGGGGCCCTGAAAGGTAGACTGTATGGGGCCCCATGATTTCTAACAGAAGCCCTGGAAGGAGGCTAGAGGAAAGATATGGGGTCTAAGGGTGGGTCAAAGGGGGCCCCAAAAGGTAGACTGTATGGGGCCCCATGATTTCTAACAGCAGCCCTGAAAGGAGGCTAGAGGAAAGATATGGGGTCTAAGAGCGGGTCAAAGGGGGCCCCGAAAGGTAGACTGTATGGGGCCCCATGATTTCTAACAGCAGCCCTGAAAGGAGGCTAGAGGAAAGATATTGGGTCTAAGGGCGGGTGAAAGGGGGCCCTGAAAGGTAAACTGTATTGGGCCCCGTGATTTCTAACAGCAGCCCTGGAAGGAGGCTAGAGAAAAGAAATGGGGTCTAAGGGCGGGTCAAAGGGGGCCACACAAGGTAGACTGTATGGGGCCCCATGATTTCTAACAGCAGCCCTGGAAGCGGAGGCTAGAGGAAAGATATGGGGTCTAAGGGCGGGTCAAAGGGGGCCCTGAAAGGTAGACTGTATGGGGCCCCATGATTTCTAACAGCAGCCTTGGAAGGAGGCTAGAGTAAAGATATGGGGTCTAAGGGCGGGTCAAAGGGGGCCCCGAAATGTAGACTGTATGGGGCCCCATGATTTCTAACAGCAGCCCTGGAAGGAGGCTAGAGCAAAGATATGGGGTCTAAGGGTGGGTCAAAGGGGGCCCCGAAAGGTACACTGTATGGGGCCCCATGATTTCTAACAGCAGCCCTGCAAGGAAGCTAGAGGAGAGATATGAGGTCTAAGGGCAGGTGAAAGGAGGCCCTGAAAGGTAGACTGTATGGGGCCACATTATTTCTAACAGCGGCCCTTCTAGAGAGAGCCCAGATCTCTCCAGAAAGAGGACCTGTCATGGCTCATGCTATTACATGTTCAAAGCCAGGACAGGGGAGGGGCCAAGGGGTTGGGTCAAGGGCGGGTCAAAGGAGGCCCTGAAAGGTAGACTGTATGGGTCCCGTAATTTCTAACAGCGGCCCTGCATGTGGTTGAAGGGCACTGTTTAAAGCAAACATTATCACATGGTGAAAGAAATTTGACTAAATTTTGCAAACGCAAATCCTCTAATTTTGCTGCAAAATCTGGCAGAGCCCATGACCTATCACATGACCTATCGTAAAAGCAGATGAGTGGTCACCTGACTCATGTTCTTCTTAGGTATTGCTATGGAGGCAAAATGGATGTGGATGGCAGATTGCTGCTTCATGACAATGTCGCATGTAGGATTAATTTTAAGAAACATTCCCGAAAACGACTTTATTTCTTCCCAACACATAATTCTCGGCATAATCATTTGTCATGTCGCGGGTAGCCGGGGAACGAACGCAGCATTGATAAATGGATCCCTGAAAAACACCAAGCCATATTTTAATTAACCAGAGGTAACACAACGGAATCCGCACAAACCTGATGTATATATTTTTATAGCGCAATTATACATTTCACTGAGCCGGAAATTTTACAGCTTCCACGGAAATTATTTAACACCCGGAATATTAACAAGGAAACTCGAGCTGTAAATTTCATCTGAAAGTCGGCGTCACCAATTGTTTGCGGAATGTGATGAAGACCCTTCTGATCCTGCAAGGAACCCCACTGGTCCTTTCTTGGAAGCTTTGCAAAGTGTTGATTGTTGGTGATGCTCAGTGGGTTTAATTAAATGATATCATTGGGCTTCGTGAGAATTTTCTCCTGTGTTCATGCAAAAAAAAAAAATCCAACGAGAAGCAGAAAAAGGCTGAAGGATCCTAACCACTTAAAGTGGCAGTAAACTCTCCTATGATTTTCAGCCAAGGAAGCTGCCATCTTGGCCTCTGTTTAATCTACAACTGCCATGATGCTGCACATGTGATCAGCCATGACACCAGTCATTGGATGGTTTGACAGTTTGGTTTAGAGCTCAACCAATGGGAGTGTTACATTTCCGGCACGTGCCGGAAATGTGACTGGTTTTTAACCTGTTAAATGCATGGGTTTACTACCACTTTAAGGATTTCCCCTTTAACGACCACACCATTTTTTGCGATACAGCGCTGCGGCGTTTTAACTGACAATTGCGCGGTCATGCAACGTTGCACCCAAACAAAATTGGCGTCCTTTTTTTTCCACAAATAGAGCTTTCTTTTGGTGGTATTTGATCACCTCTGCGGTTTTTATTTTTTGTGCTATAAACAAAAAAAAGCAACAATTTTGAAAAAAAAAAACAATTTTTTTTTTTTTTACTTTCTGCTATAATAAATATCTACAAAACAAATAAAAAAAAAACACATGTATTCATCAATTTAGGTCAATATATATTCTTCTACACATTTTTAGTAAAAAAAAAAAAAATCGCAATAAGCGTATATTGATTGCAAAAATTATCGCGTCTACAAACTATGGGATAGATTTAGGGACTTTTTTTTTTTAATTGTTTTTACTGGTAATGGCGGCGATCTGTGATTTTTACCGGGACTGCGACATTGCGGCGGACAAATCTAACCCCAAATTACACTTTTTGGGGACCAGTGATATTATTACATTGATCAGTGCTATAAACATGCAGTGATCAATGTATAAATGACACTGGCAGGGAAGGGGTTAACACTAGGGGGCGATCAAGGGGCTAACTGTGTTCCCTGGGTGTGTCTTAATTGTAGGGGTGGTGGGCTGCCAAGGACATGACAAAGATCACTGTTCCCGATGACTGGGAACAGAAGATCTCTGTCATGTCATCTGGCAGAACAGGGATCCGCCTTGTTTACATAGGCCAGGGGTAGGCAACCTTGACCCTCCGGCTGTGGTGAAACTACAAGTCCCATGAGACATTGCAAGACCCTGACAATCACAGGCATGTCTCCTAGAGGCAGAGGCATGGTGGGATTTGTAGTTTCACCACAGCTGCAGTGCCGAGGTTGCCTACCCCTGACATAGGCAGATCCCGGTTCGGCCTCTGTACCTGGCGATCACGGGTTGTCGGAGGACTTGTGGGCGCGCTCCCGCGGCGTGCAGCCATGCTATCTCCCATGTACGGGCTGCCGTACAACTATGGCGATTGGCGCAGGAGAGCCAACCTGCTGCCATTTAAAGATGGCGGCTGGATGGCAAGTGGTTAAAAAATGCTTAAAGTGGTAGTACGCTGCGCTTTATCGCTTTTACCAACAGGTAAGCTTATAATAGATCTTACCTGTATGTAAAATGAATATCTCCTAAACATGCCTCATTTAGGAGACATTCACATGTTTCGCAGCTGGTGACATCACTGACGCATGCGCACTGCACTTTGATTTGAGGGCACACCAATCCAGAGCACGTCACTCCAGCGCATGCCACAACCATGACTCCTGTGTGCATGCGCTGGAGTGACGTCATCGGGGATCAGCCATTCAAACAGCCAGAACCTTCGAAGGAAGACCGGGTGAAAATGGAAGCCCTGATAGTGGCGACGGCAAACCACTGGAGGGATCTGATAAGCTCTGGCTGGAGGTAAGTCTTTCTAAATATGCAATGCATACTAACACATTATGCCATTAACTAGGAAGTGGACCGGAATTTTTGTTACTTTTATTTTGGGATTTCAGGAAAACTTCTGCTTTAAACCCAACAACATAAGAGAAATGTATTGCATTTTACCTTCTTGGATGTGGTGGCTGCATTAGTTTTGTTTTTCAAGGTAAGAACATTTTCAGCAAGTACAAAAATTACCTGTTGATCCTGCCTACAAGAGTCCTTGTCTCTGCTTATGGTCTTAAAGCTGACGTTTAGGTATAAAAACATTTGCATAGCTACGCATGCATAGCTTGAACCAAGTAAGTATGTTATGTGCCATACCTGTGGGATCTCTGTGGAAGCTGGAAATCATTGTTGAATGCACCACTACTATGGGCATTTCCACTCAGTTCCAAGTCCTGTGCCTGAGTGGCTTCACTGATGCTTACTGAACACATGAGGTCCTCTTTTAGCAATGGCATCATAGGAAACCTGTTTTCATTTATTTAAAATTGGATAAGGTGAAGAGATGAGACAGTGACATCATAATCTCCACTTTGTCCAAACAGAGAATACTTTGCATCATTGAGAAAATGCAGAGTGTTCTCTGAATGATGCCTCTGCCATGCGAGTGATCCCCTGTGTGGCATGATAGCCATTCATCACAGGACCTGGAAGCTAGTGGAGATCACTGTAGTAGCGGTGCCTTCTGCAGTACTTTCCAGCTTCTACAGGGATCCCACAGGTATGGCACATACATACTTACACTGGTTCACAAAAACCATAGGAGCACACACATATCAAATGGTATAGACAGGTTCAGAAGGATACAAGTTTATTGAAAATGTAAGGAATACCATGTAACATTCAGTAATCGAGGCCAGACCTTTGCTAAGTCCTAAAACTCTCTACAAGGCCGGGAGAAACTTTCACCAATACTGCGATATAACTAGAGGACCAAATCTTGTGCAACTAATAAACAAGCAAGAATGATTACAATCAGGGCCGGGACAATGGGTGGGCATGCCCTGGGCGTAGAGGCGCTATGGGAAATAGGGGTGCTGAAAGTCAAAGAGCGCTCCACTCTCCAGCTACCTGAATGATACTCCCCCCACGAAAAAACCTTTGGTCCCCCAACTGAGTCCAGTACCACATGAAAGTTCATATCCTGGTAAATAGCTTTTAATATGCAATGAAAGGCAAAAACAAGTTAGTATGCACAGGAAAGTAAAAAATTGGCATTTAATCAGAATCCTGGTAAGGGAACCGCCAACCATTTTTCAGAGGGAGGAGGACTGACTTGACTATAGACCACTGATACTGGTAAGGCCCACTGAGATGTGTCAGGGGGTGAGCTAGTGTCACCTTCCCTTGACACTGGAGCGGGGAGGAGTGGCTGATCTGGAGCTCTTTGGGTGGTATAAATGGCTTCTTCGCAAATTTCACCCAGAGTATCATAGGTCAGTCTCTTAGGTGGGTGGGTGACACTCTTTGGTCTCTGTTCTTTGGGCTCAGAAGGTCCTTCTCCAGCAGACTCTGCACCAAGTTCTAGAGGAGAAAGAACAGTCTCTATGTCTGAGATAGTTGGTTAGGTGTGGAAATCCTCCTGTCCTTCTGGTTGATACCCCTGAAGCACAAACTCTGCTCTGAAAGTGCTCATGTCAGTCTCTGCAGGAGGAGGGAGTGAAGTGGCATCTGTAGATGTAGATGACCACAGTCAGTACGTGTAAATGTCCTCCTCCTCACTGCTTGCTCCTTCATTCATGTCTGGTGGTGGAGGCTGTGAGGAGGTCACTGGAACATATCTGGAACACGACAGACTGTGCAATGGCATCTCAGTCCATACAGGCACCCTAATGGTTTCACTCAGAGGTAGTAGGTGGTTCTGGCACCAAATCTTCAAATGCCCTGTTCTTCTATTTGGATGGATTTGGTAGACCAGGCAGCTTTTTTTAGATAATGTTATTCTGGGAACTCCACCGATCAGCTGTCTTATGCTTCCCAAGGGGTTTGACCAGCCCACAGCCAGCAACATAGAAAAAAGGAGAGCCGACACTGACACCCGCAGCCTACTCTCTCCTTACTGGCTGCACAGTGGCGGGGGTGGGTGGGGGGCCAACAGGTAGACACATAGCCAGTGGCACATAGCAACATCTATTTATAAAACATTGCTTGTCTCAAGCATTCACACATCAATCACGAATAATCCCCTAAATTTGTGTAATATGGTATCTGTCAGGTCACCTGAGGCCAGGTGACAGATGCACACTGCTGTTGTTAGGAGCACCCCTCTTAGGTTGTGGACCCTTCGGCTGACTGCTGTAGATGAAGCTCTGTGTGGTTCAGGAAAGCAGCTCCACCTGAACCCCAACACGGACCAAACAGAAAGCTAGAGTGTAAGATTCCCCAGGGCACGGAATCGAAGAGCCAGCAGGTTTTCAGCAGAACATCTCATGGTGAGGATGGATTTGGCTGCAGCTGACTCCAAGTCGCGGCCCCCAGGGTCCCTCAGCTCATGCTCATGGACTGGCTCTGGTGGACAGAGCAGAAACAGCAGTTCAGGGTTAAACACAGGATAGTCAGGAGAACAAGCCAAGGTTGGGGCAACTAACAGACAGGGTTGGTCAGGAAAGCACGCCAAAGTCGGGGTCACTAGCAGGCAGGAATGGTCAGAGGGACATGCCAAAGTCGATACACGGAAGTAAAAGATAAACTTACAGCAGGACGCCACACTAGAAGCCTAATCACAACTTTGCTCGACAAGGCTGGCTTGCAGTGCATGGGGTTAAAGAGCATTTCCTGTTGAGAGGCTGGGGTGAAGCCATGCTGAGAGCTCATACTTAAATGCCCAGGTGTGGGGGCACGCTCTCTAAAGCGGAGACACAGACCTGAGAGGTGAGCAGATAGTCAGAGCATAAAACATTACTACAGATTCATAACAGTAACTTCCTATGATTGGTCAGAGTTTAATAACACAAGGCTTTTCTGGAAGATCCAACAATTGTAGGGAAGACTTCCCCAATTGCTACCGGAGTACTGCAGTTCCATTGGAGTGGCTTTATGTCCTTGCAGGGCCTTGGATCCCTCCAGCTATTCGGCCTTGGATCCCTCCAGCTATTCACCTTTGTTACCAGAGTTACACTGGACTACACTGAGAGTAGTTGTGTTCAGTGCCGGTTTACTGAAGTGATTCTCAGCTTGACTCTCAGTTCTTATAAAGACTATGCTATGAAGCCACAAGTTATCCTGATTCAACAACAGAGACATTGCTATGAAAAGTCCATGTTTAAGAAGCTTTCATCATTTGTTTTGCATTATGCTGCAGTATATGTATTTTCTTCGCCATTCTGCCCAGGTTATGCATTATTCATTTTACTTTGCACCTACAGTATATCATTTGTTATATGATTATACTTTTCTGGTATGGCTAAAAGTTGAATTGCTTGGCTTGCATTAGTTGGTAATAGTGGTTAACCGTTCCACCATTCCCCTACAAGGTATAAAAAGGGCATCAACCAAGCATCTGGAAGCCTCACAACTGAGCCCACTAGAGTATAGAATGTGCCTGTGGTCATCAAATGTCAATAATTCCAATAGATGAATTGGAGACATTTATGGATTATTTAATAATTGCAGCCATAGGCGTGCGCACATAGGGTGGCAGGTGTGCCCGGGCACACCCTAATCACCCTGTACTGTGCAGATTCCCCCTGCTACCTGGCTGCAGAGAAAGAGAAGGGGGAATCTCTGTCCTCAGTCACTTTCTCGGTCTCAAAAGTGAGACATCAGGAGTCTGTTTAGCCCCAAAGCCCCCCTAGCAGGGCTCCTAAATAAAATAAAAAAAAAAAAGTTAATAAAATATAATATTGCAAAAAATAAAAAAACTAAATTGTAAAAATATAAATAAAATCAAATAAAAATAAACCAATGACACTGATCTCTGCCCTTCTGATATATTTACACACACACTCGTGTTTGCGCTTTGTGGTGCTCACCCTAACGCAATAGGCCGTGCACACCTATGATTGCAGCTAAATCCTTTTCTCTTGTATCTTATTTAATGAAATAAAAGTACATTATGATAAACTGTGCCTGAATCTTCTTAGTATTCATACAAGGTTAAACCTGAATATATTAAGTAAACTCAAGTGACATAACAAGTGCATAATCAGAAATGGATGGATAAAGTCACACAACCCTTGGCAGAAGAAATAGCTAACGTATATGTATTTCATCTTTGTGTTCAGGTTTATGTGGGGAGTTCATCTTTAACCACTTCTTGACCGCCTGCCGTGTTTTCACGGCGGCAGTCGGGTTGCTGAGCGCGAATCGCCGTAAAAAGACGGCGATCTGCGAACAGCCGCTAGGAGGCGCGCGCGCGCCGCCCGCCGCACTCCTGAGGTACCCGATGTCCGCCGGCGAGCCGCGATGAGTGGCCACAGGGAAAGAACGGGGAACCGCCGATGTAAACACGGCGGTTCCCCATTCTGACAGTGCAGGCATGGGAGATCTACTGATCCCTGTCACTGGGATCAGTTGGATCTCTCATGCCCATGTTAGCCCAACCCCCCCACAGTAAGAACACACCCAGGGAACACAGTTAACCGCTAGGTCTCCCCCCCAGGTTAACCCCTTCATACAGTAATCAGTGGACATTTAAATTTCTGATCGCTGAATAAATGTCATTGGTCCCAAAAAAGTGTCAAAAATGTCCGATATGTCCGCCTCAATATCGCAGCACCGCTAAAAATCGCAGATTGCCGCCATTACTAGTAAAAAATAAAAACCCCAGAAATTAATTCTCATCATCCGTAAACGTGGCCACTTTTGCGCAAACCAATCAATAAACGCCAATTGTGATTTTTTTATCACAAACATGAGGAAGAATATAAATCGGCCAAAAACGGTGAAAAAAAATGTTTTTTTATATTTTTTTTTTTTGGATTTGAATTTTAGCAAAAAGGAAGAAATTTGGTTTTTTTTTGCAAAATGGTTGCTCTTCTTTTGTTTATAGCGGCAATCAGAAATGACGCAGAGGCGATCAAATACCACCAAAAGAAAGCTCTATTTGTGGGGGAAAAATGGACACAAATTTCGTTTGGGTACAACGCCGCACGACCGCGCAATTGTCAGTTAAAGCAACGCAGTGCCGAATCGCAAAAAGTGCTCTGGTCCTAAAGCTGGAAAACCTTCCGGTTGGTAAGTGGTTAAAAAAGAATTCAGACTGCATTAAGTGTCTCGGTTTTCAATCATTTGCAGCCACCCTGAAATCAACTATTTATAGCAACTAATTTTCAAATAATTAAATTGCGAGAATTTTACTAATTTTCAACACCATGCTGATCTCTGACAAGTTTTAGCAAGAACACTAAATGTAGAAGTATAAGATGATATCCTGTGAAGCCACATGTCTAAATTATATTGCATTTTATTTAGTAATTCTCCAACATCACCCCAGCTTTTACTCTCTGCTTCATTATCAGTTTGTGGAATATTGCTTGTGTTTATATGAGTCATATGCTCATTACTCAGACCCTCGAATGAAAGTCCCTGCACAAAGAAGAGAATGCTCCTCCATGTTCTTCTGCCTGTCCTTTCATTAGCATTCAGCAAAAGGCAGGGCCGTCTTAATACCATCATGGGCCCCTGGGCAAAGAAATACTCTGGGGCCCTTACCAGCCTGCCCCAATTTACGCACCTACTCTCAAGAATTAACCACTTACCAACCGGAAGGTTTTCCAGCTTTAGGACCAGAGCACTTTTTGCGATTCGGCGCTGCGTCGCTTTAACTGACTATTGCGCGGTCGTGCGACGTTGCACCCAAACAAAATTTGCGTCCTTTTTTTACCACAAATAGAGCTTTATTTTGGTGGTAATTGATCGCCTCTGCGTCATTTCTGATCTCCGCTATAAACAAAAGAAGAGCCACCATTTTGCAAAAAAACCCAAATTTCTTACTTTTTGCTAAAATTCAAATCCAAAAAAAAATATAAAAAAACATTTTTTTTCACAGTTTTTGGCCGATTTATATAATTCCTGGTTTTATTTCGAGATAAACACCATTTTTTTCCTGCGTTTAAAACAAACCCACGTTGCAGCGTGCTGGCGCGTTATCAGTCAATTTCGCTGCGTCGCGGCTTAGCGTTTTTCACGAGACCAGGATTTCGACCTTTTGGAAGGCCAACCATTCACCAATTAAGAACTCTCATCCACGCATTTAACCCCGTCCGACCATTCCCGGGGTCTCATAAAGAAACGGGTCCCCGGGTACTACCATAATTCTGCCGGGACGGAAAACGACTTACGATTACTTTCCTGT
>BLSH010052989.1:2273-22015 GCA_018402905.1 Glandirana rugosa | reverse complement strand
CATATCAGTGCCACCTCTCAGTACCCGTCAGTGCTGCTTATCAGTGCCACCTAACAGTGCTCATCATCGCTGCATATAAGTGCCACCTCATCAGTGCCGCCTCATCAGTGCCAATCAGTACTGCCACATCAGTGTCCGTCAGTGTAGCCTCATCAGTGCCCACCAGTGATGGAGAAAATTTACTTATTTACAAAGTTTTGTGACAAAAATAGAGAATTTTTTTTTTTTTCAAAATTTTCGGTCTTTTTTTATTTGTAGCGCAAAAAATAAAAACCGCAGGGGTGATCAAATACCACCAAAAGAAAGCTCTATTTGTGGGAACAAAATGATAAAAAATCTGTTTGGGTACAGCGTCGCACGACCGCGCAATTGTCATTCAAAGCGCAACAGCACTGAAAACTGAAAATTGGTCTGGTAGTAAAGTGTTCTAAGTGCATAGTATTGAAGTGGATATATATATTTATTTATTTATATATTTATTTTAGCAGAGGCCCTAGAGAATAAATTGGTGGGTGCTATAATTTTTTATATATTTGTGCAGTAGTTTTCCAGATGCAATTTTTTTTGGAAAAAATACCCTTTAATGAATTTAAAGCATTTGTTACCCCAAAACGTATTGCTAATATTTGCCTGCTATACTATATACTTGTATGAGAAAGTATCCTGTTCTCATTGTATTGCTTCCTTTATTATTAGGGCCCATCATGATTAGGAGATGTTTTTCTACTTTTTCATAGGGAGTCGGTCTCCTACTTCCGCCTGTGGATTCCTTTATGTAAAATCCCTGGTGTTCCTGCTAGCCCCTCTGCTTTTCTATTAAAAGCTGACCACGATAAGCAAGAAAAGACACCGTGGTCAGTTCTCTAGCTATACTGAGAACTCAGTGTGTTCTCCTCCAAGGATTAGACTTGTCCTGACATGCCCCTGCTGCACGGCCATTCACAAGGAAGCTCAGTGTACTGCTGCTTCTCTTGACCTCGGCTCTTATGCAGCTGAGAACAGAGGGATGTGATCATGTATAAAAAAAGGGAAAAAAAGGTATTTATAATTTAATTTTATATCTATACAAAAATGTTTTGCCTTTCATTTCTATTTCAAACTAAATGGGTTGTTTTACAAGGTGATCGTTTACAATCACTTTAAGTGCACACAAACATAATATAACACCTACCGGTAATTGTTTGGTAAAATATAAAAGATGACGTTACATTGAGTAAATAGATACCAAACATGTCACTCTTTAAGACTGCACACACCTGTGGAAAGGTGGCAAACTACGGTACATTAAATTATACATAGGCAACGCTTTAACCACTTACCAACCGGAAGGTTTTCCAGCTTTAGGACCAGAACATTTTTTGCGATTCGGCGCTGCGTCGCTTTAACGGACAATTGCACGGTCGTGCGACGTTGTACCCAAACAAAATTTGCGTCCTTTTTTTCCCACAAATAGAGCTTTCTTTTGGTGGTATTTGATCGCCTCGGTGTCATTTCTGTTCGCCGCTATAAACAAAAGAAGAGCGACCATTTTGCAAAAAAAAACAAATTTCTTACTTTTTGCCAAAATTCAAATCCAAAAAAAAAAAAAATATAAAAAAACATTTTTTTTCACAGTTTTTGGCCGATTTATATAATTCCTCATATTTGTGATAAAAAAAAATCGCAATCTGCGTTTATTGATTGGTTTGCGCAAAAGTGGCCGTGTTTACGGATGTTGAGAATTCATTTCTGTTTTTTTTTATTTTTTACTAGTAATGGCGGCGATCTGCGATTTTTAGCAGTACTGCGATATTGCAGCGGACATGTCGGACATTTTTGACACTTTTTTGGGACCAATGACATTTATTCAGCGATCAGAAATTTAAATGTCCACTGATTACTGTATAAATGTCACTGGCAGTGAAGGGGTTAACCTGCAGGGGGAGATCTAGGGGTTAACTGTGTTCCCTGGGTGTTCTAACTGTGGGGGGTTGGGCTAACATGGGCATGAGAGATCTAACTGATCCCAGTGACAGGGATCAGTAGATCTCTCATGCCCTCACTAACAGAGCGGGGAACCGCCGTGTTTACATCGGCGGTTCCCCGTTCTTTGCCTGTTGCCGCTCATCGCGGCTCGCCGGCGGATATCGGGTCCGCCCGAGCCACGGGCACACTCCTCAGGAGTGCGGTGCGCGCGCCCCCTAGCAGCCGTTCGCAGATCGCCCTTTTTTTTTTTACGGCGATTCGCGCTCAGCATCCCAACTGCCGCCGTGAAAACACGGCAGACGGTCGGGAAGTGGTTAAAGTATAGATCGTTGACAGAAATAAACATATATTTATTAGTATTTTTAATAAAATTGATTTGTAACAATAATAAAACATGCCATAATCAAAGACTAATCAACACAAAGGGCACAGTACGGGGGGGGGGGGATGGGGGGGCTCAATACTGGTATCAGGAGGGCACTGTACAGGATCTGGAACACTGCGCTGGACGCTGCTATCCTGGAACAGCTTAGTAAAAACCGTGACTGTCCCAGCAAATCCAGGATGGTTGGCAAGTATGATGTTTTGCAAGACTATCATGGGGCCCCCATGCATCTGGGGCCCCTGGGCAGTGCCCAGGGGTGCCCATGCATTAAGGTGGCCCTGGCAAAAGGACAACACAACCCCCATATACGTATGTCCTTCACAAGGCAGAAAATTCTCTACTTCTGACCTTCTCTCTACCTTTCTGTTTAAGCCCACCTCTGAGATATCACATCCTCCAATATATCCCAAACTGCCCTCTTCGCTCCTCCCAAGACCTTCTGCTTTCTAGCTCCCTGGCGTTCGGGTGAAGACACAGGGAAACAAGTTTGGGCGGTCATTAGACTTCATCCGCCCTTTGGCGGTGCAATTGTCCTGGGACGGAGACATACGCCCTGACTAAAGGCTATAGACTTGAATTGCACAATTGATTCAGACCCCCATTTGGGACTCACAGTTGACGGGTCACAAGCGGGAGGTCACTATGACTACCAACCTTACGGAATTGAGCAATAGGTCTGGGTGGCCAATGAATACCCTGGTGACAGCAAGGATACAGATATCAACACATTCGCCTAGTGTCAGGCTAGATATATATCCCCTGTGTCTGCCCCCCTGACTCACAAAAGAACCCCAACTGTTTTAGGAACCCTGGCTATCTCAAAGCCTGCAAGAGAATAGTCCAGAGGAAGCTCATTGCGAAACGCGTCGAATATTCCATTTCTGCTCATATGCTTTTAGTTCTGGTATTATGTATTACCTTTTGGCATTGTGCAGTATATATGATCTTGCAGACACTGTTGTGTGGGTCTCCTTCTAATTGGGGGTACTTATATGCTCCATTGTCTTTCGGAGTCTGTTTTTATCTTTTTGTACATGCTGGATTGTAACAAACACAATAAATTCTATGTTTTATAAATCCCATTGGTCTTGTGTGTGCCCGTAAAGTCCATCTTTATGTATATGGGGTTACCCCATAGTATTTGCTCTTTCTAGCTCCCTTGTCATCTCCTCCCATGCTCGTCTCCAGGACTTCTCCAGAGCCTCTCCCACCCTCTGGAACTCTCTACCCCAATCTGTCCACCTATCTCCTACTCTGTCCACTTTTAGGCGATCCCTGAAAACTCACCTCTTCTGGGAGGCCTATCCTTCCTCCAGCTAACAATAGAATCTTCTACTCCCCTCATCAGTTCATCCCTCACAGTCCCTACCTTTTGTTTCACCAGCCACCCCCCCCCCTTAGATTGTAAGCTTGCAGGAGCAGGGCCCCTCTAACCCTCTTGTTTTGAATTGTATTGTTGCTGTATTGTCTCTCTTTATATTGTAAAGCACTGCACAAACTGTTGGTGCTATATGAATCCTGTATAATAATAATAATATCCCTACATAAGGTAGAGAATACTCTGCTCCTCATCTTCTCTCTACCTTTCCAATTCCACCTACCACTGGGATATCACATATTCCAATATCTCCCCCATATGGTAGAAAAAAAAATCCCTGATTTCAACCTTCTCTCTACCTTTTTGATTACACCCACCACTGGGGTAGTACGCCCACCAACATGACCCTTCATGATGTAGAAAATACTTTGCTTTTGATATTCCCTCTACCTTTCCAATTCCACCTACCACTGGGATATCACATCCACCAATATCTCCCCCATATGGTAGAAAATACTCTGATCCTGACCTTCCCTCTACATTTTTGATTAAACATATCTCTGTGATATCACACCTTCAACATGGCCCTCCATAAGGTAGAAAATGCTCTGCTCCTGACCTTTTCTCTACTTTTCTGAATAAACCCACTACTGGGATATCACTTCCTCCAACATGGCCCTCAATAAAGTAGACAATGCTTTGCTTCTGACCTTCTCTCTAACATTTAGTTTATCCAATGGTATAGCATGACCTCCAAACATGAACTTCCATAAGACAGAAGATGCTCTGTTCTTGACCTTCTCTATACCATTCTGATTGCACCCACCACCAGGATATCACTCCTTTCAACATAACCCTTCATAAAGTAGAATATATTCTGCTCCTGACCCACTCTCCACTTTTCTGATTAAACCCACCACTGGGACATCACACCTCCAATATGACTCTACAGAGAGTAGAACATACTGACATTCTTTTCACCTTTCAGATTACACTCAGCACTGGAATATTGTGCCCTCTAGCATGACCCTCCATAAGATAAAAAATACTCTGCTCTTGACCTTCTCTCAACCATTTAGATTATCCATTAGGATGTCATACCTCCAGCATGAACCCCCAGAGAGTAGAAAATGCTCTTCTCTCGGCTTTCTGCCCACCTTTATGATTATACTCACCCTCCTTAAGGTAGAAAATATGTTGCTTCTGACCTTCTCACTACTCTTTAGATCAGGAGTCTCCAAACTTTATAAACAAATGACCAGATTACTGTCCTTCAGACTTTAGGGGGACCAAACGGTGGCCTGAGATAGTAGGATGTAATAGCGCCGTGTTGTTGGTGTCAGTGGAAGAAATGGTAGTTCATTGTTGGTATCAGTGAAAGGGATAATGCCTCAGAGGGAATATCAGAGCCTTGTATCAGTGAAGGGAACAGTTACCCAAGGGCCGGATAAAGACAAGCAAAGGGCTGCATCCGGCCCATGGGCCACAGTTTTGAGACCACTGGTTTAGAATCTACTCCAATAAAATATGATGCTCTTCAACATGAACTTGGCAAAATATGCTCTGTTCCTGACTTACTCTTTACCATTCTAATTCTACTCACCACCAGAATATCACAACCACCAACATGACCCTACAAAGAGTGGAAAATATGTTGCGCCTGACCATCTCTCCACAGTTTCGAATTGCACTCACCACTGGAAAGTATGCTCTTCAGCATGACCCTCCACAGGGTAGAAAATACTCTGCTCTTTACCTTTACCTCTACCTTTTAGATTAGGGGTCTTCAAACTATGGCCCTCCAGTTGTTCGGGAACTACAATTCCCATCATGCCTAGTCATGTCTGTGAATATCAGAGTTTTTCCCATGCCTCATGGGATGTGTAATTCCGCAACAGATGGAGGGTCGTAGTTTGAAGATCCCTTTTTTTTAGGTTATTCACTCGGATATTCAACCTCCAACTTGAACCTCTAGAGAGTAGAGAATACTCTTCTCCCAAGTACCTCTCCACCACTGAAATATTACGTTCTCCAACATGTCCCTCCATAAAGTAGAAAATACTTTGCATCTGACCTTCTCACTAACCTTTAGAGCAGTGTTTCCCAACCCAGTCCTCAAGGCACACCAACAGGTCATGTTTTCAGGATTTCCCTCAGATGAAACAGCTGTGGTAATTACTAAGGCAGTTAAACTGATCAAATCACCTGTGCAAAATAATGGAAATCCTGAAGACATGACCTGTTGGTGTGCCTTGAGGACTGGGTTGTGAAACACTGCTTTAGAGATATCATGCACACCTTTTGTATTACACCCAACACTAGGTAATTATACCCTACAATATGAACTTCTTTAAGATAAAATACTCTGCTCATTATCTTCTTTTTACCTTTCTGATTATACTCACACCAGGGATATCGCACCCTCCAAGATGAACTTCCATAGGGTAGAAAATACTTTGTCACTGGTCACCTCTCTACCTTTTTGATTATCCACTGTGATTTCATGAGCCTCTGTAGGGTAGGGAAAATACCACCAGAATATTACGTTCCCTAACATGACCCTCTACAAGGCAGAAAATACTTTGCTTCTGACTTTCTCTCTGCCATTTATATTATCCACTGGGATATCACGCCCTTCAACATGAACTTCAATAGGACAGAAGATTCTCTGTTCCTGACCCTCTCTATGCCATTCTGATTACAGTCACCACCAGCATATCACCACCTCCAACATGACCCTAAAGCACTGAGGCCCAACCTACGGCCCAAGAGCCATATGCGACCCTTTGATGTTTGAAGTGTGGCCCCTGGGCCTCAGCAGTCAGTAGAGGGAACATTGATTTGTAAAGGAGTTATCAATAGTAGTAAATTCTATTGGTTTCATGCAACATGTCCGTAGCCTCCGACTGTCTCCTGTAGCATGACTTCAGTCTCTAACCACTCCTGAACAACAGTCACGGTTTTCTGTAGCCTTACATGTAATAAATACTATACTATACAGCTCTTTGGAAATATTGAGGGCCTCATTTGAGGATTCCATTACTTTGTGTAACACTACCCTCTTAGGAGCCGCTGGATTATTGGGTCCCCTTTGCATACACAGTCAGACAACAGATATTTTCAGCATGCACTCTGTAGACAGAAACCAGTCCAAGTGCTTTGTTTTGTTTTTAGTTTATTAGGTGTATCAATTTGGATGAGGAAAGGGTGGCAAAGGATTCCCACAACTGTAGTATAGTAGAACTTGAGGACATGCAACAACTGTCTCTGGCTTCCATAAAGATTACAAGACTGTGTTTCCATAGGACAGACTATACAGCCAACAAGCAAAGATACATTCCGCTTCTGATCTCAGGGATTCTCCACAAAAAAAATGCCAAAGCACCTGGCTCCAACTTAGGATCCCTAAGCAGAGGTGTAGTGTAGATGTAATAGGCATAATAGCTTTGAGCTGTCCCTTCCAGATAGCTAGTTGGGTTTTGCACCTGGCTGCTTCTACTCTATAGGCTCTGGGTTGTATGAAATTTGAGGTTACTCACTCAGTCCTTTGTAAAGATCCTGCAGAACATATGGTGACTTCTGAACCAGCCTATTGCTGGACAGGTCCCAATGGCTCCCAGAGTGGCTCAGCTAAGCCTAGCTGAGGTTAAAGGATGTGAGGCTTCTTCCTCTGTTCTCTCTTTTTCTCTGGCCCCTTCTGCCTGGGGGCACAGTCCCCCAGCACAGGGGTCCCTCCAGGCCTCTGGATCCTGGACTCTCCTGCCACATGGCTAGGCTCCAGAATACTTAAGGGCTATCTCTCCACCTTCTGGGCTGTCCTCACCCAGGGATTGGAAGAGACCTCATAAAAATTCAGGCCTTATCTCTGCCCTCTAAGTTCCAGAACTTTCTTAAGCTCTAAAAGCCAGGGGGAGGTGGCAGAGTCTCAGCTCTTGGAGAGCTGCTAACTAGTGTTGAGCGAACCTGGACTGTAACGTTCGGGTCCGTACCGAACTTTTGGGTGTCCGGGACCCGGACCCGAACCCGGACTTTTCAAAAAAAGTCCGGGTTCGGGTCCGGGGTTCTGGTATTTTACTCCACGTGTTGAAAAGCTGCCAAGGGCAGCCAATCATCAAGTGTTTCACTGGTTTTCCCTATAAGCCATCACAGCCATGCCTACTAATGGCATGGTTGTGATTGGCCAGTGCACCATGTGACTCTATGTGGGGCTGGAGTCACCATGCTGCATGTCACATGCTTTCAGGATAGTTTAGGGAGAGGATGCTGCTGGCTCTGTTAGGGACAGATGGCAGAACATCTCATCCTGCATTACTGAACGATCTGATTGTGGACTAGGGAGAGATACGAGTACTGGTGCTTTGAGGGAGGGAGAGATACTAGTACTGGTGCTTTGAGGGAGGGAGAGATACTAGTACTGGTGCTTTGAGAGACAGATTTCACATCTCATCCTGCTGCACAGAACGATCTGACTGGACTAGGTAGAGTCTGTTGCTTTAAGGGAAAGATTATTCTTCTAAAATCATCTCCAAGTTGTACAGGGAAAGGTTCCAGATGTTGCTTTAAGGGAAAGATTAGTGTTCTAAAATCATCAAGTTTTACAGGGAAATGTTCCAGCTGTTGCTTTAGGGAAAGATTAGTGTTCTAAAATCATCATCAAAGTGTGTGTGAAAACCCCTATATCAGCCACAGGGAAGCCATATTAGTGTTTTAAAATCATCTTCAAATTGTGTGTTTTAAAACACTAATATGGCTTCTCTCCGTCTGAGATAGCCTTTTTCAATACAATTTAATGATGATCTTAAAACACTAATATAGCTTCTCTCCGGCTTAGATAGCCTTTTTCCATACAATTTAATGATGATTTTAAAACGCTAATATGGCTTCTCTCCGGCTTAGATAGCCTTTTTCCATACAATTTGATGATGATTTTAAAACACTAATTTGGCTCCCTGCGGCTGATATAGGGGTTTCCCACACAATTTGAAGATGATTTTAGAACACTGATCTTTCCCTTAAAGCAACAGCTGGAGGCTTTCCCTGTACAACTTGGAGATGATTTTAGAATCTAAAATCATCTCCTAGTCCTATAGGGAGAGGTTTCTATTGTTGTTTAAAGGGACAGATTATTGTTTCTTGCACAAAATTAAAAAGTGCATCTACATTGCTGGTTTTAAAAAAACCCCCAAAAATAAAAAAAACAGTGTTGGCTACCTCCTCCTCCTCCACCGCCACTTTCACCGCCTCCTCAACCTCCAACTCCACATCCACCTCCATTTTTGATTTTTTATGTGATTTTAGCTTAAAAATTATTTTAAGTTATTTCCCTATCCCCATTTCTTTGTAGGGCAATTGCCCTACTCTTACCCCCATTTTCCTTCCTTTTGCAGACCTCTAGGGCTTTCCAGGACTTTGTTACAGCCATTTTTGTGCCTAAAATTTCAGGTCCCCATTGATTTCAATGGGGTTCGGGGTCTGTGCGAACGTTCGGGTTCTGTCCGGACCCGAACCCGGACTTTGTCCCGAAGTTCGGCCGAACCAGCAGAACCCGAATTTCCAGAGGTTTGCTCAAATCTACTGCTAACCTAACAACAACAAATTAAGCCTGGCTCCTCAGGCTACAGCAAGAGCCCAACTAAATGTACCTACTGTACACAGGGGTGCTAGTTACACTTGCAAGTTGACAGTCATTCCCTTACAGAGAGTAGAATATAATTTGCACCTCACATTCTCTTCACCTTTCAAATCACACTGACCACTGGGATATCACATACCCACCAGCGTCACCCTACATAAGGTAGAAAATACTTTGCTCCTGATCTTCTCTCTACCTTTCTAATTACACACACCAATGGGACATCTCATACCAAACATGACCCTACATAAGATAGAAAATGCTCTCCTCCTGACTATATCTCTACTTTCCAAATACACCACCACCGGGATATCACATCTCCACCATGGCTCTCCCAAATACAAAGCTATGGAAAAGACTCCACCAACAGAAGGAAACAGTCATGATTACATTTTTTTTTAAAGGGCATAACTTTATTTATAAACTTGCTACTTGCTCTAACACAAACTCCAATGCATGGGTTTGTATGGACCATTCTACCTTTCTTTTTGCTTTGACAATTTTCTGTATCAAATGCAGTAAGTGGTTAAGCCCTGTGCAGCCAGTGATTTTATGTACATATTGTTCTCCCGGATTAATTTGTAACCAAGGCTCCGAAAAGGAAGTTAATTGCTATGTCGGTTTTACTTGCTGCGTCCAGCTAATACTTTCATCAAATTTCTATTCAGCCAAGGAACCAATTAGCAAAGGATAAGCTACTCTTAAAACAGGTCTCATTACACAGGTTTAAATCATCACCTGCTCCGGGATTAGGAAACCTAATGGAGCGGCCATTGCACCCCGTGCACAATCTAAAAAATGGCTAACAAGGATATGACAAGGCTTTCTCATCTTTGGTAGCTGTTCATATACAGGTGCATCTCAAAAAATTTGAATATCATCAAAAAGTTAATTTATTTGAGTAATTCAATTCAAAAAGTGAAACTCATATATTTTATATAGATGCGTTACACAGAGTGATATATTTTCAGCATTTCTTTCTTTTAATTTTAATGATTATGGCTTACAGCGAGTGACAGCCCACAATTCGGTATCTATTCGGTATATTCAGTGAAAATGTTCAATACTATAGACTTGTGGTGTCACACTCTAATCAGCTAGTTAACTTAATACACCTCCAAAGGTTTCCTGATACTTTAAATCAGGGTTTCTCAACCAGGGTTCTGTGGAACCCTAGGGTTCCTCCAGAGGTTGCTAGGGGTTCCTTGAGCAATGGTCAATTTCTACCTCTCAGATAAATTCCCAATGATACCATTGATCTTTTTAGCGATCTGTAAGGGGGGAATTCTTCTCAATGACCACAAGTGTAAGGAGCATTCTTCCCATTGACCATCACACTAATGTATCAGGAGTTGTAGATTTTTCATTTTTAGAAGGGGCTCCCCGAGACCGGAGAATTATTTCAAGGGTTCCTCGGTGTTGAAAAGGTTGAGCACCCATGCTTTAAATGGTCTCTCAGTCTGGATCAGTAGGTTACTCAATCATAGGGAAGACTGCTGACTTGATAGTTGTCCAGAAGACAGTTATTTACACCCTCCACAAGGAGGCTAAGTCACAAAGTTCAGTGCTAAAGAAGCTGGCTGTTCACAGAGTGCTGTATCCAAGCATATTAATGGAGAGTTGAGTGAAAGGAAAAAGTGTGGTAGAAAAAGGTGCACAAGCAACAGGGAAAACCGCAGCCTTGAGAGGATTGTGAAGCAAAGTCCAGTCAAGAATTTGGGGGAGATTCCCAAGGAGGTGACTATGACTGGTGTCAGTGCTTCAAGAGCCACCGCACACACAGAGATATCCAGGACATGTGCTACAATTGTCGCATTCCTTGCGTCAAGCCACTCTTGAAGTAGAGACAACGTCAGAAGCGCCTTACCTGGGCTAAGGAGAAAAAGGACCGGACTGTTGCTCAGTGGTGCAAAGTCCTCTTTTCAGATTTCAGTAAATTTTGCATTTCATTTGGAAATGAAGGTCCCAGAGTCTGGAGGAAGGGTGGAGAGGCACAGAATCCAAGTAGCATGAGGTCCGGTGTGAAGTTTCCACAGTCAGTGATGATTTGGGGGGCCGTGTCATCTGCTGGTGTTGGTCCACTGTGTTTTATGAAGTCCAAGTCCAAGCTCTTCATGCTTCCCTCTACTGACCAACTTTATGGAGATGCTGATTTCATTTTCCAGCAGGACTTGGCACCGCCCACACTGCCAAAACTACCAATACCTGGTCACATGATCATGGGATCACTGTGCTTGATTGGCCAGCAAACTTGCTTGACCTAAACCCCATAGAGAATCTGTGGGGTGTTGTTAAGAGGAAGATGATAGACACCAAACCCAACAATAGAGACGAGCTGAAGGCCGCTATTAAAGCACCCTGGGCTTCCATAACACCTCAGCAGTGCCACAGGCTGATCACCTCCATGCCACGCCGCATTGATGCCGTAATTCATGGAAAAGGAGCCCCCACCAAGTATTGAGTGCATCCTATACTGTACACGGGGCATCCTATACTGTACATGGGGCATCCTATACTGTACATGGGACATCCTATACTGTACATGGGGCATCCTATACTGTACATGGGACATCCTATACTGTACATGGGGCATCCTATACTGTACATGGGACATCCTATACTGTACATGGGACATCCTATACTGTACATGGGGCACACTATGCTGTACATGGGACATCCTATACTGTACATGGGGCATCCTATACTGTACATAGGACATCCTATACTGTACATGGGGCACACTATACTGTACATGGGACATCCTATACTGTACATGGGGCACCCTATACTGTACATGGGGCACCCTATACTGTACATGGGACATCCTATACTGTACATGGGACATCCTATACTGTACATGGGGCATCCTATACTGTACATGGGGCACACTATACTGTACATGGGGCATCCTATACTGTACATGGGACATCCTATACTGTATATGGGGCATCCTATACTGTACATAGGACATCCTATACTGTACATAGGACATCCTATACTGTACATGGGGCACACTATGCTGTACATGGGACATCCTATACTGTACATGGGGCATCCTATACTGTACATAGGACATCCTATACTGTACATGGGGCACACTATACTGTACATGGGACATCCTATACTGTACATGGGGCACCCTATACTGTACATGGGGCACCCTATACTGTACATGGGACATCCTATACTGTACATGGGACATCCTATACTGTACATGGGGCATCCTATACTGTACATGGGGCACACTATACTGTACATGGGGCACACTATACTGTACATGGGACATCCTATACTGTACATGGGGCATCCTATACTGTACATGGGGCATCCTATACTGTACATGGGACACACTATGCTGTACATGGGACATCCTATACTGTACATGGGGCATCCTATACTGTACATAGGACATCCTATACTGTACATGGGGCACACTATACTGTACATGGGGCACACTATACTGTACATGGGACATCCTATACTGTACATGGGGCATCCTATACTGTATATGGGGCATCCTATACTGTACATGGGGCATCCTATACTGTACATGGGACACACTATGCTGTACATGGGACATCCTATACTGTACATGGGGCATCCTATACTGTACATAGGACATCCTATACTGTACATGGGACATCCTATACTGTACATGGGGCATCCTATACTTTACATGGGACATACTATACTGTACATGGGACATCCTATACTGTACATGGGGCATCCTATACTGTAGATAGGACATCCTATACTGTACATGGGGCACACTATACTGTACATGGGACATCCTATACTGTACATGGGGAATCCTATACTGTACATGGGACATCCTATACTGTACATGGGGCACACTATACTGTACATGGGGCACACTATACTGTACATGGGACATCCTATACTGTACATGGGGCATCCTATACTGTACATAGGACATCCTATACTGTACATGGGACATCCTATACTGTACATGGGGCATCCTATACTTTACATGGGACATACTATACTGTACATGGGACATCCTATACTGTACATGGGGCATCCTATACTGTAGATAGGACATCCTATACTGTACATGGGGCACACTATACTGTACATGGGACATCCTATACTGTACATGGGGAATCCTATACTGTACATGGGACATCCTATACTGTACATGGGGCACACTATACTGTACATGGGGCACACTATACTGTACATGGGACATCCTATACTGTACATGGGGCATCCTATACTGTACATATGACATCCTATACTGTACATGGGGCACACTATACTGTACATGGGACATCCTATACTGTACATGGGACACCCTATACTGTACATGGGCCATCCTATACTGTACATGGGGAATCCTATACTGTACATGGGACACACTATACTGTACATGGGACACACTATACTGTACATGGGGCACACTATACTGTACATGGGGCATCCTATACTGTACATGGGACATCCTATACTGTACATGGGCCATCCTATACTGTACATGGGGAATCCTACACTGTACATGGGACACACTATACTGTACATGGGACACACTATACTGTACATGGGACATCCTATATTGTACATAGGACATCCTATACTATACATGGGACATCCTATAGGACATCCTATACTGTACATGGGGCACCCTATACTGTACATGGGGAATCCTATATGGTACATGGGACACACTATACTGTACATGGACATACTTTTCAGTAAGCCAACATTTCTGTATTAAAAATCCCTTTTTTTATTGCTTTTATGTAATATGTTTACTTTCTGAGATACCGAATTTTGGGTTTTCACTAGCTGTAAGCCATAATCCTCAAAATTAAAAGAAAGAAATGCTTGAAATATATCTCTCTGTGTGTAATGATATATAATATAAGAGTTTCTTTTTTGGAATTGAATTACCCCCATAGGGGTTTCTGAAAGTAGTGGTTCACCTGTCACCCTGCCCATCCAGACATCCATCTCAGGCACAAACCTGACGCCGCCATTAGGGGCCCCTCGGGAGACTCGGGGCTGAAGGCGTGGCATTCGGGGCTCCAGCCACCATAACCACCCCTTGGCGATGCCCCTGCCTGACACACTAACTCAGTCAGGCCTCATATCCAGCCTTTTGCGGGCAGAGGCCTCAAGCTTCTTTTGTGTAGAAAAGTTCAGGTGCTAGCTGCCGTCTCTTCAGCTACCACTCCCAGATAGCTCGCTTCAGGCCCTGCCAGCCATCATGGCTGCAATGACCTCTCTCCACTGCCCTTTCCACAGTCCTCTTCCACTGCTTCTACACCCTCCTCCAGCTGCAAACTCCCAGCTATCTTCAGGCGTTCCTCCCCACTCCCCAGTGTGCCTCACTCACCAGCATTTCACTTGCTGCAACCAGTAGTCCTCCTGAAGTCTCCTAGAGTGTTCTCTCTCTCCTGCTGCCCTCTATTCTGCTCTCTCATGTGCCTCTTCTTCCAGGATCTCCCTCTCCTCCCGGGTGCACCCAAACCTCAGCCCTGGGTCACCGCCTCCCCCAGACTGGGGATCTCCCTGTGGGCACAACTGCCTCCTCACCCCTTTACTCCATCTCTTCCACCTGACTACTCCTCCCCAGCTGGGCTGACCCCAGGTATTTAAGGAGGCCTCCCCCTGCCAATCCACCCGTCTGGCACCTTCTAGAAGGAAAGGAAAGGAGGTAACTGAGAAGTGACACCACCTGTGAGTCACCAGCTGCTACTCTGAGCCACTCCCAGCCCAAAATCAAAACAAACAGGCCTAGCAACCAGCTAGGCCTGGCTAAATTTACCTACACTGCCAGAGAAAAATGCTATTCTAGCACCTCACTACCTAGAGCAGGCATCCTCAAACTACGGCCCTCCAGCTGTTGCGGAACTACACATCCCATGAGGCATTGTAAAACTCTGACATTCACAGACATGACTAGGCATGATGGGAATTGTAGTTCCTGAACAACTGGAGGGCCATAGTTTGAGGACCCCTGACCTAGAGGGTGCTACACTAAAATAAATTAGCTTTTTGATGATATTCTAATTTTATGAGATGCACCTGTATAAGTCATCTGTTTCGGGAGAAGTCCTGAAGCAACTCCCATTAAAAAGCTATATAAAAATATAGCGAAAAGCCATATTCCCACGATACATGTGATATTATATGAGAAACACCAGAAAATGTCTTATGACTTAAATGACTCTTTAGGAAACAGATCTGGACAAAGCCCTTGAATTTTTCAAATGGAACAACATGATCATAGGCGTGCGCACAGGGTTTGCCAGGTGTGCCTGGGCACACCCTAATCACTCAATGTGGTGCAGATCCCCCCAATTTAAACCCCTGATATTTCACCAAATCCCCCTAATGGGTCATCTAAAAAAGTAATAAAAAACATAAAATAATAAAAATAAAAACTACTGACTCCATCCACTGCCCTACTGACACCAATCTCTACCCTACTGACACCGTCCATTGCTCTGCTGACACCGTCAGTATACGCTATATACACATGTGCGCGCACGCAGATTTGCTTGATCTTTGGGGTGCACACCCTAATGCAATTGGCTGCGCACACCTATGAATATGATAGCCAAAACATCTATAAAATAACATTTACCTGGTGTGCAGTTCCTAGTAAATTGGTAAATTTAACCCAGAGACAACATTACATTGCTTTCGAGGATGCCCAGTCATAGTCATCAAGCTCAGAGTTTTTGGGTTGAGTTTCATCCACACTGTAATCTTGATTATTATTAAAAAAAAATCCCTTCAGAAGACCTTATTAGTGGTTGCTCCAACCTAATATCCCATGGAAATCAAGAAATCTATTGCTAGGTAGAGATATGCACGGAAAAAATTTCTTAGTTTCGGATTAATTTATTAAGTTAATCATTTTGTTTCTTCATATTATGTTATACTAATTCGTTTTCAGAATCCATTTCATATATTCTGATTCATTTCACATATTTGTTATTTTATAATTGATACGAAATTCGAAGATGTCTGTATTCCATTCTTTTCTATTCTATTCTATTCTTTTCTATTCTATAAAGCAGCCTAGGTAGGAATCATCATCTTATTTCACTTTTATGCCTTATTGTTCTTATTGAAAAATGTTTCTATTTTGAATTTGAATTCATTTTTTAATTCAAATTCATTTTTAATTCAAACTCATTTTTGATTTCTTGTTAGCATGTGGGTTAGCGCTATCTTATCTTAGCTTACCTGGGCCCCACATCAGAAGGAAACTTTATCCTCACTGTATCTTCTGGCTGACCGTTATGTCCCGGCACCAACTTGGAGACGGTTCAGGAGAGGCAGTGCAGAACACTAGTCCTCTCACCAGTTCTTACTGCCATAACAGCTCCTTGTAGATCATGCAACTCCAATCCACATGCAAGACCTTGCTACTTTGGCCAGGTCTCTAGGATCGGCACCATGCTGCAGCCTTAGGACCATAGAATAGTATCCCATCTGCCCAAGTGGGTGCATCGCAACCATATAGACCAAGGATATGCAATTAGCGGACCTCCAGATGTTGCAGAACTACAAGTCCCATGATGCATAGCAATACTCTGACAGCCACACGCATGACACCCAGAGGCTGAGGCATGATGGGGCTTGTAGTTTTGCAACAGCTGGAGGGCCGCTAATTGCATATCCCTGATATAGACCATAGGTGTGCGCAGCCCATAGCATTAGGGTGTGCACCCGAAAGCTCAAACACACATGCGTGTGGGCATATATATATGGCAGTAGGGCAATGGGCAGTGTTGGTAGAGCAGTGGACAATGTCAGTAGGGCAGAGGTTGGTGTCAGTAGTTTATTTTTTGTATTTTTTTTATTATTACTTTTTTACCATTTTATTTTTTACAAAATTTTTTTACAATAATTTTTTGTTATTGTTTTTTTTTTACAATTTTTTTTAGAGGCCCCATTGGTGGGCTTTTGTGAAATATCAGGGATCTAAACAGACCTCTGATGTCTCACTTTGAGACAGAAAAAGGGACTGCGGACAGAGATTCCCCTGTCCCTTTCTTTGCAGCCAAGCAGCAGGGGAAATCTGCCCAGCACAGGGTGATTAGAGTGTGCCCGGGCACACCTGGCACACCTGGCACACCCTGTGTGCACACCTATGATATAGACCACCCCACCATCTGGGTCCTCCATCACCTGGCCACCACCACTCCCATCTTGAGCTGGCTGCTCCTCCTTTCTTCTCTCTTCATCTTCACATCACACATTACTCTTCAAACAGTACTGAGGCCCAGCATAATTCACATGCAGCTTCCCAGGAGACACAAAGCCAGGCAAGTGGTGTATTTTCATAACTTTACTGTTTTTTGAAGTAGCAATAATAGTTCCAAAACTGGCTATAACATTCCCCAAATAATGGCAAGTACAATGCAATCCATACCCAACAACAATCCTTAATGTTTGCAGTATAAACATAAAGGGCTGCTGCGGTGCTTAGATTACCCTTCTTGGATGCAACACCCCATCTCACAAGTCGCACATTCAGTTCAATTCCATAGAGAAGAATTCCCATCATAGGATGCCTGCAGAGAGGATAATGATATCCTTACAGTGACTACATCCTTACCTCCCAATTTCCTTGGCTCCGCGTGCACCCCAATTTCTTCCCTCTTGTATTTATAGCTCCCCAACATAAGGCACCAGGAGCCACACCCACAAGAGGAAGGCCACCAAAGCATAAAAATAATGAATCTTTTCTACCCCTACCTACCAGCTTATTTGGAAAGTGGTCAGCAGAGTTCACTTGCGGAGCTCTGGTCCTGGGGCCACTGGGATATCTAGTTGTTTGCAGGGTATATGTTTTTATTGTGCTTGTGGGGGTTTCTTTGCATAGTGCAGTGGCGGAACTACCAGGGTCACAAGGGTCGCACTTGCGATCGCACCCTGGCATTCCACCACCGTGGGGGTGCCCCGAGGCAGCAGGAAGGTGACCGCTACAGAATATGTGGAAGGGTCCCACTGCAGGATCGAAAGGCTCGTTTCACATTGCTGCCACCCCAAAGTTGTGTGGCTTGCTTGCAACTTTCTTGAGACTTGCTTACTTTTGTGATTTAAAATGATATTAAAGTCTTGTTTCATTAAAAAAAAATACAAACATGTTGTACTTACCTGCTCTGTGCAGTGGTTTTGCACAGAGCAGCCCTGATCCGCCTATTCTCACTCCTGGCCCCTGCTTCCTGCTGGGTTCTTCCAGAGCAAGCAGCTTGCTGAGGGGGCAATCACACACAGAGCAGAGGTTTCGACCCCACCTCCTCCCTCTCCAGATTGGCTCACTGGCTGTGATCGACAGCCTCAGCCATTGAGAAGTGAGATTCCCCAGAAAGCCGAGGCTCTTGTGCACATCACTGGATCACGATGGGGCTCAGGTAAGTACAGGGGAGGATGGGGGGCTGCTGCACACAGAAGGCTTTTTATCTTCGTGCATAGAATACATAAAGGTAAAAAACCTTGAGCCTTTGGAATCATATTATCATTGCAGTCTATGGCACTCAAATTGCACCAAAGCCACAGAAAAGTAGTGCAGGTACCTTTTTTTTTTTGTCTCTGCGACTTATCACACGAATTCAATGGATTAAGAAATTACGTTTTGACTTGTCATGCAACCTTATGTGTCTTAGTCACATGATAACTCGTAGCAGTGGGAACTGGGCTTATAAAGGGCCCCACGACAGGAGTAAAAGGCTCCGGGATCAATGGGAATGGCTCTGGGCCTGGAGAGAAGAGCCCCGGGACAAATGGAAAGAGCCCCGGCAGTAGGGTTGCCACATCATCTCTTTAATCCAGGACACATATGAATTACACAGGTTGCTCTGAGGCTAATTTAATGCAGGTAAGGCACCAAGTGAGTTTAATTACCACCTTAATCAGCCATAGAACAACCTGTGTAATTAGTATGTGTCCTGGATTAAAGGGATGATGTGGCAACCCTACCCGGCAGTCAGGGAACCCTTAAAGCAGTGTTCCTCAACTCCAGTCCTCAGGGTCCACCAACAGGTCATGTTTTCAGGATTTCCATTATTTTTTACAGGTGATTTGATCAGTTTCACTGCCTTAGTAATTACCACCGCTGATTCATCTGAGGGAAATCCTGAAAAATCTTAGACTGACATTTCAACGTCTTTTGTAAACCTGATACGGTCTCCGTATTGATCTTGGAAGTCCCGGAACCTCGTTCTTAGGAAATTCCGTCACAAGGAGTTGAGGTCAGGACTTCCTGGTGACTGTTCAGTACAAAAGTCCTAAAGGGAGTCTACTTAGTCGCCACCATTAATGATTCCGTCACTTTGACTAGTTTAGTGGACATTTTTTATTACCTTTAGGACTTTTGTACTGGACAACCACCTGGGACTCCTGACCTCAACTCCTTGTGACGAAATTCCCAAGGGACTGACGGCCCATCCCAACGGTGTAGT
>BLSH010052988.1:375437-388388 GCA_018402905.1 Glandirana rugosa | reverse complement strand
CCCTATCCCCATTTATTTGTAGGGCACTTGCCCTAGTTTGAAGATGATTTTCGAACAGTTATATGGCTTCTACCGTTAATTAATACTTTTCAGACACAGTTTGAAGATGATCCACATTCACCTCCATTTTTGCTTTTTTTATGTTTTTATTTTTTTAAAAATATTTACAGTTATTTCCCTGTCCCCATTTTTTTGTAGGGCACTTGCCCTACCCTTACCCCCATTTTACTTCCTTTTGCAGCCCTCTAGGGCTTTCCAGGACTTTGTTACAGCCATTTTTGTGCATAAAAGTTCGGGTCCCCATTGATTTCAATGGGGTTCGTTGTCCGTGCGATCGTTCGGGTTCCATCCGGACCCGGACCCGGACTTTGTCCCGAAGTTCGGACGGACCAGCAGAACCCGAACTTCCAGAGGTTCGCTCAACTCTATTAACAAGCAATTGATGTATTGGCTTGAATTACTGACTTCCTGAATTCCACAGCTGTCACTTGTGCGGAATAAAGTTTATAATGTGACATGAATGTGTTCCTGGAGGACCAGGTTGCAGCTTTACATATGGTCTCTGCGGATGCTGCCCATGAGGTTGCCACCACCCTGGTAGAGTGAGCCTTCAAGCCCTTAGGTATTGTTGAACTGAATAGGTCTTTTTGATGTATCTCACCAACCATGAAGCAATGGTACGTGGAGAGGCCGCTTAACCCCTCTTGAACCCATGGGGAATCTGTCTTCCCGAAGAAGCTAGTTGCCTAGAGGTACGCTGAGATGTTACCTTTCACGTCCAACAGATGGGGGTCACACTGGTTTGTGAGCAAAGCTGGAAGACTTATCTCTTGGTTAAAGTGAAAAGAGGAGGCTACCTTTGGAATGAATCGGTCCGAAGGTTTTAGAACTACTCTGGATAGAAGATCAAGTAGGGTTCTTTAATTAGCGGCGCCTGTATTTCAGATAAACTCCTCGCTATCCCTTCAGTCCTGGACAGATGAGGAAAAAAATGAGAATGCTGCGGGGGGACCTTCTCTTTCATTTTATAGCTATCCAGTCCTATCGGGTTGAGGGGGCGAAGTCACAACCCATGTGTGTGCTGCCATGATGCGTCAGGAAAGTAAATATCAAAACTATCTCATGAAGCTAAAGTGGTTGTCAACCTGTGACAACCACTTTAACCTATAGGTAAGCCTAGAATAAGGCTTACCTGTAGGTGCACTCAGGCCCGTCTTTAATATGGTTTTGACTCTGAGCAAACATTTTCTTGGGCCCCCCCCCCCCATTTCAATTTTGCTCTTCACCCCAACATCTCAAAAACCGCACACGCACACATAGAATTATAAAAATAAACTTTAATAAACCAAGCCTTTAAACCATTCTGCTTTTGCACCATGTGACCCACCTACAGTTTCAGCACACACAAATTTACCAGAGCAGGAACTTCAGGGTAAATTGCATGGTGCAAAAGCAGAATGGTTTAAAGGCCACTGCATTTTTAAAATGCAGAAGGCATCTTGGAAGTGCAGGCATTGCAGCCCATTCAAATGAAGGCCAGCATGCATGGCATGGACGGACCAGGCCATGGTGTGGTCTGGTGGCCTGGCCCATGCTGCTATGCTGCGTGCACTGTCAGGTGCAGGTGAAAAGTTTAAAAAACCTAAAAAAATATAATTATCCTGGGCTGATGGGGAGTGCCGAGTGAGACTCGGGAGCCAGGGCCCAGGGGAGGAGAAAGAACTACCTACCTGGTGGTGGTCTCGTCTGCAGACTGGTCCTCTCCTCTTCCTGGCCTGCTCAGCTTGGAAGGGCGCCGGGTTTCAATCATCCTCCACACTGCCCTGGTTTAGGCAGCCAGCCTAGCCAGCACACACTCCTCTGGTACCGTAGTGTCACTGTCAGTGACCATGACCGCCTGTGCTCAGCGGCTGGTCTCCTCACTATGCGGCACCGCGGTGGCAGTCCTCACACCCGGCAGGCAGCACGCAAAGCAATGGGCGGGGTCAAAGTGTCAGTGAGCTCAAGGCCCCGCCCGCCTGAGAATCCGCTGATGCGATTGGCGGTGACCGCCCGGTGCCACGGTCATTGTGTGTCAGACTGACTGACTGGCTGGATGGGGCTGGATGGCATGGGTGGGGACTGGTCTTTCCGCGGCCGCTGATGAAGCATGCATGGAGGTCTGATTTTGGTCATTTACGGGCAGCACGCAGGCATAAGGGGCAGCTCTGCTTTGGGTCCCTAAACAATGACAGGGCCCTGGGCAGCTGCCCCTTTTGCCCTGCGGTAAAGACGGCCCTGGGTGCACTGCATATCTCCCAAACCTGCACGGTTTAGGAGATATGCAGTGTTTTGCATGTGCCAACGTCATGTCGGAACATGCGCAGTGAAGAAATGGCCTCAATGCCGCTTCTCCACTGACCCTGTGCCGTGACTGGCGGCTCCCGCGCGCATGCACTGGAGTGATGTCATGCGACTCCGGCCAGTCACAGCGCGGGAGTCGCAGCCCCGGAAGGAAGAGGGGCAGAAGATGGACGTGGCCTGGAGCGAGGACATCGTTGAACGCCGCAGGCTTCGTTTGCAGGTAAGTGGCATGCGATGCATAGTAGCCCATTATGCTTCTACCTTATGGGGACTATTGAGGAAGTAAACCCAATCTGCGTTTACTTCCTCTTTAAGGTAGTAGATATTTCATCAGGGGCCTCCTGACAGGAGTTTGGACACTGCTACAAGCTGCCCACCGCTCACCTAATTTATGAACGCTGAGGTAGGTTGGTGCCTGGAAAGCTAAGAGAAGATTGTGGAACAATGTACTGTAGCGCCTAAACTGTAGTTGACAAGATGGCAGTGGGACGAAAAATAGAGTTAGAGTTCTGATAAAATATGTGTAATAGCCACAGAAGTCCATATGTTATATACAGACCCCCAAGTGACATAGTTCCACACAAGCAATCCTCAATAAAGTGCAAAGTGAATAAGGGATGACAGAACCGATCAGGGCTGATATCGATCTTCAGCTCAAGTTAGTGCAGGAAAAAGGAACCCAATGGGAAATTTCACTGCAGTGCACCTCCACCAATAAATCCAAAATACGGCTACCAGAATTATTGGACTTCCAAATAATAAGTCAGAAAGCGTCTGTGTTATAAAAGACGCTCATTGGGAAGATGACTCCTTAGTTTCCATATTGGCTCCCATCCATCCAAAGACGCTTACTCCACCACATCAATGAAAAAAAGAAGCAAAGGAACCACATAGAGTAAATCCATAAAACGCAGGCAATTTAATAATAAAACATATAGGCGTTGATTACTAAAGGCAAATAGACTGTGCACTTCGCAAAGGGCAGTTGCTCCAGAGCTTAGTAAATGAGGTAAGACTTCACTTTGCAATCACGCGCAAGGAAAAAAAAAACAAAAACAGCATATTTGCTTGCGTATGATTGGATGATGGAAGCCAGCAGAACTTCTGAGCTCTGCAGCAACTGCACTTGCAAAGTCCACAGTCTTTTTTGCCTTTAGTAAATCAACCGCACATACTCACAAAAGAATAAAAGGGTAATGCACAGAGTATAATGTGAGTGTGAATGTGAGGGATTACGACGGGCCACTTGTAGGTTTACGGGTGCGTGATGACGTCATGAACATAAGCTCCAACCTACGCATTTCGCCACAATTGACATCATCCGTGACATTGTGACATCATTTACCTTGTAGTGAGATTTCAATCTTTTGTACAGATTTAGAGTTCTGCCCTTGCTGGTTTCCTAATTTAAAACAATAACTTTGACCCATTCCTAAAACATCAACACACGTCACCATGGTACCTCTACCAGACGAACAGTTGACATGACTTTTTCTTCCTTATAGACCAACTGACAATCTTCCTGATGTCACTCATGAGGACCTAGGACCAGGTTCCCTAAGACATTGAGAATGACCTACCCCTTGTCTTTCATTGAGACACAAGTATTCTCCACAGGCATCCTCAGAAGGTTGCATCAACCATATCCCCACCGACAATGGGGCACTATTCCTCCCACTGACTCCAATGATGAGGCACTATTCCTTCCACTGATACCAATGATGGGGCACTATTCATGCCCCGGACACCAATGATGGGGCACTATTCCTCCCACTGATACCAATGATGGGGCACTATTCCTCCCACTGATACCAATGATGGGGCACTATTCCTCCCACTGATACCAATGATGGAGCACTATTCATCCTACGGACCCCAATGATGGGGCACTATTCCTCCCATTAACACAAACAATAGGGCACTATTCCTCCCACTGACACCAATGATGGGGCACTATTCCTTCCACTGATACCAATGATGGGGCACTATTCATGCCCCGGACACCAATGATGGGGCACTATTCCTCCCACTGATACCAATGATGGGGCACTATTCATCCCATGGACACCAATGATGGGGCACTATTCCTCCCACTGATACCAATGATGGAGCACTATTCCTCCCACTGACACCAATGATGGGGCACTATTCATCCTACGGACCCCAATGATGGGGCACTATTCCTCCCACTGACACCAATGATGGGGCACTATTCCTCCCACTGATACCAATGATGGGGCAATATTCATCCCACGGGCACCATTGATGGGGCACTATTCATCCCACTGATACCAATGATGGGGCACTATTCCTCCTACTGATACCAATGATGGGTCACTATTCGTGCCATGGACACCAATGATGGGGAACTATTCCTCCCACTGACACCAATGATGGGGCACTATTCCTCCCACTGACACCAATGGTGGGGCACTATTCATCCCACGGACACCAATGATGGGGCACTATTTCCCCCACTGATGGGACACTATTCCTCCCACTGACACCAATAATGGAACGCTATTCCTCCCACTGATACCAATGATGGGGCACTATTCCTCCCACAGACACCAATGATGGGGCACTACTCTCCCACTGTATACCAAATATATACTGTTTACTCCCACTGGTGCCACTACAATTTCTACTCCCACTGGCCACAGTTCAGCCCCCTACAGGCTGAAGGACAGTAAACCTGCCCTTTGTTTAGAAAGCTCTACGGCAAAGCAATGGATGAAAAAATGGTGCCTTGAGCAAGTAGGCATTGCTTCCAGGTAATTCTAACTGGATCTTATGTGTAGGGCTTGTTCACACTAACCACAGTAAGGCACCATGCACATGTCAATGTGTTGTGGTGCAATTCATCTTGAATTTCCCCCCTAAAGCACATCCAGAAGGCACCTTAAACACTTTTGTGCTCAGGTGCATAAGTACTAGAGTTGCCACCTCATCCCTTTAAACCTGAACACATATGTATTACTCAGGTTCTGTGGCTAATTTAATGCAGATGAGGCACCAAGTGAGTTTAATTAGCCCCTTAATCAGCCACAGGACCTGTCTAATTCATATGTGTTCGGGTTTAAAGGGATGAGGTGGCAACCCTAATAAGTGCCCATTCACTTTGAATCTACTGCCTAAGGCAACATGTTGCAACAAGCCTCGAAGCACGAAAAATCTCCATAACTGGGCTTTAAAAAACTCTGGTCTCACAAATATTTTTACATTTCAAGGTTGTGCCTGATGACCCAACATTGCCTGACTGGCTGAAGGAATATTCCAGCTTGCTCAATGGAAGATGGGAGAGCAGACCCAGTGTGAGGGAATCTCCAAAGGTCACAAGGAACCAGAAATGCCACTGTTTACTTGCTGAATGGTTTGGATATCTGCCTTACATAAATGAAAACAATTCAGACTGAATACCATTTCTTGCAAATCCACCATGAACCTATCTCTACGGAAAGAGACCTCGATGGGTGTTACCCCATAACCATACCAGAGTCAGAGGTATTAGTCTGATAATGATGGAGATGTAGTCTGGTCTAGGCCAGTGTTTCTTAACTCCAGTCCTCAAGGTGCCCAAACAGGTCATGTTTTCAGGCTTTCCATTATTCTGCACAGGTGATTTGATCCGTTTCACTGCCTTAGTAATTACCACAGCCGTTCCATCTGAGAGAAATCCTGAAAACATGACCTGTTGGGGCACCTGGAGAACTGGAGTTGCAAACAAGTATATGGCACAACACCCTGAAAAAACATATAAATCCCATCAAGTCTTTTAAAATAGTCCATATGTGGCTGGTATAAGAACCAGCATTAGTAAAAAGTCCCAGCACAAAGGTCAGCCTTCTTAGAACCAGAAGCAAAGTCCTTGTAACACTGGAAAAAAAAAGAGAATAAAAGAGGCGCCTCTAAGTGCAGACTTTAAAAACAGTTTATTAAAACCAACACTTGGCAACTCACATGAGACAGAAGATAAAAGCACATGAGCAGGTCCTCAAAGGGGTAACATCAGTGAGATGCCATAGGCCAGGATTCATAGCACCATCATGAACTGTAGCAAGCCTCCCTGTGAGTTGGTAACCGGCCTTAGACAGGGGAATCTTGAAATGAGGATTGGTTCCGTGGCAGCTAGAGTCCCAGGATGATGACGTCACTGGACAGCGGCGCGTTATCCGAGCCGGCGTGCTGCGATTGGTGTGGCAGCCGCGCTCATTTATCAAGAACTGGAGTTGAGAAACGCTGGCCTAGGCATACAAGGGCAATTTTAATCTCCTAAACGACTTGTTGACAATCATCTCATTAGCAACATCTTGATATTAGTGATCGGCAAAAGAGGCGACTATGTGTAAGTAGTTAAACCTCTCAGCAACAAGAGATTTGAATCTCCAGTGCAGGGCTCGGTTTAATTGGTAACAAAAGCAATGGAATTAAATGTAAGCAGAAATGAGTCAATTACAATACTAAAAATGAGATCTAAAGGAGAAAGAATTAAAATTAAAATGTAACTACTCATACCAGGATAAAAAAAAAGAGGAGTGTTAAGAATCCATGCCAGGTCTTGATTGATGTCGGTGGGTGGCGCTAGATCTGAAATTGGTTTAGTTTTTCACTTATAAGATAAACCTATAATATAGAAACATAGAAAAGCGATGGCAGAAAAAAACGGAGTAGTCCATCGAGTCTGCCCCCTTTTTTTTTTTTTTTATTTATTTTTTTACATTAACCTTGTTGTCTGACTATAGATTTATATTTATCCCAAGCATGTTTGAAGCCATTTACTGTTGACTGTCTCACAACCTCCGTTGGTAGTTTATTCCATTCATCAATCACCCTTTCAGTAAAATAATACTTTCTAAGATTAGTTTTGAACTTCCCTCCAGTTAGTTTGAGGTCCCCGTGTTCTTAATTTTGGTTCCATATTGAAAAGACCGCCCTCCTGAACCTTATTCACCCCCTTGATGTCTCCCCTTTCCCTTCTTTCCTCCAGACTCTACATATTAAGTTCCTGAAGTCGCTCTTGATATGTTTTATCCCCCAGACCTTTCACCATTTTTGTTACCCGTCTCTGAACTCGTTCTGTCTTATCAATATCTTTTTGTAAGTGAGGTCTCCAGAACTGGACACCGTATTCTAAATTAGGTCTCACTAAAGATCTATATAGAGGAATCAGGACCCCCTTCCTCCCGCTGGTGACCCCTCTAGTGATATAAAGATCTATATAGAGGAATCAGGACCTCCTTTCTCCTGCTGGTGACCCCTCTAGTGATATAAAGATCTATATAGAGGAATCAGGACCCTCTTCCTCCTGCTGGTGACCCCTCTGGTGATATAAAGATCTATATAGAGGAATCAGGACCTCCTTCCTCCTGCTGGTGACCCCTCTAGTGATATAAAGATCTATATAGAGGAATCAGGACCTCCTTCCTCCTGCTTGGGACCCCTCTAGTAATATAAAGATCTATATAGAGGAATCAGGACCTCCTTCTTCCTGCTGGTGACCCCTCTAGTGATATAAAGATCTATATAGAGGAATCTGGCCCCCTTCCTCCTGCTGGTGACCCCTCTACTGATACATCCCAGAATTCTATTTGCTTTTCCCACTGCCTGGTTACACTGTTTGCTCATTCTGCAATCATCTGAAATAAGCACCCCCAAATCTTTTTCTTCTGTAGTGCTGGATAACACTGTGCCCCCAATGCTGTACTCTCTAAGGGGATTCTTTTTCCCTAGATGCATTATTTTACATTTAGAAATATTGAACTGCAGTCTCCACTGCTTTGACCAATCTTCCAGCAATGCCAAATCCATGTTCCATGTTACAGACACCTCCCGGGATATCAATCCTACTACACACCTTTGTATCATCAGCAAAGAGACATAAATTGCCCAGCAAACCTCTAGTTATATCACTTACATAAAGGTTGAATAGAACAGGACCCAGTACAGAGCCTTGTGGTACCCCATTACTGACTGCTCTGTGTTCTGAGTGAACCCCATTTACAACCACACTCTGGGATCCTTTAGCCAACTGCATATCCACTGAACCACCCAAGGGTTAAGTCCCATCTTGTACAACTTTTGTATCAGATCATTATGTGGAACTATCCAATGCCTTGCTGAAATCAAGATACGCTGAGATGTCCACAGCACCACCCTGGTCCAAAACACTGGTAATATAGTCAAATAATTCAATCAGATTTGTCTGGCATGATCTGCCCTCAGTAAAGCCAGGCTGCTTTGGCTCCAGCAAGCTGTGTATTTTATAGGGTACAACTCTGATTAGGCTGCTCTGTAACACAAAGGGGCCTAAAATTCACCAGGGTGGGCAACAGAAGGTGTATCAAGATCAAGTCTGCCAAATCAAAGGTTAGGAATTCAGGTATATTTATTTAAAGAAGAATATCAGGTAAGGATATATTTATAGGGTTATAATGGTCCAACTTGTAACAATGTAACAATGTACACTCACCGGCCACTTTACCTGCTTGGTAATACAAATTGCTAATCAGCCAATCACATGCCAGCAACTGGCATTTAGGCATCTAGACGTGGTGAAGATGACTTGCTGAAATTCAAACCGAGCATCAGAATGGGGAAGAAAGGGGATATAAGGGACTTTGAACGTGGCATGGTTGTTGGCGCCAGGCGGGCTGGCTGGTCTGAGTATTTCTGGGAGTTTCACACACAACCATCTCTCGGGTTTTTTGGGGATATATTGTGTTCTTTCTTGTAGAAATGACTTATGCACTCATGTGCGAGGAATGATAGACTCCTCCCTCTCTTTCGTTTTTTGAATATTTTAACCCTTCAGTGAGATCTCATACTTTTAAAAGATTTGTCTCTTCAAAATAATTTTCATCCATTTGTAGTATTTTTTGAAGAATGGAATGCATATAAAGATGTGTGCATAGCAATTCTTATCTGCCATTTTTATAGACACATTTAGAAGTATGTATCTTTCTTGTGTGGACTTTGGTTGTGTTTCAGTTATACGAAGGACCGTATTTTCGGCATAGATACGTTCAGCCCCCAGTCCGACAACCACAGACAATTATTCAATCAATTACGGGAGGAAACACATCAACTTTAGGGTCCTAGATAAGTGTATTTATATGTCTATGGTTTCCTTGTGGTGTATGCTGTGATCAAGGCTCCGAAATGCGTCGGCTGTCGTTTGCTGCAGTATTGTCATGATGGAATAAATAGCTAATCATCTAATCCCAAGAAGTGCCGGCTCATGTCTTACTTGGTTGTAACAATTGATGTGGAATGTGTGGAGGACATTCAAGAGCCTGGGCACCTGGGAAGGAGGCAACACTCAATCGCCTGAATTTTGGCTTCACAGAACAGAGCAGTGTTCCTGTATGTGTGGTTGCATTTCTTTGGTTTACATTGAATGGTCCGAAAATGAGAAAATATCCAGTGAGCGGCAGTTGTGTGGAGTAAAATGCCTTGTTGATGTCAGAGGTCAGAGGAGAATGGCAGACTGGTTCTAGATGATAGAAAGGCAACAGTAACTCAAATAACCACTCATTACACCCAAGGTATGCAGAATACCATCTCTGAATGCACAACACATTAAACCTTGAGGCAGATGGGCTACAGCAGCAGAAGACCACACCGGGTGCCACTCCTGTCAGCTAAGAACAGAAAACTGAGGCTACAGTTGGCACCGGATCACCAACATTGGACAATAGAAGATCGGAAAAACGTTGCCTGGTCTGATGAGTCTGGATTTCAGCTGCGACATTCAGATGGTGGGGTCAGAATTTGGTGCATGGATCCATCCTGCATTGTATCACCGGTTCAGGCTGGGGGTGGTGGTGTAATGGTGTGGGGGATATTTTCATGGCACACTTTGCACCCCTTAGTACCAATTGAGCATCGTTTAACCACTTCAGCCCCGGAAGGATTTCCCACATTAGAGCAGTTTTTGCAATTCAGCGCTGCATCGCTTTAACTGACAATTGCGCGGTCGTGCGACGTTGTACCCAAACGAAATTTGCGTCCTTTTTTTCCCACAAATAGAGCTTTCTTTTGGTGGTATTTGATCCCCTCTGCATCATTTCTGATCACCGTTATAAACAAAAAAGTGCGACAATTTTGCAAAAAAAAACATATTTCTCACTTTTTGTTAAAATACAAATCCAAAAACAAATATAAAAAAACATTTTTTTTTCTTTGGTTTTGACTGATTTATATTCTTCCTCATATTTTTGGTAAAAAAAAAAAATCGCAATTGGTGATTATTGATTGGTTTGCCCAAAAGTTGCCATGTTTACGGATGAAGAGAATTCATTTCTGGGGTTTTAATAATTTTTTTATTTTTTACTGGTAATGGCGGCGATCTGCAATTTTTATCGGTACTGTGATATTGCGGCGGACATGTCAGACAATTTTGACACTTTTTTGGGACCATTGGCATTTATACAGGGATCAGTGCTATAAAAATGCACTGATTACTGTGTAAATGCCATTGGCAGTGCTATGGGCATAAGAGATCTAACTGATCCCAGTGACAGGGATCAGTAGATCTCTTATGTCCTCACTGTCAGAATGGGGAACCGCTGTGTTTACATCGGAGGTTCCCTGTTCTTTAGCTCTGGCTGCTCATCGCGGCCCGCCAGCGGACATCAGGTCCACCCAAGCCGCAGGCACTCTCCTAGCGGCAGCTCCGCAAATCACTGTTTATTTACGGCAATTGGCGGTACACGTCCACACTGCCACAGTAAATATACTGCACGTGGTGCGGAAGTGGTTAAACACCTCAGCCTACCTGAGTATTGTTGCTGACCATGTCAATCCCTTTATGACTGCAGTGCCCCCATCTTCTGATGGCTCCTTCCAGCAGGATAATGCACCAATCACAGAGCTCCAATCATCTCACCACTGGACAATGAGGTCACTGGACTGCAATGGCCTCCACACTCCCCACATCTCATCCAATAGAGACACTTTGGGAGGTGGTGGAATAGGATATTGGCATCATGGATGTGCAGCCGACAAATCTGCAGCAACTGCGTGAAGCTATCATGTCACTATGAGGCAAAATCTCTGAGGAACGTTTACAACACCCTGTGGAATCTATGCCATGAAGAATGAAGGGAAAAGGTGGTCCAACCCGCTATTAGAAAGGTGTACCTAATAAAGTGGCAGGTGAGTGTATACCATACCTGTTGGATCCCTCTAGAGCAGGAATTTGCAATTGGCGGACCTCCAGATGTTGCAGAACTACAAATCCCATGAGGCATAGCAAGACTCTGACAGCCACAAGCATGATCCCCGGAGGCAGAGGCATGATGGGACTTGTAGTTTTGCAACATCTGGAGGTCCGCTAATTGCATATCCATTCTATAGAGGTTTGCGGATAACTGAAATGCATCACAGGTGATATAATTTGCTGCTCAGGGATTGCAGTATTCTAGTCTGCATCTCCCCAAGGTGATATTTAAAATCTGGCCTGTTGGTGGGTCCTGAGGACCGGAGTTGAGAACGACTACTCTAGAGTAGGGTTTCTCAACCAGGGTTCCATGGAACCCTATGGTTCCTCCAGAGGTTGCTAGGGGTTCCTTGAACAATGCTAATCTCTGCCTCTCAGATAAATTCCCAATGATACCATTGATCTTTTTAGCTATCTGTAAGGGGGTAATTCTTCCCAATGACCACAAGTGTAAGGAGCATTCTTCCCAATGACCACAAGTGTAAGGAGCATTCTTCCCAATGACCACAAGTGTAAGGAGCATTCTTCCCATTGACCATCACACTAATGCATCGTGAGTTGTAGATTTTTAATTTTTAGCAGGGGTTTTCCGAGACCGGAGAATTATTTCAAGGGTTCCTCGGTGTTGAAAAGGTTGAAAAAGGCTGCTGTAGAGGCGGAAAGCAATGGGTAAGGTCTACCTAGCACTGATCTAACTAGCACTAAACAGGAGGACTAAGGGAGAAGCCAAAATCACATAGTAAACTAGTAGTTGTGGCCCAAAACCTCCACTATATGACAGTTGTTCATTATAATACAACGCATAAAAACACATGTAGGTGTGACAGAACAACTTTCACACTCCATCCAAAAACAAAAAAAAACCCAAAAATGTTGGCTAAAGTTTTGCTTCCTTTCAAATCTCATTTTTTTCCATGTTATATTTGAAAGAGACCTTCACAAACGATCATTTAATGATCAGAAGATAAGACGGGTTTTGGGGTTTTTTTCAGGATAAATCTCAGTCTGCCGCCGGCATTGAGACAATCACACGATCTGAATGCACAGAAGATGGTTTTGCGCACTTAGAATAATGGCGTGAAAAGAGTTTTCTCATCTTTAAAAACTTCTCAGTAAATAGGACTTTTTTTGGGGTTTTGGGCAGAATAGAAGACTAGTAATTTACTAGCAAACACTTCCAGAGAAAGTTTATATTGTACCTTTTTTTACTCTAAACTTTCCTTCGTTTTGAAATCGGTTGTAAAAACCCAAAAAAAAACAAAAACCTACCTCACACTTTCAACAAGACAGTGTGGATGTACACAAAAATACGCAACATAATATTACTTGTTGACAGTATATCACCTCCAAAACCCGGTGTTGATGATCAAATGATACACTAAAACCGA
>BLSH010052988.1:343909-357491 GCA_018402905.1 Glandirana rugosa | reverse complement strand
GGGGGGGGGGGGCAAAATGATGTCTCTAACTCTGGAGTCCATACCTCTCTTATACAAGAAAGGATTTTGCTTGCTTTGGAAACTGCAGTTTGGCATTGCATGCCATTATTAAGCTTATGTTCTACCAAAACCCCCAGATCCTTCTCCACTATGGATCCCCCCAGATCCTTCTCCACTATGGATTCCCCCAGATCCTTCTCCACTATGGATTCCCCCAGATCCTTCTCCATTATGGATTCCCCCAGATCCTTCTCCACTATGGATCCCCCCAGATCCTTCTCCACTATGGATTCCCCCAGATCCTTCTCCACTATGGATTCCCCCAGTTGTACTCCCCCTAGTATGTACGATGCATGCATATTCTTAGCTCCCAATTGCATAATTTTACATTTATCATTATTAAACCTCATGTACCACATAGTCGCCCAATTAATAGGAATAAAAGTGATAAAAAATAAATAAATAAATGGATGGTGTAAAAAAAATAAAATAAAAAGTAAAATAAATTAAAAAAATATATATTTAAAGCGCCCCGTCCCATCAAGAGCTTGCAAATTATTGATCTTAAGCTAACTGGTCTGTAGTTCCCAGGGATATATCTTGGTCCTTTTTTATATATTGGTGCTACATTGGCTTTCTTCCAATCAGCTGGTATCATACCAGTCAGAAAACTGCTCTCAAAGATTAGGTACAAGGGTCTGGCAATAACTTGGCTTAGTTCTTTAACCACTTGCTGACCGCCCGCCGCAGCGTGGCGGCGGCAAGGTGGCTTGTTATCGCGAAACGCCGTCACAGGACGGCGGCCGCGATAACTAGCATTGTGAGCGCGCGACGCCTGAGGCGCACTCGCAAGCTCACTGTGTTCAGGGGGAGCCAGGGAGCGGGCAGGGCGGACTCGATCGCCGTCGGCTACCCACGATGGCTCCCCCGCACTGAAAGAATGGAGGTCCGTGTAAGTAAACACGGATCTCCTTTCTGTTGAAGGGGGAAGGGCGATGATCACAGCCTTCCTCTATATGGAAGCTGTGATCATCCCCTTTCCCCAGCCGGGGCAGCCCACACACAGTTAGAACACGCCCAGGGAACACAGTTAACCCTTAGAGCGCCCCCTGCCGGTTAACCCCTTCACTGCCAATGGTATTTACACAGTAATCAGTGCATTTTTATAGCACTGATCGCTGTATAAATGCCAATGGTCCCAAAAAAGTGTCAAAATGATCCGACATGACCGCCGCAATATCACAGTATCGCTAAAAATTGCAGATCGCTGCCATTACTAGTAAAAAAAATAAATAAATAAAAACCCCAGAAATGAATTCTCATCATCCGTAAATGCGGCAACTTTTGCGAAAACCAATCAATAAACGCCGATTGCGATTTTTTAAACCAAAAATATGAGGAAGAATATAAATTGGCCAAAACCGATGGAAACATTTTTTTTCTATTTTTTTTTTTTGGATTTGTATTTTATCAAAAAGTAATACGTTTGTTTTTTTTTGCAAAATTGTCGCTCTTCTTTTGTTTATAGCGGCGATCAAAAATGACACAGAGGTGATCAAATACCACCAAAAAAAAAAGCTCTATTTGTGAGAAAAAAAGGACGCAAATTCCGTTTGGGTACAATGTCACACGACCGCGCAATTGTCAGTTAAAGCGACGCAGTGCCGAATCGCAAAACGTGCTCTGGTCCTAAAGTGGGAAATCCTTCCGGGGCTGAAGTGGTTAAGGACCCTCGGGTGTAAGCCATCTGGGCCCGGTGACTTATTGGTGTTCAGTTTTTCAAGCCTATTCCTGATATAACCTGCAGGGGGCGATCTAGGGGTTAACTGTGTTCCCTAGGAGTGTTCTAACTGTGTGGGGGCTGGGCTGGCTGGGGCATAACAGACTTAACTGATCCTAGTGCGGCGGCCGCGAGAACGCGCCAACGCCGGCTGTGAGCACGTGCGGGAAGCGTGCAAAGGGGCGGATGTCTCCCGGGCAATTCAGATCCATGCTGTAGCCGTCTTTTGGCTATAGCGCGGATCTGTACTGGTTAAATAAATTATATTATTTTACACTACTTGTGCCTGCCATTCTCTGTTGCAGTTCACACATCTGTGGCCACACCAGTTACTGACATAACACCAAGGCAGTCTTAACCAGAAGTGGCTGCACAGGGAAGCCATCTTGGCTCTGCTCTTATTTGTGGCAAGATGCATCCAGAGGAGGTTGTATACTTTTCCTTGCTGGTGACAGAGGAGAAAGAGTATTGCCGCCAGATACTGAAGGAGTGGGTCAGTGATCAACTGTTAGAATGCATTTGTCTAGTTCATTCCCTAGTTGATCAGGTATCAGTATGTTGTTTGGTGACGTTCAGCCATTAATTCAAGCCTGTGCAGAGTTGGCTTTGTCCAGTACTCCTAAAGGCAGTGATGACTTTTTTCCCCCCTTCAGTAAGACTCAGATAGAATCACCGGTGTGGTTATTGAAGGATGACTCGGCTTATTTCTTTGAGCATTATTCAACATGCTCTCAACAGGTGCTAGTGGAGTGCCTTAACGCAGTGCAGTCTCTTGTCATACAGGCAGCAGGTAAACTGAATTTTGTTCAGCCATTACTACAGGCATGGTCCGATATGTTGCATTCAGCCCCAGTCAACTTGCACTAACCCATTCCTGCTGTTAGACACTGGCCTTCTCAAATATCTCTCTCTCCATCATCCACAACAGCCACAGTTGCAGCCCAGCATACCCTGCTACCAACTATGTGTCAGTATCCTGTTTCCACTTGCTGCACCTACCCTGCCTTTAACCCATTGATGAATACCTCTTCTCCATTGCCTACGGCAAACCCACAGAAATCTTCATTAGCAACTGCTCCCTCTTTTTCACAATCCCTCAGCTTTTTGCTTCCATCAGCTGCCACCCTGCTCACAGCCCTGCATTCACATGCAGAACCAAGGTGACTAAACTAACAAAGAAACTGAAGTTTTTCCCAACTTGCACAATCTGCCACTATCCAAATCTGCCTCCACACCAGCCGATCTGCTCCAGCCTGCCTCCATGCCAGCCGATCTGCTCCAGCCTGCCTCCACACCAAGCAATCTGCTCCAGTCTACCTCTACAAATGCCAATGGGGTTTGGCCTTTGTCTGACACACCGGAACATGCTGCCCAACCTGCTGATCCTGTGCCCACAGCCTATCCTGCTAAGCCTGTGCCTGCTGCCTATCCTGCTGAACCTGTGCCTGCTGCCCAGCCTGCTGATCCTGTGTCCTCTGCCCAGCCTGCTGATCATGTGTCCGCTGTCCAGCTTGCTGATCCTATGCACGCTGTCCAGCCTGCTGATCCTGTGCCTGCAGTCCAATCAGCTGTTCCGTTGCCTGCTGTCCAGCCTGCTGTTCCATTGCCCACTGTCTAGCCTGCTGATCCTGTGCCCACTGTCCAGCCTGCTGATCCTGTGCCCATGGTCCAGCCTGCTGTTCCAGTGCCCGCTGTCCAGCCTGCTGATCTGGTGCCCGCTGTCCAGCCTGCTGATCTGGTGCCCGCTGTCCAGCCTGCTGATCTGGTGCCTGCTGTCCAGCCTGCTGTTTCTGTGTCCACTGTCCGGCCTGCTCTTCCCGTGTGTGCTGTCCAGCCTGCTGTTCCAGTGCCCTCTGTACACCCTGCTGTTCCCGTGCCCGCTGTCAAGCCTACTGATCCGATGCCCGCTGTCCAGCCTGCTGATCCAGTTCCCACTGTCCAGCCTGCTGATCCAGTGCCCCCGCTGTTCAGCCTGCTGATCCAGTGCCCGCTGTCCAGTGTGCTGATCTAGTGCCCGCTGTCCAGCCTGCTGATCTAGCACCCGCTGTCCAGCCTGATGATCCGGAGCCCACTGTCCAACCTGATGATTTGGAGCCCATTGTCCAGTCTGATGTGCCTCTGACCGCTGCCCAGCCTGATGTGCCTCTGCCCGCTGTCCAGCCTGATGTACCTCTGTCCGCTGCCCAGCCTGATGTGCCTCTGCCTGCCGTCCAGTGTGATAATCTGGTCCCTAATGCCCAGCCTGCCTCTGGACATTCTGTGCCCAACAACGTGCCTGCCTCTGATGGCTCACTGCCCAATGACAAGCCTACCTTTGATGATCTTGCTTATCATCTTCTCCCTATCACACATCCAGGTTCTATTGACTATATGCCAGCTGCTCAGTTGGATTGTTGTGTAAGGGCTAAGTGTCCACCTGCTAGTGGGTCTGAAAGCTATGAGCCCTCGCGTGCCTTATATGGGTTACCTGCTTGGCCTAAAATTCAGTTTACGGTTGCCTCGGTCGAGTCCCTCTGGCAGTGTGTTGCTCCTATGGCACCCAAGCCTGGTGATCCGGACATACCCTTGGTAACTGATAGCTGCATTTGCTTTCATGGCACTGATCGTGGTAAGCTCCTGGGGAATGGCAGAGTACGATCTGTGTCTTGCCATGATCCGGGTGCGACTGCCACAGCTTTGGGTGTACTAGGGGACCTGGATCGGGTAACCAGTGCCTCGGAAAGACCTAGTTGGCTTTTGATGGATAGAGCAAGCCCTGGAAACCAGGCAAGCTACTTAGTTATGACAAGACACTTTGGTGTCTGTAGTCCGGTATTGTCACATGACCCCAGGGCTAAGTTTGAAGATAACCTATGGGACCCCAGCATTGGTGTATCTGCTGTTTTGAGGGACTTGAAGTGTTGAATGTTGTACATCTCAGGGAATCTGGCCAGCAGGACACCCCACTAGTTGCTTGACCCCAACAGTGGGATACCCAACCAGTTACCTGACCCGGGTGGAGGGACACCTTGCCTATCAATGGATCTTGGCAGTAAGGCATCTTGCTTGGAACCTGGCACTTCTTCAACCTACAAGGAACTTTTTCTTGGGAATTGTGTAACGGAAGACTGTTTTTTATGGACTGCTTCAGCTATTGCTGTTTGGAGCATCCTGAGTCCGCTCCTTGGAGGGGGGGTACTGTCAGGAAATATGAGTACAGTGCATCTATAACTCAACGTTTTTAATTTTTTTACTGATTGTCAGCACCTATGCATGTCTCTGGTTGCAAGCAGTTACCATCATGCCACTATTTGCGGTATATGCAGATAGGGACCATTCGTTTTTATGGCCAATAGATAACTATTTTTACCAATATATGCATGTATGTATATACTATGTACTTTACTACCATGTATTAATATGAACTGCAATCGTTCATACTCCATGTAATCGGGTTCATCTCTTCAGATACTATATGTAACCACATGCATGAATAAATATCTATTCTATCCACTTACTTTGCAAACACTAATTTCATTTAAAGTCCCACCCTTTGCTTGCATTCATATTGACAGGGATGAAGGTAGTGACCCCCTTTGGGCACTGCCTCATTTAAAGTCCCAAACCCCTTTCTTGGTACTCTCAGAAAGGACTAGCCTATGGTTCCCAGATCCATGGGCTGCAGTTCCAGTGTCCATCAGTGATTCCTGTATCCTACATCCATTCCTGGACCCCTGTCTTGCAGCCTAATCCCTTCCCACCTGCTCTCTCCATCTCCTGTTCCCTAATCCTGCCCTGTCTTGCTCCCAGCTCCCTCTGATTGATATCCTGTGTATAACCCAGGCTGGGCTATGTTTACGGTTTGGCATTTCCTATCTGCTGTATATATTTAGCTTAGGAGGTTGATCTTTGTGTGTCACTATTTAGTTTTTTTGCTTGTTTTACACTGTTTGGTATAATGGAGGTGCGTTTACATCTTTGTCCATTTATCTTTTACATAAATTATATTATTTTACACTACTTGTGCCTGGCATTCTCTGTGGCAGTTCACACATGTCTGGTCACACCAGTTGCTGACAGCTTCAGAAGGTGGAGATGGGTTTTCTGCATGTTAGTACCAGTTTGTGGTCCTCAGGATTGCCCCACCAGGAGGTGAACAAGCTGGGGTCCAGTAGCTGATATAGCAGGTTGGGATCAAGCAGAAGCATAATCAGTAACAAGCCAAAGGTCAGTAACAAGTGGTTGCAGGTTGGGATCAATCCAAAGCGTAGTCGATGAACAAGCCAAAAGTCGGTAACGAGTGGTAGTGGAGAGAAGGTGTGCAAAGGAGCAAGATATGAGCTGGAGAGAGCACAATATTCTTTGGCAAATGGGAAGTTCAAAGGCATGGCTTAAATAGGACGTGGGAGGAGTAAGACCTTACAAGTTCACCAGAAACAAGGTTCAAGGCAAGATTATCCAATGAATCAGAGAGTTTGTTGTCTAGCATCTCAGGTGGCTCAGCAAGAAGAGATACTGCCATATACAGCAGAGGTGATAGGTTCAGATCCTGGTCCTGACACCCCAACTTGTATACATTACACACACTTCAAAGACAATGGGGTTCCTAAAAATTACTCCTCTCTATTTTCAAGGCTAATAAGCAAGGGATTGTCATACAAACAAAAAACTCTTCAGTGAAAAGCAGCTCTTTTAACAAAAAATAAAATAAAACATTGCAGGTAAAGTCAGGGAAGCACTACAATGTGAAGTGGTGCACCTGTAGGATGTACTACAGCAAAGTTATGTTTTAGAAAGGAAAAAAAAAAACATTTGTGGCTACATGGCATTTCCCTGTTGTATTTTTTTTTTAATGGCATAAGGTTCCCCCTCAAAATCCATACCAGATATTTTTTCCATGATCAGGGTCTGGTATGGATTTGAGGGGGAAAACTCCATGCAAATACAGACAAAAAAAAAGCATAGGGTCTCCCCTCCTTCTCAAAATCCATAATAGACCCATATCTGAGCAAACAGCCTAGTAGGCCAGGAAAGTTGGGGACAGTGAGTATGCACCCCTCTTCCTAAGCCTGAACCATGCCACATGCCACCAACATGGAAAAGGTGAGGACTCTATGAGAACTCAATGAATGGGCCACAGACCAAGGTCGAAACTCATAGTCTAGGTTTAGACATGTGTCTCAACCTGACACTTCTCTGAGAAGCGATCCGTGAAGCAATTGGCAGGCAGTGAGGGGGTGATGTGATGCCTTCCCACTGCTGGTTTTAACCCCATTCTTGCTGACTAAACGTGCCTAAACCACGTGCATTAAACACAGTTGCAGGGTGTTTGCAAAGCTTCCCTAATTGCTTGAATGGGTTTGGTTAGGTGGGCATGCCACTTGCCAATTGCAACATATTGAATAGTTTTTGCTGCAATCATGGCATGCGAGCATGAAAAGGTGCTTCCCTGTTCGCTTGAATAGGTTGGGTTCGGTGCTTTTGCCGCTCACCGATTGCAACATATTGGATAGTTTTTGCCGCAACCATGGCATGTGAGCATGAAATGGTTCCTCTCTTTTTCGCTTGAATGGGTTGGGCTCGGTGGGCTTGCTGCTTGCCAATTATAACATATTAGATAGTTTTTGCTGCAACCATAGCTTGTGAGCATGTAATGGTACTTTCTCATTTGCTTAAATGGGTTGGGTTCGGTGGGATTGCCGCTCACCGATCGGAAACATATTGGATAGTTTTTGCCACAACCACGGCATGTGAGCATGAAACGGCGCTTCCCTGCTCACTTGAATAGGTTGGGATCGGTGGGCTTGCTGCTTGCCAATTACAACATATTGGATAGTTTTTGCTGCAACCATAGCTCGTGAGCATGAAATGGTGCTTCCTCGTTTGCTTGAATGGGTTGGGTTCGGTGGGCTTTCTGCAGGGGCGCTAAAAACGCAGCTCAACCACTCGCTTTAATGCTCCCCAACTGCTCGTCTAAACAATGTCTTAATCTAGTCAAAATGTATTTGCTCAAAACTCCTAGAGGGGAGCTGAAGAGCATGGATTAATTACCGTACCCCAATTTCATCCAGCTCCAGTGCTCTTCCTCTTCTCCTCGAATCTCCAGTCTATGGTCAGTCCCTTGGCTTCAGCAAGTACAATGAAGGGCGACCACAACCAGGAGAGCCTTAGAGGGATGGCGGTGCTCTGTCCCTGTCCCTCAACGGTGCTGTTGATATGTCACTGCATGGCTTGGTCAAGGGGGGGGGGGAGGGGATGGCTGGTGGTGCTTGAGAAGACCCCACTGCACGCATAGATCGGTGGTGGGCAACTAGTAAACTGTGGTCTCCCTTCTACTGGGCCCGAAGTAAGGTAAATATTACTCCTTATACCTTCATCCCTAGACCTCACGAGCAGTTAGTCCTTGCAGTGCAGAGAAAGGAGGGCATTGCAAAGGTAGATTATGTCTGCCTTTCAGCTCTAAAAGCAGCGGGGTCACTTTAAATCATATACTTATAATTTATATACTTTCTTTTTTGCAACAAATGTAAAGCTCTCATTGCTGTTCCACCATTTATTGATTTCCCATCCCTCCAAGCTTAATGCAATGAGATGAATAGATTCCGGCCGGTTCCCATTTGCCGTGTGATTTGCACATTGCTCTAGTCTGCGCTGAGCTCAGCGGAAACACAAGAGTTATCTGCTCGTCTCGAGGTGCTCAGAGCTATACATTCGCTGAAACAATTTCACACCCAGATTGTCGCTTTGTTCGGGTTGTAAATAGAATTCGGGATTAGGCCTCGGCGATCTCTGACATCATTGAGTAATCCTTCTTATATGGATACACCGGTCTTTACAGCCCCGGGGCTTCGCCGGCAATGACTTCAACAAAGCAGCTGAATACAAACAGCTCCCCGTCTCTGCAATTTTATTACAGCTGCAAATCAGAACAATTCTCAGCAGATGAAACAATAGAGAGGCGTCTGCATGTCATGAGGATGAGCGTTGGTCTTCAGAGACAGCGAATGAATTATGTCACCCAAATCCACCGCTTGCTGACCAGGCCTTTTCTGGAAACTTTTTGTTTACATACACAAGTTTAATTTAGTATGTTCTGCTAAAAAATGACTTAGAACCCCCAAACATTATATATACCGTATTTGCCGGCGTATAAGATGACCCCCTACTTTTCCTGTTAAAATATAGGGTTTGGGTTATACTCACCGTATTAGACTACCCATCTTCCGCGAGCTTGTGAGGAGACTTCTATCATAGAAGTCAATGTAAGCCGCGCTGAGATCGCCCTGAAAATAGTGCAGGAAACATTTTTCTAAGTCGGAGCGAAGCGATTCGCTCCTATTAGAACGGTTCCATTGCACAGCATTGAGACGACTTGTCAGTCTTACATTTGGTGATCACAAGCTAAAAGCATTTTTTTTTGCTAGAGAATTACTTAGAACACCCAAACATTACATATATTTTTTTCAAACACCCTAGAGAATATTGGCGATTGTTTCAATACTTTTTGTCACACGGTATTTGCGCAGCGGTCTTTCAAGCGCAATTTTACTTTTTTGAGTTAAAAAATAAGACAACAGTAAAGTTAGCCCAATTTTTTTGCATACTGTGAAAGAGGATGTTACGCCGAGTAAATAGATACCATACATGACATGGTTGAAAATGGCGCGTACTCGCGGAATGGAGACAAAGTCCTGTATTTAAAAAGTTCCATAGGCGACGCTTTAAAAATTGTTAACGGTTACCAGGTTAGAGGTGCAGGGGAGGTCTTTTGCTAGAATTATTGCGCACACTCTGGCAATCGCGGCGATACCTCACATGTGTGGTTTGAACACCGTTTTCATATGTGGGTGCGACTTACGTATGCGTTTTCTTTGCTGCGCGAGCTTGCGGGGACGGTGGTGATTTAAATCTTTTTTTATTTATTTATTTATTTTTAGCACTGTTCCTTTAAAAAAAAAAAAATCTGATCACTTTTATTGCTATCACAAGGAATGTAAACATCCCTTGTGATAGTCATATATGGTGACAGGTACTCTTTTTGGAGGGCTGGGGGGTCTAAAAGACCCCCCATCCCTCCTTTGCACTTCACAGTATTCAGATCGCCAAAAACGGCGATTCTAAATACTGTCACTTTTTCAAAATTGGCGCCGTTAGCCGCCGAGTAAACCGGAAGTGACGTTGTGACGTCGCTTCTGGAATTTGCCGAAGGAGACCCGATCGGAGCCGATTACGGCTTTTGTCAGGTCTCCTTCCAGCCGGCGGACACGCCGGATCGTCGCTCCGGTCTCCCGGTGGGACGGGAGGCCGAAGAAGAGCGGCGGAAGGCGGCGGAAGGCGGCGGGAGGGGGGGATGTCCCCCCCCCCCACTCAAAAAAAATCACGCCCACCAAAAAGGCCTCCACATCCATTATTTTATATCATGAAAGTTAAAACTAAAAAAGAGCTTGTTCCCGTCCGTATCAGAATCACAAGGGGCGTGGTGACGTCAGCACGCCCCTTGTGATTCTGATACGGACGGGAACAAGCTCTTTTTTATGCCGGCTGATTTTAACTGCATTCTACGCGTGTGTTGCTTTTACGTTTGTGAGTACCTTGACCTTTTATTACAATAAATCCAACAAGTACGTTATTACACTATGTGGATCTCTGCTTTATTATATACCATCGGGCTATGCACTGAGGGAACAGCGAGAGACTAGAGGGTGAGACCTGAGACTGCGCCCCTGGTGACTGGAGAGAAGGCTGCCAAACATCAGATAGCCCGCAGAGGGTTATATCTGCTGGCTTTCTTGACCTCACTAGAAATAGGGGGTCACATCATCTGGTAAGGGCATTACCTTACTTCTGTCACCCGAGGTGTTTATTCAAGGTGGTGGTGGACACTAGAGTTGAACTTTTTGATGATTTGTATACACCATTCAATCTGAAGTATCCCCACGCGGATCTTGACTGATCTGGGACTGAACAACAGAGACATTTTGGATGCACTTCAATATTGCTAATTTTTTCACATTCAATTTTTATACTTGCTTATTGATTCAAATATCACAAATTTTATGTTTTTTATGTTTTTTATGTTTTTTATGTTTATATGTTTTCACTTTCTTCATATATTCAAATTTTTGGTTGATTCAAATTATCATTTAATTTGGATCTTATATCACGAAGGTGGTGGGTATATCTTTCATTATCATCACCAGTTAGTTATATTTTTATTTTTATTTTCATTTGTATGTTGATAGGAGGGGTGACCCACCTGTATATGTTCTGCTTACACTTGATACTTAGCGCGACATTTTTTTCTTTTCATTCTAATTTTGTGTAGTTTATCATACATTTATTTGTCGCTGCTTTATGCACAATTTTTAGTTTATTATATATAGCGCGGTATTTCTTTAAGGAATTAGTTGAAACTTTATAATCAGTTACAGCAACCGGTATTTTCCTTTTGGGATAAAGATTTTACATAAAGAATTAAAGCTGATCATTTTAAGCGCCCCTGTCAGTGGTGCATAGTTTGTAAAACGATACCGAGAGAGCTTGAAATACAACTGACTTACCGGCTGGATCGCCAGGTGAAAACAGAAGAAAGAAAGCAAAAAAAAAAAGAAAACTAATGCAGCCATCACATCTAAGAATTGGTAGATTGCAATATAATAAATATCTGTGCAGCACTCTCCTAGTTGCTAGGGGGAGTCACTTTAATTGGCTCCTCTGTAGGCAGAGGAGCAGGGGTTGAATTTGTTTTGACTGTGTAGTGCTTCAAGGATGTAGCTCTGTTACCTCCCCCTGACTTCTAGAACTTACAGGATAGTTCTGAAACTTAAGGCCCGTACACACGGTCCAATGGTTGGTCAACGACGGTCGTCCAACAGCCTGTTGCCCGATAATCTGATTGTGTGTACGCACGATTCTACGTCCAGAAGTTGGACAACGAGACTAGAAAACTTGTGTTGGCCAACAAGGAGTTGACCGATTGTTGGCTCGTGTGTACAGAAGTTGGCCAACAAAAAGTTGGAAGTGCAAACACGAATGCTCGGAATCCAGAAAGTGTTCTGTGGTGTAACCTGTGTTCCTAATTCACAAATCACATTCACCTGAACTTCCTCGTTATACGCTTGGAACGCGTCACCACGTTCGACTTCTTTGGACGATTACTTGATTCACGTTAGCACGCTAGACCAAAACGCTGTCACCCAATTTGGACAAAAGTTGAACGTTCGGTTGACCAACCATCAGCTCGTGTTTACGAGGCTTTAGAGCATGGTTTCTCAACCAGGGTTCCTCCAGAGGTTGATAGGAGTTCCTTGAGCAACAAGCAGATAAATTCCCAATGATACCTTTGAACTTTTTAGCTATCTGTAAGGGGGGTAATTCTTCCCATTGACCATCACACTAATGTATCATGAGTTGCAGATATAATATTTTTTAGCAGGGGTTCTCTGAGACCAGAAATGTATTTAACCACTTCAGCCCCGGAAGGATTTCCCCCTTTAGGACCAGAGCCCTTTTTGCGATTCGGCGCTGCGTCGCTTTAACTGACAATTGCGCGGTCGTGCGACGTTGTACCCAAACTAAATTTGTGTCCTTTTTTCCCACAAATAGAGCTTTCTTTTGGTGGTATTTGATCACCGCTGCGTCATTTCTGATCGCCGCTATAAACAAAAGAAGAGCGACAATTTTGCAAAAAAACCCAAATTTCTTACTTTTTGCTAAAATACAAATCCAAAAAAAAATATAAAAAAAAATTTTTTTCATCGGTTTTGGCTGATTTATATTCTTCCTCATATTTGTGATAAAAAAAATCGCAATCGGCGTTTATTGATTGGTTTGCGCAAAAGTGGTCGTGTTTACGGACGATGAGAATTCATTTCTGGGGTTTTTATTTTTTTTTAATTTTTTACCAGTAATGGCGGCGATCTGCAATTTTTAGCGGTACTGCGATATTTCAGCGGACATGTCGGAACATTTTGACACTTTTTTGGGACCATTGGCATTTATACAGCGATCAGTGCTATAAAAATGCACTGATTACTGTGTAAATGCCATTGGCAGTGAAGGGGTTAACCTGCAGGGGGCGCTCTAAGGGTTAACAGTGTTCCCTGGGCGTGTTCTAGCTGTGGGGGGACTGCCATAGCTGGGGAAGGGAAGCGATCACAGCTTCCATGTAGAGGAAGGCTGTGATCACAGCCCTTTCCCCTCTGACAGAACAGAGGTCCGTGTTTACTTACACGGACCTCCGTTCTTTCACTCCGGGGGGGGGGGGGCATCGCGGGTGGCCCTCCCCGGACACAGTGAGCGCGCGGGTGCGCCTCCGCCGGTGCACGCTCACTGGGCGCTATCTCGCAGCCACTGTCATATGACGGCGATTTGCGCAGGAGCGCCACACTGTCGCCGTCAATTGCCGATCAGCGGTCGGCAAGCGGTTAAAGGGTTCCTCTGTGTTGAAAAGGTTGAGAAAGGCTGCTTTAGAGAGTGGAGGAACATAGGCTGCAGCCTGAATATTTATTAAGTTCCTACCAATCCCTGAGGGGGCAAGGCTCAGTAGGTGGGGGAACAGTCCCATTTATAATCAGAAGCCTGGCAGTCAGGAGAGCACAGTTCAGGGTTCAGTTGCCTGGAGGGGAACCCCTGCACTGGGGGGTTCTGTCCCTGAGCAGAAGGAAGGTGAGGAGGAAGAGCATACCTCCCAACTTTTTGAGATGGGAACGAGGGACACCTATTAGTAAAAGTATGTAGAAATAGGAAACGCCCCTTGCTATGATCTCTTAAAAGAGAAATGTACAAGAAAATTATTAGTTAAATCAGAAAAATCCCCCATTA
>BLSH010052988.1:321742-334893 GCA_018402905.1 Glandirana rugosa | reverse complement strand
CTTGCCCTAGTTTGAAGATGATTTTAGAACAGTTATATGGCTTCTACCGTTAATTGATACTTTTCAGACACAGTTTGAAGATGATCCACATTCACCTCCATTTTTGCTTTTTTTATGTTTTTATTTTTTAAAAAATATTTACAGTTATTTCCCTGTCCCCATTTTTTTGTAGGGCACTTGCCCTACCCTTACCCCCATTTTACTTCCTTTTGCAGCCCTCTAGGGCTTCCCAGGACTTTGTTACAGCCATTTTTGTGCATAAAAGTTCGGGTCCCCATTGATTTCAATGGGGTTCGTTGTCCGTGCGATCGTTCGGGTTCCGTCCGGACCCGGACCCGGACTTTGTCCCGAAGTTCGGACGGACCAGCAGAACCTGAACTTCCAGAGGTTCGCTCAACTCTAGCCAGGAGCACAGGGACCCAAGAAGAAGAGTATCTGGGCTGCTCTGTGCAAAACCATTACACAGAGCAGGTAATTATAACATGTTTATTATTTTTAAACCAAAAAAAAAACTTTATTCTCACTTTAATACCCTCTAAAACCAGTTCGATTCAACAGCATCTGATCTTGTGCCGGCTCATGTTGAAGGTAAAGCAGAGATCTCCAGCAATTGGCGACGTTTTTTGCAGTCTGAAGAAAACACAACAATTAGCTTTCCACAAGTTTCCGCTCCCTTGCTGAGGTTAAAGACTCCAAGATGAATCTTGATAAGGCTCAATTATCAGTATCACTCCCAGAGGGATAGACGCCGCGCTTCTGTTCTGGAGATGGATATAAAATAAGGTCTTCTACATAAAGAATGTTTCTAAGAGAGAGATGGAAAGGCATCGTTATGAGCCGTGCGTTGTGTACCCCAGGAACATTTTAGCCGCCTCTTATTGACTTGTAACAGATGTAGAAAAATTGCCGTGAATTTCCTTTGTAACAGGTAGAAAGCCGTTGCATATAAATAAAGCTGCGGAGTGATAAGAAGGATCTGAGCCGCTAAGACAACTGTTTAACTTCGCCGGGATTTATCTAGGCGGTGTGTTGCATTGCAATTTAAAGGGATGTTCCTTTCACTAAAAGAAAAGGCGTTTTTTTAGGCAGTTAGATTAACTTCCATCTACCTAAGGGTTTTCACTTTTTGTATAAACCTGTTATACACAGGGGATTTTTTTAAATTACAGCTGAAGGATAATCTGCTTATATCCACTTAGCGACTGCCTCCTGTAGATTTACTGCTACAGGGCGGCCGCTGTGTGCAGAACAGTGGCGGCTGGTGCTCCATTTTTTTTGGGGGGGTCCACAAACAAATCACCTGCCACCACTACTCCCCCTCCAGCCAGTAGGTCGAAACCCCTCCAGCCCAGTCGATCGTTTGAACCTCCCTAAACCCCCCCTGTTACTCGATCATCAGCCCACCAGCCCCGCACTTAACCCAGCTAGGTCAGCACTTCCTCCTCGGGGGCTTCCCCTGCGTCTCCTCTTCAGTGGCCGATACAATCTGCTGGCGGCACATCTATAGGAGTGTCAGCTTCCATGAGAAGCGGCGGTCCTGCTGTCCTCCCTGAAGCTGAGTGGATCTGGTCAGCTGGGATAGACAGGTGGCTCATCTGGTGCTCGGCACCGTGGCTTTTGCAGTGAAGGAAGCCGATTTGCTGGGATCACCGGGGGGGGGGAGGTCTTGGGATGCAGGTGGAAAAAAAGATCACAAAGGGTGCAACCTGCCACACAGCCCCTCCTGCCCATGACTGTGCTGCACCCCAGGCACCTGCATCTCCCTTGTCCCTGTCCTGCACTCAGTGGGATCTGCTCAGGAGATCTGATCTGTGGAAGCCACTGGGAGATAAACTATCACTTGTAAACACAGAAGCAGAATTTCTGTGTTTACAACTGATAGTGGTGAGTGGGGCTGCTGTTATAAATCATGGGGCCCCATACAGCCTAACTTATAGGGTCCCCCCGCTAATCCTGCAACTGATCCACCTATGTGTGTGTAGCAGCAGCCGGCACAGAGGGACCCGGACAGCAGGGGGGTGGGGGCACAAATATTAGGATGGGTTTTTTCAATAAGGCAGTACATCCTGCCCTCAGCAAGTGCCTGGGCCCCCCTTTTGAACTGATAGGACCCAGACCCAGTACAGAAGGGCCGCTGGGAGATAAACTATCACTTGTAAACACAGAAGCAGGACTTCTGTGTTTACAAGCGATAGTGGTGAGTGGGGCTGCTGTTAGAAATCATGGGTCCCCATACAGCCTAACTTATAGGGTCCCCCCCCGCTCATCCTGTAACCGATCTTCCTGTGTGTCTACAGCAGCAGCCGGCAGGGGAGGAGAGGAGGGAAGCTGGCAGTGCTACAGGGGAGGGGGGCACACAGAGGGGGCAGGACAGCAGGGGGGTGGGGGCACAAATATTAGAACCAAGGATGTTTTTTTTCAATAAGGCAGTACATCCTGCCCTCAGCAGGTGCCTGGGCCCCCCTTTTGAACTGATGGGACCCAGAACCAGTACAGGAGGGCTGGCTGTACTGCCTTATCAGTGGCCCTGGTGGTGAGCAGGGAGCAGAGGGCCTGAGCCAGGGGTGGCGAAACTGAGTTCCCAAAAGTTCCAGCTGAAAAAAAGCCCTGGTTGTGGTACAATGAAAATTTGAAATCTATTATAGAATGTGGTTAACGTGTTATTGATTGAGTTTAGAGCTTTCATCATCAAAGTTGAGTCTATCGGTTAACTAAACATTCAGTTTCACTTTCTTACTAAAATGTTTTATACTTTCAACTCTTTGGTTTGCCCCTTCTTCTGGACTCTTATTTTTGGCCGCTCTAGAAAACTTTCCCCAAAATGTCAGCACTCTGCAGAAAAGGAAAAGAAATAAATACTTATATTCTGACTTATATATTTTTTTCTTTTTGTTTTGTCTGGCTCTACAGCCCAGTAAAGTGAGTACGTGTTATACCTGACAAGTCCCATCTCTCTTCATTCTTCCCAAGAAGCAGCACAATAAGGCTGTCAATCAATCTCTACCTTCTTCGGTCTGACAAGCGTTCCGGCATTAAGAGAATTGAGACGGAACCGATCCTCCGCATTATCGCATTAGACAGAAAATCACATTAGGCATTCACATAAACAGAGACTCCAGCCAAAACTTTTTAATAGAGTGGGTCATAGTTAGGTTTTTAGAGCTGTCTCTATCACCGCTAGGTTCAGACTTTTGCGTGTCAGGAACACGTGCAAAATAGCGCGCTTTCCCAACACACGGAGAAACAAGCTGCCTTTTAGCGGGTGTGCTGGCAGGCAGAGAGTAAGCATGCCAGAGCAGGAAGAGCAGTATATCTATCCATGCAGTGCCAGGAAAAGGTCATCAAGAGCCCAGGACGAACATGCCAAGATGGATGTTTGAGCAAGAATGCAAATGGGGAGCAGGTGTGTTAAATTTGGTGTTATCGCTCTCACTCTCTCATACTGGTCACTGGAAGTTCAGCATGGCACCTCATGGCAAAGAACTCTGAGGATCTGAAAAAAGCTTTGTTGCTCTACATAAAGATGGCCTAGGCTATAAGAAGATTGCCAAGACCCTGAAACTGAGCTGCAGCACGGTGGCCAAGACCATACAGCGGTTTAACAGGACAGGTTCCACTCAGAACAGGCCTGGCGATGGTTGACCAAAGAAGTTGAGTGCGCATGCTCAGCGTCATATCCAGAGGTTGTCTTTGAGAAATAGACGTATGAGTGCTGCCAGCATTGCTGCAGATGTTGAAGGGGTGGGGGATCAATCTGTCAGTGCTCAGACCATACGCCGCACACTGCATCAAATTGGTCTGCATGGCTGTCATCCCAGAAGGAAGCCTCTTCTAAAGATGATGCACAAGAAAGCCTGCAAACAGTTTGCTGAAGACAAGCAGACTAAGGACATGGATTACTGGAACCATGCCATGTGGTCTGATGAGACCAAGATACACTTATTTGGTTCAGATGGTGTGAAGCGTGTGTGGCAGCAACCAGGTGAGGAGTACAAAGACAAGTGTGTCTTGCCTACAGTCAAGCATGGTGGTGGGAGTGTCATGGTCTGGGTCTGCATGAGTGCTGCCAGCACTAGGGAGCTACAGTTCATTGAGGGAACCATGAACGCCAACATGTACTGTGACATACTGAAGCAGAGCATGATCCTCTCCCTTCAGAGACTGGGCCGCAGGGCAGTATTCCAACATGATAACGACCCAACACACCTCCAAGATGACCACTGCCTTGCTAAAGAAGCCGGGGGTAAAGGTGATGGACTGGCCAAGCATCTCCAGACCTAAACCCTATTAAGCATCTGTGGGGCTCCTCAAACAGAAGGTGGAGGAGCGCGAGGTCTCTAACATCCACCAGCTCCGTGATGTCGTCATGGAGGAGGGGAAGAGGACTCCAGTGGCAACCTGTGAAGCTCTGGTGAACTCCATGCCCAAGAGGGTTAAGGCAGTGCTGGAAAATAATGGTGGCCACACAAAATATTGACACTTTGGACATTTTCACTTAGGGGTGCACTCACTTTTGTTGCCAGTGGTTTAGACATTAATGGCTGTGTGTTGGGTTATTTTGAGGGGACAGCAAATTTACACTGTTATACAAGCTGTACACTCACTACTTTACATTGTAGCAAAGTGTCATTTCTTCAGTGTTGTCACATGAAAAGATAGAATAAAATATTTACAGAAATGTGAGGGGTGTACTTACTTTTGTGAGATACCATATTTTATTTCATTGTATTTCTATCACAAGGGAGCAAATAAGCCTCCTTGCATAGCTCCCAGCTGTCCCGAATTTTGAACCATGTCCCTCTGTCCCTCTTTCCTCCTCATTTGCCCCTCATTCTGGTCTGATCTTTATAGTTGTATATAAAATGCACTATTTAACGTTCAAAAAGTCTTTCCCAGTGCTAAACCTTTCATCCAATATCTAAATTGCTGCATTTGTAAATTTCAAAGGCCAATATAAAGAAATAATAGTGGTAAAAATAAATATTTGTGGGCTTAACTAATTTTTATGTTGGTATAATTCTCCTTGAAGGGGGCGTGGCAGGGGGTCCTGTGCCTACATAGTTTTGCTAATAGGTGTCCCTCGTGCCCATCTCAAAATGTTGGGAGGTGTGTCCTTGTGATAGCTTTGGGCAGGTGACAGGTACTGTTTATGGAGACATCAGGGGTCTATTAGTCCCCCAATGTCCCCCCTGCCCCCCAAAGCAGCTAACCAAGCACAGATCAAGTTTGATTACCTGCAGGAAACGACGGCTCAGAAATCAGAAGTGATTACATTGTTGTCACTTCCAGCTACATTTATCACATAGGAGATGGAGGAACAGATATTGGGAAGCTGTTCTGACCATTTACTGCAGTCCCAGGAACCACCGTACATGACAGCGATTGTGGGGGGGGTGGCCTGGATCACTTTTTAATGAGCTGCTAGCTGTAAAAAACGGTACCAAGATCATGAATTAAGTATAACCACTTGCTGACAGAATGTCTTACTTTGGATATGTTAAAATTATTGCTGTATTTCAGATTCTCCACTCAATATGACACTTCCTATGGGTGAGCATGAGCAGGGTACCAGATGCAAGTTACAGGATAAGACAAGGATCAGGATAATCAACAAGCAAGTATCTGGTTAACAGGCAAAACACTGAAGCACTGTTGTAAATCAAGGGAGGGGTTAAATACCTTCCCAGCATTCAGCATCAGGTGGTGCCTAATTGCTGGGATCTCCTGGCTGCTGGGAGACACCTACTGGTGGCCACCAGATCTGCACCCATCAGCTCTGGGAACCACAGTGCCAACCAGCATGTAATACAGGTTCTGGCATGATCATTGTACGCTATAACACTATGGTATTCTATGGGTGAGGATGACCATTGTACAAACCAAATTCTATTCTATGGGTAAGGTAGCCATTGTACATTACAACACAATTCTGTTCTATGGATGAGGATAACCATTGTACGTTATAACACAATTCTATTCTATGGATGAGGATAGCCATTGTATGGTATAACACAGCTCTATTCTATGGGTGAAGATGACCATTGTACGTTATAACACAATTCTATTCTATGGGTGAAGATGATCATTGTGCCTTATAACATAATTCTGTTCTATGGGTGAGGATGACCATTCTCCAGGATAACACAATTCTATTATATGGGTGAAGATGGCCATTCTATGTTATAAAACAATTCTGTTCAATAGGTGAAGATGACCATTGTACGTTATAACACAATTCTATTCTATGGGTGAGGATGACCATTGTACGTTATAACACAATTCTATTCTATGGGTGAGGATGACCATTGTACGTTATAACACAATTCTATTCTATGGGTGAGGATGATCATTGTGCCTTATAATACAATTCTATTCTATGGGTGAGGATGATCATTGTGCCTTATAACACAATTCTATTCTATTCTATTCTATGGGTGAGGATGACCATTGTACGTTATAACACAATTCTATTCTATGGGTGAAGATGACCATTGTACGTTATAACACAATTCTATTCTATGGGTGAAGATGACCATTGTACGTTATAACACAATTCTATTCTATGGGTCAGGATGATCATTGTGCCTTATAACACAATTCTATTCTATGGGTGAGGATGACCATTGTACGTTATAACACAATTCTTTTCTATGGGTGAGGATGACCATTGTACGTTATAACACAATTCTATTCTATGGGTGAGGATGACCATTGTACATTATAACACAATTCTATTCTATGGGTGAGGATGACCATTGTACGTTATAACACAATTCTATTCTATGGGTGAGGATGACCATTGTACGTTATAACACAATTCTATTCTATGGGTGAGGATGACCATTGTACGTTATAACATAAATCCTCTCTATGGGTAAGGATTACCACTGTACGTTATAACACAATTCTATTCGATAGATGAGGATGACCATTATTTGTTATAACACAATTCTATTCTATGGGTAAGGATGATCATTGTGCCTTATAACATAATTCTGTTCTATGGGTGAGGATGACCATTCTCCAGGATAACACAATTCTATTCTATGGGTGAGGATGATAATTGTGCCGTATAACCTAATTCTGTTCTATGGGTGAGGATGACCATTCTCCAGGATAACACAATTCTATTCTATGTGTGAAGATGGCCATTCTACGTTATAAAACAATTCTGTTCAATAGGTGAAGATGACCATTGTACGTTATAACACAATTCTATTCTATGGGCGAGGATGACCATTGTACGTTATAACATAATTCTAATTTATGGGTGAGGATGATTATTATACGTTATAACACAATTCTATTCTATTCTATTCTATGGGTGAGGATGACCATTGTACATTATAACACAGTTCTATTCTATGGGTGAGGATGACCATTGTACGTTATAAAACAATTCTATTCTATGGGTGAAGATGACCATTGTAGGTTATAACACAATTCTATTCTATGGGTGAGGATGACCACTGTACGTTATAACACAATTCTATTCTATAGATGAGGATGACCATTGTACGTTATAAAACAATTCTATTCTATGGGTGAAGATGACCATTGTACGTTATAACACAATTCTATTCTATGGGTGAGGATAACCATTGTACAATATAACACAATTCTATTCTATAGGTGAAGATGACCATTGTACTTTATAACACAATTATAAAGCTTCATTCTTCCTCCCTAATGACAGAAACACGGAGACTGAAAGCAGAACTGATCCCTGGCAGCTGCGGATGACACATATTATTATCAGTGTGTATTGTTCTACACGAGCTCCCCTCTAAAATGAGCAAAACTCCTGTCCATGTCCACTGAGAATGAATAAAGGATAATTGTGTGCTCCGGGGATCAGAGCGGACGTGGATATCTGAGGCTGACAAATTCTGCGACTCTGTCAGGGAGGGCTGGAAATTGTTTTTTGCTGCTAACCGCTGGGCAAGAATCAGACATTTCACAAAACTCCAAACAGATTTAATAAATTGAGATCAGAGACAGGAAATGCAGCCAGTCATGCATCTTCTCTTTTCTCCCATTATCTGTACATAATACAGCCACAAAACTCAATTTTTCACAAAGGTAGATAGATAGATAGATAGATAGATAGATAGATAGATAGATAGATAGATAGATAGATAGATAGATAGATAGATAGATAGATAGATAGAGTCAAGTCCATAAATATTGGGACATCAACACAATTCTAATCTTTTTGGCTCTATACACCACCACAATGGATTTGAAATGAAACGAACAAGATTTGCTGACTTCCAGCTTTAATTTGAGGGTATTTACATCCAAATCAGGTGAACGGTGTTGGAATTTCAACAGTTTGTATTTGTGCCTCCCACTTTTTAAGGGACCAAAAGTAATGGGACAGATTAACAATCATAAATTAAACTTTAACTTTTTAATACTTAGTTGCAAATCATTTGCAGTCAATTACAGCCTGAAGTCTGGAACGCATAGACATCACCAAACCCTGGGTTTCATCCCTGGTGATGCTCTGCCAGGCCTCCACTGCAACTGTCTTCAGTTCCTGCTTGTTCTTGGGGCATTTTCCCTTCAGTTTTGTCTTCAGCAAGTGAAATGCATGCTCAATCAGATTCTGGTCAGGGGATTGACTTGGCCATTGCATAACATTCCACTTCTTTCTCTTAAAAAACTCTTTGGTTGCTTTCGCAGTATGCTTCAGGTCATTGTCCATCTGCACTGTGAAGCGCTGTCCAATGAGCTCTGAAGCATTTGGCTGAATATGAGCCGATAATATTGCCCCAAACACTTCAGAATTCATCCTGCTGCTTTTGTCAGCAGTCACATCATCAATAAATACAAGAGAAGCAGTTCCATTGGCAGCCATAAATGCCCACGCCATGACACTACCACCACCATGCTTCACTGATGAGGTGGCATGCTTTGGATCATGAGCAGTTCCTTTCCTTCTCCATACTCTTCTCTTCCCATCACTCTGGTACAAGTTGATCTTGGTCTCATCTGTCCATAGGATGTTCCAGAACTGTGAAGGCTTTTTTAGATGTTGTTTGGCAAACTCTAATCTGGCCTTCCTGTTTTTGAGGCTCATCAATGGTTTACATCTTGTGGTGAACCCTCTGTATTCACTCTGGTGAAGTCTTCTCTTTATTGTTGACTTTGACACACATACACCTACCTCCTGGAGAGTGTTCTTGATCTGGCGAACTGTTGAAAAGGGTGCTTTCTTCACCAGGGAAAGAATTCTTCGGTCATCCACCACAGTTGTTTTCCGTGCTCTTCCGTGCAGTCTTTCTTTTTAAGGATGTTCCAAACAGTTGATTTGGCCACACCTAATGTTTTTGCTATCTCTCTGATGGGTTTGTTTTGTTTTGTAGCCTAATGATGGCTTGCTTCACTGATAGTGACAGCTCTTTGGATCTCATATTGAGAGTTGACAGCAACAGATTCCAAATGCAAATAGCACACTTGAAATGAACTCTGGACATTTTATCTGCTCATTGTAAGTGGGATAAGGAGGGAATAACACACACCTGGCCATGGAACAGCTGAGCAGTCAATTGTCCCATTACTTTCGGTCCCTTAAAAAGGGATTTGGATGTAAATACCCTCAAGTTAAAGCTGAAAGTCTGCAGTTAAAGCACATCTTGTTTGTTTCATTTCAAATCCATTGTGGTGGTGTACAGAGCCAAAAAGATTAGAATTGTGTCGATGTCCCAATATTTATGGACCTGACTGTAGATAGATAGACACATGGGTAGATGGGCATAACTACAAATCATGGGGCCCCATAGCAACATTTGGATATATAGATACTGTATGTAGCATTACTCCCGCAGGAGCTTCCCCCACCCCCCCTCAGAACACACAGCCAGGCACACCACATTTTCAGCATTCTTCATCTGGCTCAAATATCGATCTAGGGGTTCCTTCTTGGGTTTTTATTGGAACAGGAACTTGGATAGAGATGGGGAGCATAGGATATCCCGGAACTGAAAAAATGTACAACTTGAGGACTGCTTGGCTTCTGGCTGCTCTGTACAACATTCAGGCTGTATTGCACAACCTCTGGCTGCACTACACTCTCTTCAATGTATTGTACAACTTCTGCCTATTTTTCACAACTTCTGGCTGCCCTGCACTACCTTAAGAGATCAGAGAACCCCCCATTCAAGTCTCTTTGGCAAATGGGAGTCAATTACCCACTCAGGATGGTTGGACTGCCACCCTTCCGGCTCAGCTCAGTCTTTGGACAAAGTTCTTTGGTAGGTAGGTAGGCCTAAGCCTAGCTGGGAACTTAATTTCTTCACAAGGGCTCTTCTATCCCTCTAGCGTTCTCTGTCCCAGGGCCAGAGCCCCAGCAAAGGGGTCTCCTCCTGCAGAAATATGCACTCTGCTGCCAGTCCTCAAATGGGCTCTTCCTCCACCTTCTTGGCACACATCCCCAAGGATCGGTTGGAGTCTCATAAATATTCAGACTGCCTGTCCTGCTCTCCCTCTCTCCTGGGGACGTGGCCTGGCTGGAGTCTGGGCAGAGGATGCCATTCATCTCACTTCATGCACATGGGTCTGCTTCATGATGTGCGGCTTATGGATCTTTTCCTTTGACATTGCTGCAGCTTGGAGCTAGGACGAGCTCCCTGTCACTGCTTGCACCCACAGCGGTCTAGTTGGACTTTACATCTCTATTTGAGCGGCACCTAAATTTGGTCTTTTTGAGTCACTGCTCTCCCTTCCAGCATGCTTCCATAAGTAATAAACCCCTGATCCACTAACTAGATAGATAGATAGATAGATAGATAGACATACCCCAATAAATAGATATATAAATCAGGCTGGATGTTTACTACTACCAGCAGCATGATAGGTTGAATGAGGGATAATAGGCCTAGCCAGTATATGCCTAACTTTTATTTTATACATGGGGATAGGGAAGTACGTTATATATTTTTATGATCATGTCTGATGATTTAGGTGCACATAAAAAACAAAATGATATCCCCTGAACCCATCATATCATAATGATCCCCTATCCCCCTCATGTTGCTGTGTTGATCATCTCCAAAATATAAATAGACAAATTTATTATCTACAAAATTATGTTGTCAGGCGTATTAACACATGCAAACAAAAATTGACAAATAACTCAAAACTGCAAACTAAATCACATTTATTGGCCATACATCAGAATGTTGATATTAAATATCAAAAACTGTGAGTGCAAAATCACTGCCCTGTGCATTAAAAACAATTACACAAATTCTTAGACTTATTTAAGATACATATCCATTCTCATAACTGTATATCAGTATACATGATGGCAACAAAATATAATATGAATCAAAAATAGTCACCGTATATAAAGTGTATGATTAAAACCAGGTATATGTCTACGCATTTCACTGGTCTTCCCCGCTTCTTCAGGACATGGGAAACCCAGGCAGTATATTTCATTAAATTCATTCTAGTATGTACAGTGATATCAGTATCTGAGAGTCTGTATAAACAAATACAGTATTTATATATCCAAAGTAACACATATCTATATGCATACATGTATCTTACCATTAGAATCATTATATTAATGCATTATTTTCCATACCATTCCATTAAACATGGCCACATATAATTATATGTAAAACAAGCAGCATGCAGATATCTATCCACCGTGTGGGGGCAACTGAAAAGATTTAAAAAAAATTAACAAAAATACATAAGCAGGAGGGTAAAAGGATTCCATACCTGTCCCACTGGAAAAAAAGCCCTCCAAAGGGCTGTTCTTCTTCCAGCCTGCTGGAAAGGACTGATGTCCTCCTTCACCAGGGCTTTCAATGTATATTCAGCCCCTGCAAAGACCGATCTCTGACGTGACCCTTAAATACCAACAGAAACACTTTATTTTGGCCTTCCCCATAGACTTAAACAGAAAATGGCAACTTGTTCTTCACCTTATGGCTGTCCCCTGGGAATTTATTAATTTTATTTATTTCAGGTACTTATATAGCGCTGTCAATTTACGCAGCGCTTTACATATACATTGTACATTCACATCAGTCCCTACCCTCAAGGAGCTTACAATCTAAGGTCCCTAACTCACATTCATACATATACTAGGGACAATGTAGACAGGAGCCAATTAACCTCAGCTTGTCAGAAAAGTCACCTCAACTTGGGAGACACTTATTTTCCTGCACACGGCTTTTGCTTTTAGACTGAAGAACATACAAGCTGGAGTTACTCTTCAAGATGGTCCTTGAGATCCTTTCCCATAAACCTCACAATTTCTTCTTTTTTTTTTACAACTTTTTTTAATGCATGAAAACTGAAACATTACAACATGTTATTTGAAAAGCAGAATTCATAGAAGAGATGCGATCGTCTGTGCATTTCCATATTATCATTCGCTGCACAGAACATCCTTTATATGAAAAGAAAAGGGAAAAAGCAACATATTGAAGATGAAGTTTATGTTTATAAACCTGTTGGACTTCTAAGTACATTTTGATGAAAAGTTAGGTAAAAACTAGGTGTGTATTCAGCGGCAAATAAAGCCAGAAGGCTTTTGATGGAAATGAAATCACTCAGCAGTAACATCATAGAGCGCTGTTATGTTTGTTCATGAAAATCTAATGGGATTTGTTGCCAAGAAGAATACTGAGAGGATTGAATATCTGTAAACAGAAAAAAAACATTACGCCACAAAATATCTCTGTCCCTCTAAATGAGTAGAGTTGAGCGAACCTCTGGACGTTCGGGTTCTGCTGGTCCGTCCGAACTTCGGGACAAAGTCCGGGTCCGGGTCCGGACGGAACCCGAACGATCGCACGGACAACAATGACAGGGGTAAAAAAACATCCCGTGAACGGGATGGGAATGGGGGTAAAATGAAGGAAAACGTCGGGAGATCCCGAAAGGTCCTGAAACAATGTCGGTAAAAACACGGATTTTCAAGCCCAGGGGTAACTAAAGTTACCCCAAGCAACAGGCACGCTAGCAAGCCCAAGGCAGGCCTGGGCCTGGGCCTGAAACAGGGCTTCAAGCCTGCCTGGTCGTCTTGGGCTTGCAGGTCTCCAAGCGAGTTGAGATGAGTAAATCTCCCTGTCTCTATAAAACACCGCATTACAAAAAAAAGACAAATGTCTATAAGTTAGGAGAGT
>BLSH010052988.1:301180-311606 GCA_018402905.1 Glandirana rugosa | reverse complement strand
ATCACCTTTTACAGTCTTCCATAGACAGTGTTGCTTTTGATATATTATATCATTGTAAGCAGTGGAAAGTTATTCTGGATTATTTCTAGGAATTTCATGTAAGATTCATGAATCCACTCTCTGTATGTTTCGGCACTCCGCATGGTGCAATGATCCTGCAGGGATAAAAGAAGTCCTGTAAGGAGGAGAACCAACTTCAGCTGAATCCCGGGAGAAGATTGGTCAATAGGATGGTTCTAATGATATGTTTGTGAACTCAACTACTCCTCTGACTGCTCATGTTCTTGTAATGAAAACTTGTCCTGCTGCTGGCTAACTTCTTTGAAGCTCTTATTAAGAATTAAGAGATCACAGGTGATATAGCAGTGTGAAATTGGCCAGCAGCAGGACATTTTAATAAAGGAGAATTGGGTGAAATGCACTGGAGAAAAAAGTGCAAGTAGTAGTATTATTACATGAAATAAGGGACTTTAGAGGACACAGCAGTGTAAAATAGAAAGAAAGAAAAGTAACACAGGGGAATGGGAGAAAGTAAGGAAGGATGGGTTGATTAACAGGGTGTAGGACACATATGTCAAACACAAGGCCCATGGACCTTCACTGGTACCAGAGACACCTACACAGGGTGGTACCAGAGCCGGGCCAGGTTGGAGGGAGTGGAGATGAGAGGACGCTTTGGAGGGGTTGGGAAGGGGGGTGAGGGCTGTGGAGATGTGGAGGGAGATGTGTGCCGAGGTGGGGGGATGAGGGAGGGTAGAGATGAGCAGAAAGACCCCCTGTTAGGTTTTCCCGAACAGGGGAAAAGTTCTAACCCAAATTGAAGTCTATGGGAGCCGGACAGGAAAACTCAAATGTGTGAATTTTGAAGGCTTGCATGCAACCATAAAAGGGGTATGGGGGTCCCGGTACTGCCCTGGGAAACATGGGTAGTATCAATGAAATGTTTTTCTTTTTAAAAATGATAGTTTTTTTTAGGAGCAGTGATTTTACTGATAACAATAAAAATGAAAAATTCCTTTAAATATCACGCCTGCCTATAAAGTGGCCCATCTGTACCACATATAGAACCTACTGCAGCAAAAAAGACATTTCTAAAGAAAAAAATGTTAATTTAAATTGACTCGTGGTTGCAATTACCGCCACACGGCTATTAAAACATTAAAGAAAGAAACGGGGTCTGGTATGGATTTTAAGGGGAACCCCGCAGCAAAATAAACCTTGTCCCCACGTTGATGTTGATGAAAAGTTTTTGACAATTCCTTCCATAACGCCGACTCAAAAAAAAAAAATGCTCCGCCTTCTAGGATGGTCACCCGCAGAATTCCTCCTCCGCGCTTCGACAGTTCTTATATAGGTAAGGGCGGGGCCACCTGACAACGCCACCTGGTGAACCCACCCTCTTGGAACCTCACCGGCCCAGCATGCACCAGTCCGTGACATTACAAGAGGGAGAGTTTTTCTATTTTTTAATAAAGGATTTGTTAAAAATGTGTCTCCTGTTTTCATTTCTTTGTGCACTTTTTTTGTGAATGGGTAGGGGTACCCCCTACCCATTCACATGGGGGGGCCAGGATCTTGGGTCCCCCTTATTAAAAGGGGGCTTCCAAATTCCGATAACCCCCCACCCGCAGACCCCGACAACCACAGCCCAGGGTCCCTTGTTCCAATCAACACGGGGACAAGGTGCTTTGGTGTGGGGGGGGCAGATCCCCACCACCGCATAGAACCCCCCCATGTTTAGGGCATGTGACCTGCTACGGTTCAGAAGGGGGGGCGCTTGCTCATCCCACCCCCCCTTTCCTGACCTGCCAGGCTGCAGGCCCAGATAAGGGTCTGTTATGCATTTTGGGGGGAACCCACTGTTTTTTTTTTAAATTTGGGCGTGGGGTTCCCCTTAAAATCCATAGCAGACCCGAAGGGCCTGGTATGACCTGGGGGTACCCACGCCATTTTTTCAATCTGCACTTTTTTTTTATTCAGCTGTCAGCGGAGAAGCCCATTGACAGCTAATGACACATCAGTTGTTAAGGACGCTGCAGCCGGCTTCCCGGCCGCATTCCTTAACAACCAGCTTACACTGCGCCCTGACTGGGCAAAGCAGTGCGCCGTGCATTGCCAGGTGTTTGGCGGGGCGAACATTTGGCAAAACAGGCAAATGTTCAGCCCAAGCTCATGCTTGGGCCGAACCATTCGCCTAACACTAGGGGAGAGTGGTGCAAAGGAGTGGAAATGACATGTTGACAGCCTGTAGTGCACCCTTAAATCCTGCACTCTGTATGTAGCTCACTCCTGAATTCTGCACTCTGTATGTAGCACATTTCTGAACTCTGCACTCTGTATGTAGCCCACCTCTGAACTCTGCACTCTGTATGTAGCCCAGCCCTGAACTCTGCACTCTGTATGTAGCCCACCTCTGAACTCTGCACTCTGTATGTAGCACCCTCCTCGAGGCCTGGTTCAAACCTATGCAGGTTACAGGTTGCAGTTTGCATACTCCAGGTGCATTTGGCATTTTTCAAGACACATTTTTGATCCATTGAAGTCTATGGAACCAAAAACCAGAAAAAAAGTCCCTGGTCTTTTCCATGAAATGCACAGATGTGAACGTGACCCATAGGAAACCATGTTAAATGGACTGTAGTGTGTTTCTGCAAAACTGAAAATGCACTAAAATATGCATAGGTGTGAACCAGGCCTAACTCTGCACTCTATATAACACCCCCCTGAGCCTTGCACTCTAGTTATTACTTAAATTATTATTAAAACCAGTAATAATCAAATGCAGAGGGAATTAATTAATATGAGTAGATACATAGTCTTACGGACACAATCGGCCCTTTCAGGGCAACCATACTACTGATGCAGCCCGTAATGAAATTGAGTTTGACACCCCTGGTGTAGGAGGTTCAGCCACCTGTTACTTATTAACATAGGGGATCCCTGTTTACAAGGCTCAATAGTTCAAGCAGCAATTTCATGCAGAAGAGTCTGGTTGAGAACAGTGACTCTGCCCCTCTGGCTCCTATGAGTACTGTCAGGTAGGGCAACCCCCAGGCAGCAGGAGGGGTTAGCAAATGATGGAAGGGATAAGGGCAGGCTCTCAGCTTTGTTGAATGCACTCTACAGGCTGATGCATCATGGTGACCTATCAACACATAAGAAAACTGAGCCAAGGGCAGCTTCCCCTCTTGCCCTCCTCGCCGCAAGTCCAGTCTTGGGTCTCGGTATAAACATGGGGATGTAACTGTCCCTGGAGCCATTAGGTCTGGTGTCACAGTCAAAAAAATGCATATTACAGCGCACACATGATACTTACTCCTGCCAGGCTGTTTAAAAGCATCTAAACGTATATAGCAAAAAATGCAAAAATACGGGGATTTGATCACACTGAATGGCCATGAAGTGCTTAAGCCCACTGACTGCTGCAAAGTACCCCATTTTACCAGTGGGTCCTACACTAACCTTAGAGTGAATGCTCCTATCTCAAACCATGGAAGCCAACGCCTCTCTTTATGGGAGACCAGAGGACACATCCCATGGATCAGGTGGACACTGATTGGGGGTAATTAAGGAGGATGGGGTTCACCAACCCAAAAGGTCTGGTCAGGACCACAGCATACAAAAAAAAATGATATTTGGGGGGGAACACCCTACCAAACGCATGGTGCTGCTTGTAAAGACCAACAGACAAAAAAATACATATTACATCGCACACATGATACTCCTGCCAGGCTGTTTAAAAGCATCTAAACATATATAGCAAAAAATGCAAAAATACGGGGGTTTGGTCACACTGAATGGCCATGAAGTGCTTAAGCCCACTGACTGCTGCAAAGTACCCCATTTTACCAGTGTCCTCTGGTCTCCCATAAAGAGAGGCGTTGGCTTCCATGGTTTAAGAGATAGGAGCATTCACTTTAAGGTTAGTGTAGGACCCACTGGTAAAACGTGGTACTTTGCAGCAGTCAGTGGGCTTAAGCACTTCATGGCCATTCAGTGTGACCAAACCCCCGTATTTTTGCATTTTTTGCTATATACGTTTAGATGCTTTTAGACAGCCTGGCAGGAGTATGTATAATGTGTGCGCTGTAATATGCATTTTTTTGTCCGTTGGTCTTTACAAGCAGCACCATGCGTTTGGTAGGGTGTTCCCCCCAAATATCTATTTTTTTGGTGCCACAGTCAGGGGTAAGGTTCAGAGACCAGTAGCTATAGCAAAAGAGTGACTTCCACCGACCAGAAGGATAAGTATACAAGCAGGCCACCCTGGCGGATGACGTGGGCTCACATGAGGTGCGGGGTCGAAGAACTAACTGGCATTCACCAGAGCTCCGAATGGTGGTCATGGGTTTTGCTGCATGTTAGCACCAGGCCCTCAGGATCACCCCACCAGGAGGTGAGCAAGCCAAGGTCCAGTAGATATAGCAGGTAGGGATCAAGCAGAAGCGTAGTAAGTAAACAAGCTAAGACTCGGTAAAGGTGGTTGCAGGTAGGGATCAAGCAAAAGTGTAGTCAACAAATAAGCCAGAGGTCGGTAATCAGTAGTAGCAGAGATACGAACAGCAGCAGGAGGAAAAAGAGTCAGACATTGGCTTGGAGGATTGACAAGGATTGGAGGTGCAAAGGAATGGCTTAAATAGGAAGTTTGCAGGAGGAACAACGGGTTCAAGGTTCAAGAAAAACAAGACAAAAGGCAATGTTGTCAATAAAAACAGGCAGGGAGCTGTCCAGCATCTCAGGTGGCTCAGCAAGAGGAGTTACTGCCAAACACTGCAGAGGTCCTGGGTTCAGATCCAGGTCCTGATGTCCGGAGGCATCCAAAGCTGGATTTTTCATTAGGGAAGGGTAGGCACCATGCCCAAGTCCCACAAAGAAAACTAAAGTTAAATGAACATTTAAACAGCCCTCACTTGTTTACTTCAGAGGTTTGCAACACCATGATAGTACAGGAACTCCGAAATGCCTAAGAACAGCTTACTATTAATAGGCTTTACAATACATGGATGGGAAAATGCTAAACTGTCCCTTTTCTCTTCTACATTTCATTTAATGGGTGTAAAATTACACACTCTCACAATCTGAAGAATGTAGACTGTTGATAGGACATCTGCCAGTATGAGAGATTTTCGATCCTAGGGCTAATCATTAAAACGCAAACAAGTTATTTCGCTTGTAGCGCCCTGCGACTTCCACTGACGAAAATAATGACCCCAATGGCCGTTTTGCTCTGCAATCAATTATTTCCCGCGGCAGCCGGCTTGATTTCCAAGGAGCTTACAAGATGTTATCATCTCCCCTTCTTCCTGGTGGGGGAACATAGGTTTTTCTCATGAGAGCTTGACATGCCATATCTATCAGCCGTTGTATCCATACAGACGGCACTTCAGATATGCACGGCTCAGAGTTTTACATATCACTTGCACAGCAGAGGTCTGGTTGCTGTCTGTGAAGCATTTAACATTGAGGTTACTCTAGTAGAGAAGTTCTACCTCCAAGCTTCTGAAAAAAAGGAAAACATGAAAAGATAGAAATCTTTAAGTCTTTATCTTCCTGCAGAAAAAGACATGATTGCAAAGAACCAAATCTGGGCTTCCAATAGCAAGAAATGATGGGGAAAAGTCCACAGGGGTTCAGTAACTGTAGGGCTTGCACCACACTTAAATGCATCCATCCAGAATTTTATATCAGAAGCTTCTGAGTTCAATCTGAATTCTTCAAAAAAGGATTTCAGGTATATCTATTTTATACATAGTGTAGAGCTACCCCAATAGGAGCTGCTGATTTTAACTGCTTCTTTCCCAAACAGTGCAGAGGCCACCAATCACACAGGAAACATTCCATTCACTCTGACTTCATTAAGCCGTCTAGGGGATTTCTTTTTAAGATTTATTGCTCATAGACATTTCAACAGGAGAAGGGTTGGAGTGGTATGGGATATTCCAAAAAATGCTGACACCCTTCACTAGTTGCAACTTCTTTGAGCGGACTATAAACCAGTGACCAGCGACTCTTACCCACAAAGGGTAGATTTGAGGCCTTGCCCGTGGCTGCAGCAGGCCTCACCATGTGCTAGCTGTGGTGAAGAGGAAGTGTTATGGAGGTCTGATAAATTTTCCTTCGGACCAGGAGAACAGGTGTAACGGTCAGCAAGTAGTGTGCCGGAGGAGAAGAAGAGTATATACCGGAGGTGTATATAGTAGGTCCCGTGTTCAATTATTGGGCATCCCACAGTCATCCCTAATCCCTATCCAAGTTTAAACCCCTAAATAAAACAACAAAAACAAAGTACCGACTGTTCAGTGACTTTGGATGTGTGGAATTTGTGTGATTGAGGGCAGCGGGCAGGTGGACCACAACTATTAGCCACTCTTAAGGGTGCACATGGCTACATAAGCACACACACAGGTTGGACTTGATGGACTTGTGTTTTTTTTCAGCCTCACCAAAGAGAAAAAGCAACTGCTGGCCCAAAAAGTAGAACAGCACACAGTCACTGGATTCTTGAGCTTGGATCAGTACTCACAATTTCCTATGGCAGCTGCACACCTCCAAGCTCCTACCATACACTTCTTCAGTGGGTCCTCCAGACCAAATCATAAGCTCCAGGAGTAATTAGAAATAGGCCCCCCAGCTCGGCTATAGCTGGGAACTTGATGAACATGAACAGACTCGAGCAGAACTGCATCACAGGGGCAGCAGCCCCTGAGTCTGAAAACTTCTCCAGCGGGACAAGCACAGGGCTGCTCCAGACACCGGGCTATTTACGTTTCCCCCAGCCACCTACTGCACGCACCTCCCCAGGGCTTGGCTGCAGCACAATAAATATTCAAACTACCTTTGGCTCTCCTAGCCCTCTATGTTCTGAAAGACTCCAGAATGCAGGAGCCATCAAACCTGTAGCCTGCGAGATCTAGAACAGCTGCTACAATGATTACAGAGGAGCCAACTAAATGTATCTATCATCTTAGCAACCTACCTAGGAGGGTGCTACAATAGCTACATCGATCCAACTTGGACCGATGTAACTATGTATGTGTCATACCTGTGGGATCCCTCTGGAACATAGGAAACAATAAGCGACCCCATCTGCAGAACCCTTGTGGCCCTTGAGGCATACACTTGTCCCACCTCTTTCATGGCCTGCCAGGCTGCATGCTCAGATAAAGACCTGGTATGGATTTTTGGAGGGGACCAAACTGGATCCTTGTGTTGCCCCCCTCCCTTTTCTTTTTCTGAGATGTGCTGTACAAAGGATAGGAAGAAGCTGATATTAAGATATTAAAGTGGTTCTAAAGGCTCCCAACGTCTCTCTTTTCCCATTAGTTTACACAGAAGCAGGAGCCATTGGCTCCCACTGCTGCCAATCACAGCCAGTGAGCCAATGGGGAGAGAGTGGGGGAAGGAAGAGGCATGCTACGTGTGTGAATGGACAGAGGTTGGCTTGTGAGCGAGCCTGCTCAAGTGCCCCTATAGCAAGAGGCTTTGTATTGAGGGCAGGAAGGAGGAGCCAGGACCACCGGCGGGGAACCCAAAAAGAAGAGGATCTGGGCTGCTCTGTGCAAAACCATCACACCAAACAGGTAAATATAACATGTTTATTTTTTATTTTTTTTGCTTGTTTTAATCTTTTCTTTACAATCACTTTAGGTAAATTCAGGTATCCACACTTTAAAAGAATGACATATTATCTGGGCTTTTTTTTGAGCGGGAACACGGGGGAATGCCCCCTCCAACACTGAATGTATATGCCAAGGGTGCAGGGATGTGCTGGGGGATCTATCTTTCCTGTTGGTTGCTGGTGACTCTATTGTTGCTAGGGGGGATCTATTGTTGCTGGGAGGGGTAAATTGTTGATGGGAGAGATCTACTGTTGAGAGAGGGGGTCTATAGTTGCTGGCTGCTGGAGATTCTATTGATGCTGGCTACTGGGAGATCTATTGTTGCTGGGCTGGATCTGTTGTTGCTGGGGTATTTTTGTGGAGGACCTACTGTTGCTGGATAGATTTATTTTTGCTGGGGAGATTTATTGTTGCTGGGGGGGGGGGGGTCTATCGTTGCTGGCTGCAGGGGGCCTATTTTACTGCCATACATTAGCAAAGTCCACACAAATTACTTTGCACCAAAAAATTATACTTTTTCTGTATTCTCTATGTAAAGGGTGGAACCAAAGGACGGTGCTTGGAAGTGGGTAGAGGGCGGAGACAAGGGGTGACTCTGAAAGGGGGAGTACCTGCACCTCTTCTTAGACTCCACCCCCCCTGGAACTCCAAGTTGGTGTTCTACAAGGGCTCACTACCACAGAAATCTGAGAAATCCATAGAATGCAGAGTAACAATTTTCCATGAATGTGTATATTACTAACCAACTGCTATTTTTTTTTTTTTTTTTACTGGTTTTATGTCCTTTTTTTGCATCCCAGTGCTACTGATCTCCTCCATCTTCTCTCAGCCACTTTTTGTCTAGATCAGGGTTTCTCAACCAGGGTTCCGTGGAACCCTAGGGTTCCTCCAGAGGCTGCTAGGGGTTCCTTGAGCAATGGTCAATTTCTACCTCTCAGATAAATTCCCAATGCCATCATTGATCTTTTTAGCTATCTGTAAGGGGTAATTCTTGACCACAAGTGTAAGGAGCATTCTTCCCATTGACCATCACACTAATGTATCATGAGTTGTAGATTTTTAATTTTTAGCAGGGGTTCCCTGAGACCTGAGAATAATTTCAAGGGTTCCTCTGTGTTGAAAATTTTGAGAAAGGCTGCTCTAGATGCACTCACTTCTGCATTGGTTGCACATCATTTCCCTGGAATGGTGTCCTGATAGGGGTAATGGTGAACCATGCTCGTGCAATGTGTTGACATGGCTGCTTCTGGGCGGGGCCAACAGTTTGGTACCCAAGATGGAGTAAAGTACCACAGAGACCAAAGACGATGGCACCTTTGTTCTTTGGTAAATTAGTAGTAACAATTAATACATAGAAACGGCAAGGTGCTTTCTCAACAGTCCCTAACAATACGGCACAGAGGCTTGATACCACGGGTAGTCGGGCACAGCAGCTCTGAACAATGTTGGAGATACTTTACCACAGTTTTTGCACTTGAGCAGACACTTGGATAGCACTTACGTTACCGGCGCTGGACCTAAGTGTGGGGGGTGGCTGATAGGCAGAGAACACTTTGTAGTCTGGTAGAAAGGTCTCCGTCCCAACTCTCTAGAGTCCACAGAAATTCCAGGCAACTAAAAAGTATTCCTTTCAGTGAAGCTGAGCCTCTAGGTCTAGAATGCCAGCCGATGCCCGATCCCTGCTGATGCCTGCTGATGCCCGATCCCTGCCACTGCCTGTTGCCCCGCCGCTCCTTGGATGCCCGATCCCTACCGCTCCTTGGATGCCCGCCGATGCCAGATCTCTGCCGCTCCTCGGATGCCCGCCGTTGCCCGGTCCCCGACGATGTCTGCCGCCTAGATGGGGTAAGTGCCGATAAACTGATTGGCAGACAGAGGGGGGGTGGGGGGGTGTTTGAGGTGCCACGGGGGTGGTTGTTTGCTGCCCCCAAACAAAAAAACACCAGCCACGCATGCTTGGACACATCTCATGGTGTGAGTGAGCCCTTAACCTCTACAGATCTGCGCTATTGCCGAAGTACGGCTTCATCATGAATCTGAATCTCCGGGACGATGTCCATGGACGTCGTCCCCTGTGCATGCTCCCGGCGCGCACTCACAGGCGCTGCGTGGGTGTGCCCGTGGGTTGGGCGGACTCGATGTCCGCTTCTGACCTGTGATCGCCGGTCAGATGTAAACATGGCGGTTCTCCATTCTGTGAAGAGGGACATAACAGATCTACTGATCCCTGTGATCGGGATCAGTGAGATCTGTTATGTCCTGGCCAGCCCAGCCCCCATACAGTTAGAACACAATGAGGGAACACAATTAACCCCTTCACTGCCCCCTTAGTGTTAACCCCTTCACTGCCAATGACACTTATACAGTAATCAGTAGATATTTAAATTTCTAAACGCTGTATAAATGTCATTGGTCCCAAAAAGGTGTCAAAAATGTCCGACATGTCCGCCCCAATATCAAATTCTCGATAAAAATCGCAGATCGCCGCCATTACTAGTAAAAAAAAAATAATAATAAAAATGGCATAAATCAATTCCCATAGTTTGTAGATTTGCGCAAACCAATCAATATACGCCAATTGCGATTTTTTTTTTTACCAAAAATATGTCGAAGAATATATATCGGCCAAACCCGATGAATATTTTTATATATATATATATATATATATATATTTTTTTTTTTTGGTTTTGTATTATAGCAAAAAGTAAAAAATATTGTTCTTTTTTCAAAATTGTCGCTCTTGTTTGTTTATAGCACAAAAAATAAAAAAAATGCAGAGGTGATCAAATACCACCAAAAGAAAGCTC
>BLSH010052988.1:275761-289262 GCA_018402905.1 Glandirana rugosa | reverse complement strand
AAGGGGCACTCTGGAGGAGGATATACGGGGGCACTCGGGAGGAGGATACATTTATATAATCTTACAGACACAACAGGCCCTTTGAGGGCAACCATAATGCTGATGTGGCCTGCAATGAAATTGAGTTTGGCACCCCTGCTGTAGACTCAATAGGAAGCCAGAGAACGTCTTACCAATGTGACGGATCTCCACTGGCAGGATCACCAAATTAAAATCAAAGAAAAAAAAAAAGAAACCAATGCAGCCACCACATGGAGGAGGATGTAAGGGGGCACTCTGGAGGCACTAAGGGGGCACTCTGGAGGAGGATGTAAGGGGACACTCTGAAGGCACTAAGAGGGCACTCTGGAGGAGGATGTAAGAGGACACTCTGGAGGCACTAAGGGGGCACTCTGGAGGAGGATATATACGGGGGCACTCTGGAGACACTAAGGGGGCGCTCTGGAGGAGGATGTAAGGGGACACTCTGGAGGCACTAAGGGGGCACTCTGGAGGAGGATATATATGGGGGCACTCTGGAGACACTAAGGGGGCACTGTGGAGGAGGATGTAAGGGGACACTCTGGAGGCACTAAGGGGGCACTATGGAGGAGGATGTAAGGGGACACTCTGGAGGCACTAAGAAGCACTTTGGAGGAGGATGAAAAGGGACACTCTGGAGGCACTAAAGGGGCACTCTGGAGGAGGATACATTTATATAATCTTGCAGACACAACCAGCCGTTTGAGGGCAACCATAATGCTGATGTGGCCTGCAATGAAATTGAGTTTGGCACCCCTGCTGTAGACTCAATAGGAAGCCAGAGAATGTCTTACCAATGTGACGGATCTCCTCTGGCAGGATCACCAAATTAAAATCAAAGAAAAAACAAAAAAAAACAATGCAGCCACCACAGAGGAGGATGTAAGGGGGCACTCTGTAGGCACTAAGGGGGCACTCTGGAGGGGTAAATAAGGGGACACTCTGGAGGCACTAAGGGGGCACTCTGGAGGAGGATGTAAGGGGACACTCTGGAGGCTCTAAGAGGGCACTCTGGAGGAGGATGTAAGAGGACACTCTGTAGGCACTAAGGGGGCACTCTGGAGGAGGATATATACGGGGGCACTCTGGAGACACTAAGGGGGCATGGTGGAGGAGGATGTAAGGGGACACTCTGGAGGCACTAAGGGGGCACTCTGGAGGAGGATATATACGGGGCACTCTGGAGACACAAAGGGGGCGCTCTGGAGGAGCATGCAAGGGGACACTCTGGAGGCACTAAGGGGTCACTCTGGAGGAGGATATGTACGGGGGCACTCTGGAGACACTAAGGGGGCACTGTGGAGGAGGATGTAAGGGGACACTCTGGAGGCACTAAGGAGCACTTTGGAGGAGGATGTAAAGGGACACTCTGGAGGCACTAAAGGGGCACTCTGGAGGAGGATACATTTATATAATCTTGCAGACAGAACCGGCCCTTTGAGGGCAACCATAATGCTGATATAGCCTGCAATGAAATTGAGTTTGGCACCCCTGCTGTAGACTCAATAGGAAGCCAGAGAACGTCTTACCAATGTGACGGATCTCCACTGGCGGGATCACCAAATTAAAATCAAAGAAAAAAAATAAAAGAAACCAATACAGCCACCACATGGAGGAGGATGTAAGGGGGCACTCTGGAGGCACTATGGGGGCACTCTGGAGGAGGATGTAAGGGGACACTCTGGAGGCACTAAGGAGGCACTCTGGAGGAGGATGTAAGGGGACACTCTGGAGGCACTAAGGAGGCACTCTGGAGGAGGATGTAAGGGGACACTCTGGAGGCACTAAGGAGGCACTCTGGAGGAGGATGTAAGGGGACACTCTGGAGGCACTAAGGGGGCACTCTGGAAGAGGATATACGGGGGCACCCTGGAGGAGCATGTAAGGGGACACTCTGGAGGCACTAAGGGGGCACTGTGGAGGAGGATGTAAGGGGACACGCTGGAGGCACTAAGGAGCACTTTGGAGGAGGATGTAAAGGGACACTCTGGAGGCACTAAAGGGGCACTCTGGAGGAGGATGTAAGGGGACACTCTGGAGGCACTAAAGGGGCACTCTGGAGGAGGATACATTTATATAATCTTGCAGACACAACTGGCCCTTTGAGGGCAACCATAATGCTGATATGGCCTGCAATGAAATTGAGTTTGGCACCCCTGCTGTAGACTCAATAGGAAGCCAGAGAACGTCTTACCAATGTGACGGATCTCCACTGGCAGGATCACCAAATTAAAATCAAAGAAAAAAAACAAAAGAAACCAATGCAGCCGCCACATTTTTGTTTTTGAGGGTGGATGCTTCAAGTAAATATTCCTCCCTCTCAGCGTAATTCAGTTTGGTTCTTCTTCTCATTCCTTTACAACAAAAAAAAAAACACGATTTATTATTGAATCCACAGAAAAACTCAACCTACAGCCGAGGTCGCAGGATTAATTCATTCATTATTTCCTGACCTTGTTTACACCTCCAACTGCGGGCGCATCGTGCCAAGCGCTCAGCTTCACCCTCGACCTTTGAGGCATTAAAAAAATGCATGCAATTAAATTCTTTACTCTTGAAATTTCCCAATGAAAACAAGCGACGGACGTCCTTTAAATCGCAGTTTTAGCTGCAGGGAAAGTAACAAATTGCGAGCGAACAATCCGGCGATACGGGGAAAAAAAAAGGCGTTTCATTCTTTGAGTACAACAGCCGGAGACGCAGTGTTCAATTATTCACCAGGCCTAGAGGGTGATGCCGTGTTAGGGAATTATTTTTAAACCCGTGACATTAAACAAGGAGAAAAAAATAATAGTAAATAAATAAATATACGATGATAGCGCGGCGATTTTTATTTATTCCTGGAGAAAAGCGATGCGGCGTTGCCGGTGGGGGGGAAGGGCCTCCGTTTTAATGACAGAAATTCCCCAGCCGGATTGCAGATTCACCTTTCTCCGTGCAGAGCAAATGTATCAGTCATGCGTTCTCTATACAAATAGAATAATGTATAATTCATGGGTTGAATCCGAATAACCCGAAAAATAGGAAGACACAAAAGTTTTACTTGTAAGTTTTGCAAAGTTATGTTTATTTTATTTTTTCTTCTTGGGGGTGGGGGGGGGGAATGAAAAATCAAATAGATGTTAAATCAAATTAGAATAGTTTTCGAATCAAATTAGTATAGGTTTCGAATCAAATTCAAATTTCCGAAGGGATTAAAATAGAACAGAAATAATAGAATAAAATAGAATATAAAATAAAACAATAAAATATAATAGAGTGAAAAATCAAATAGATTTTAAATCAAATTAGAATAGGTTTTGAATCAAATTCAAATTTCCGAAGGGGTTAAAATAGAACAGAAATAATATAAGAGAATATAATAGAAAATAAAACAATAAAATATAATAGAGTGAAAAATCAAATAGATGTTAAATCAAATTAGAATCATTTTCAAATCAAATTAGAATAGGTTTCAAATCAAATTCAAATTTCCGAAGGGATTAAAATAGAATAGAAATAATATAATAGAATATAATATAAAATAAAACAATCTAATATAATAGAGTGAAAAATCAAATTATAATAGTTTTCTAATCAAATTAGCATAGGTTTCGAATCAAATTCAAATTTCCAAAGGGATTAAAATATAACAGAAATAATAGAATAGAATAGAATATAAAATAAAACAATAAAATATAATAGAGTGAAAAATCAAATAGATTTTAAATCAAATTATAATAGTTTTCGAATCAAATTAGAATAGGTTTCGAATCAAATTCAAATTTCCGAAGGGATTAAAATAGAATAGAAATAATCTAATAGAATAGAATATAAAATAAAACAATAAAATATAATAGAATAATAAAATCAAATAGATTTTAAATCAAATTAGAATAGTTTTCGAATCAAATTAGAATAGGTTTTGAATCAAATTCAAATTTCCGAAGGGATTAAAATAGAATAGAATTAATATAATAGAATATAAACGAAAACAATAAAATATAATAGACTGAAAAATCAAATAGATGTTAAATCAAATTAGAATAGTTTTCGATTCAAATTAGAATAGGTTTCGAATCAAATTCAAATTTCCGAAGGGATTAAAATAGAATAGAAATAATATAATAGAATATAATATAAAATACAACAATAAAATATAATAGAGTGAAAAGTCAAATAGATTTTAAATCAAATTAGAATAGTTTTAAATCAAATTAGAATAGTTTTCAAATCAAATTCAAATTTTCACAGAGATTAACATAGAATAGAAATAATATAATAGAATATACTATAAAATAAAAGAATAAAACATAATAGAGTGAAGCAGAACAGAATAGAAAAGAACTAACAAAATAGAATAGAAAAAAAAGGGATAGAATAGAATGGAATAGAAATAATAATAATTCCAAAATTCCAATTTCGAATAGAATACATTTGATTTTGAATGGAAATAGAATGAAATTAGAAAAATTTGAATCAATTCGAATAAACAAATTAAATTAATGTAATTAAACAAATTTACGTAAATAATGGATTGTCTATCAAGGTCATACATCTTAGACCCCAATTTACACTGTTAGATTTTCTGCAAATTTTTTCCTTCAGATTTACCAAAACCATGCAGTGCAAGGGCCTCCCTGATTGCACATAAATTTAAACTCTTAAGGTTTGACCCGAGCATACGTTCGGGCCGAACATTTGCTGTTCGCCCGCTCCCCGAATTTAGAATTTTATGGGTTGTTCGGCGTGACTTCGGTGCCACCAAACACCCCATAATCGCCCACCCGCCATGACCGCAGACTGCGCGCACAGCTCCTCCTCCATGGGAAGACTGCCGGCGTCTGCGCTCGGTTTGTTTTGACATTTTATAGTGCAGGGCGGAGCCACCCGGGGACGTACCCGTGATTCCGCCCCCTTCTGACTTCATGTGACGTCAGAGGGGCGGGTCACTCAACTACGTCACTGGGTGGCCCCGCCCTTCACTATAAATAAAACGTCAAACCAAAGCGAGCACAGACGCCGGCAGTCTTCCCATGGAGGAGGAGCTGTTCATTTTTTTTCGGGTCTGTCGCTCGTCGTGATTGACGATGGATTACTACGGGGGACACTTTTTTATTTTTTTAATAAAGGACTTGTCCCTAATTGTCTCCTGTGGTTTTTCTTTTTTGACACTTTTGGAGAATTAGTGGGGGCACGATGTACCCGATAGTAATTAACATGGGGGGGTGGGATCTTTGGGCCCCTTATTAAAGGGGACTTCCAGATTTCGATAAGCCCCCCGCCCGCAGACCCCCACAACCACAGCCCAGGGTTGTGGGGAAGAGGCTCTTGTCCCCATCAACATGGGGCAAGGTCCTTTAGTGTGGGGGGGCACAGAGCACCCCCTGCCCCAAAGCACCCATATTCCCCATGTTGAGGGCATGTAGCCTGGTACGGCTCACTCGCCCCCCCTCCCCATTCTGGCTGGTCAAGTTGCATGCTCGGATAAGGGTCTGGTTTGGATTTTAGGGGGGGCCCCACATCAATTTTTTTTGATTTTGCGTGGGGTTTCCCTTAAAATTCATACCAGACCCTAAGGGCCTGGTATGGACTGGGGGGGGGGGGACCCTACACTAATTTTTTCACTGATTTCTCTGTATATTGTCAGGAGCCGGCAATACATTACAGCCGCGATAATAAATGACAACTTTTCCTATGGAAATGTCATTGTGCTCTGGCAGACTAAGGGGACCCCCCAGGCCAATTATTTAAAGGAAAATTTCATTTGTTTTTCACCTTAAGCATTATTAAAATCACTGCTCCTGAAAAAACGATCGATTTAAAAATATTTTTTTTCATTGATCCATGTCCCCTAGGGCAGGACCCGGGGCCCCTTACACTTTTTAGGGCAGTAACATTGCATATAAGCCTTTAAAATGAGCACTTTTGATTTTTCATGTTTGGGTCCCATAGACTTTAGGGGGGGTGTTCGGTCCATCCCTAGTTAAATTGTTTTGGTAAATCTGAAGGAAAACATCTGCAGAAAACCCTAATAACCTGTATGGGGTCTTAATGAATTTAGCCCTAACACCTGTATATCCCTTGTGGGCCACAGCAATTTATACATGGTTACTAGGAGTAGAACTTTGTTATTATTTATAATAGCAGAGTATAGATCAGGGTTTCTCAACCAGGGTTCCTCCAGAGGTTGCTAGGGGTTCCTTGAGCAATGGCCAATTTTTACCTCTCAGATAAATTCCCAATGATACCATTGAACCTTTTAGCTATCTGTAAGGGGGGAATTCTTCCCAATGACCACAAATGTAAGGAGCATTCTTCCCATTGACCATCACACTAATGTATCATGAGGTGTCGATTTTTCATTTTTAGCAGGGGTTCCCAGAGACCGGAGAATTATTTCAAGGGTGCTCGGTGTTGAAAAGGTTGAGAAAGGCTGGTATAGACAGGCACGGCTTTCTTTAGGCTATATTATCTTGAAAAATAAATTTCCTGGAGCTCATAATGTCAGCCTACGTATGGGTCAGGTCCTCCCCTCTGACCCCCATAGGACAACCCACTAAATGAATAAAAGGAGGGCCTCCCTATACCCCTATGTTCCTTTTTTGTCCTCGCTCCGGAGACAACACCACTTTGATCCTACGATGAAGTGATAAGTATTGAAGATTCCTACCTCTCCCGCCTGGTTTAGCCTTGCCAGGTGGAGGCAGTGGTGTATCATCCATTGGTGCAGGGTGTTCACTGAACACGGGCCCTGAGGGGTGGGGGGGCCCACTGTGCTCTGACCCACACTGCACCCATGGATGATCTCTCCCTGGTTGACAGCCGGGAATTATCGGAGCGGTGTGGGCTTGCACACGCGCCCACTAATTTCATTATACGCCCCTGGGTGGAGGGCCCCTGGACGGAGGTAAACCCTCACCTGTAGGAGCACCCTGGTGCCCGGGCAAGTCCATGCAGCCTAAATGGTGTGTTAGATCTGTTATTATCATGGGGCATATGCGTGGTTCTGCTCTTTCTGTACGGCTGATTTTACCTTTTTTTGTCTGTAATGCATCTTCCCTTGTTCAGTGATGTTTCTCTAGATTGTACAGACCCCAATATGGCAGCTGGGATGTCTGAGTTCCACAGCAGTTTGCAGTGGAATGTGGGCACCTGGCTGGCTACATGTTGGCTATTGGGGTGGGGGACTGGCCTTGCACTGTGCAGTTCTTGTTCGGCTTTCCTTTAGGTTACCAAAACCATGCAGTGTGAGATCAAACATAACCCATGTAATTTGTGTGCAATCAGGCACACCCTTGCACTGCATGGTGGAAGGTGGATCTGGGAGAGGTTGGAGGGATGTGTTGTGTATGGCAGCCTCACTCTACTTTTGAGAAGGGGGATAAAAAAAAAGAAATCTGTACTAGCTATAGTTAAGCTTTGCTGAATATTATTGTGATCCTGCCTTTTTTCTGTCTTGAACAAGCTTTTTATAATTGTCCTGCTTCTGGCATAGTTGAGTTTGTTTCATTAAGCACCTGGTACTAATGTCAGGTCTGAGAACCTACTGTGTCAGCTACCCTTTAGCTGTGGTTAACCCATTAGAGCACAGGTGTCAAACTGGCGGCCATGCAGCTGTTGCGAAACTACAAGTCCCATGAGGCATTGCAAGGCTGACAGTCAAAAGCATGACTTCCACAGGCAGGGGCATGATGGGACTTGTAGTTCCGCAACAGCTGGGGGCCGCCAGTTTGACATCCCTGCATTAGAGGATTATTGCCAAACCAGCTAATTCCAATTGCATAAAATGTTGTTTTGAACTGCTTTATCAAGCGGCAGGGCTATCATTTGAAGTAGTTGCGTAACTTTTGATATATTAAATTGTCAAATGACTCTTGCTTAGTATCCTGTTTATCAGATATAAGTGAGGTCAAGAGGTCCTTGTGCAGTAATACTATGTATGGTTACCTTGTCTTTCTGCCAGCTGGCTGCGAAGCCATTTGATTATATTGCTAAGCCATGTGCATCAACTCTTCCTGGTAGCCAGGCCTGGCTAAGGAGGTAAGGGGCACCGTTCAAGTAAGTTTTCTTTCAGGTGTATGAGAAATGAACTATGGCCTTTTTATCATTTAGAGCCGGTTCACACTGCTGCGACTTGTTAGGCGACTTGACTCGCCTGACAGGTCGCCTCCATGCAGTGCAATGGAACCGTTCTAACAGGAGCGACTCAGGTCGCTCCGACTTGGGAAAAGGTTCCTGCACTACTTTTGGGGCGACTTCAGGCGACTTGCATTGACTTCTATTACAGAGGTCATTTGCAGGCCGCGCTGAAGTCGCCCCCGCAAGTCGTCGCTGTAGTGTGAACCGGCTCTTAGTCCCTCCAGTTGACAGGCATCAAGCACAGCCTTAAGCTGGTCCTGTGCCACTGATGCCTTGGCAGGCAAAGCACTGTATGTTTTTTGACGACACTTATATATCTTGGGCTACATTTCCGCTGGTGTGATTCCAAAGTCGCATCAAAGTGCTGCAGGCACCTTTTCAAAGTCACAGATTTTCAAAGTCGCATAGATGGGAACGGGTGCCATTGAGATCAATGGATTGTGGCTTGTCATGCAACTTTGTGTCCAAAGTCGCATGACAAGTTGCACTAGTGGAAACGGAGCCTAAAGAGGTTGTTTTCACTCACACTATGGGAAAATCAACTCTCTCCAGACTCTTCCAAGAGAGGATACACATGAATGTGATATATGAAGCCTGTTGGTTCAAGCACACAAGGATAAGGATGGCAACACTTAACAGGCTGTCACATTTGTTTAAGCACATGGTCTATACACTCTAGAGGCGTGTTTCGCCCTGTGAAGGGGTTACCTGTTCCGACATTGAACAGTCTCCAAGCCTTTTTTCCAGGCAACCCAATCCTATTCAGCTGCTTACTAATAGCGATTAAGGATGAACATGACTGCAAGAATACTGCTTTGTTCAAGCAACCAAGGATAAAGATGATGGCAGCTAACAGGTTGTGACGTTCATTAAGCCTGTGGTCAATACACTCTAAGGAATGTGTCCACTGGCCCAATGAGGGGTGGCCTATTTTGGCAATATGCAGTCTCGGGGGCTTCCCAGGCAAACGTCAGCTTCAATCTCATCAAAGAGAACATACAAATGAACGTGACTATGAATCCTGCTGCTTCAAGCAGTCAAGGACAAAGATATCAACACCGAATAGGTTGTCACATGCATTAAACATGTGAGCAATACACTCTAAAGAAGTGGTTTCCACTCACACTGTGTGCAAATCAACTCTTTCTAGACTCTTCCAAGAGAAGATGCAGATGGAATAAAACTGTGTGAATCCTGTTGGTTGAAGCAAGCAAAGACCAGATGACGACGCCTAACAGGTTGTCACATTCAGTAAACATGTAAATACACTCTAAAGGAGTTGTTCCCACATACCTGGGAAGGGACCGGGTCCAGGAAATTGGCACATGTCTCCTACCTAGCCTGAATAAACTTTGGGCTGTCCATCCGGTTCCACTGGGATGTGGTCCCTGTGCTCACATGCTAAATGCATCATCTATCAGGGAGCCCCTCTGCTGGTCTCTGGGGCGGCATATGAGTGTAAATCACTTGCAATGTGGAAGCAGTGCAATATCATGGCTGGAGTAGACATTTTCCTTATTACTGGTTTACTGAGCATCTGTATGGAGGAAGCACTGCACTGCTGTTTAATAGTCATTGAACAAGCTCAATGTTTCTGCTTGCCTTCTTTTTCTGCAGGAAAGCAAATGCCAACCCCGAATAAAGACCAGCGCTACTAAATAAGGTAGGGGACTGTACCCATCTGCTTCCCAGGAAAGGCAGCCCTCTTCAGGCTCTGCCAAGATGTGCATGAACATGACTTTATGAATCCTGCTTTGCTCAGACAGTCGGGGATTAACCACTTCAGCCCCGGTAGGATTTCACACTTTAGGACCGGAGCCCTTTTTGCGATTCGGCACTGCGTCGCTTTAACTGACAATTGCGCGGTCATGCGACGTTGTATCCAAACGAAATTTGCGTCCTTTTTTTCCCACAAACAGAGCTTTCTTTTGGTGGTATTTGATCACTGCTGCGTCATTTCTGCTCGCCGCTATAAACAAAAGAAGAGCGACAATTTTGCAAAAAAACCCAAATTTCTTACTTTTTGCTAAAATACAAATTCAAAAAAAATATATAAAACAACATTTTTTTTCATCGGTTTTGGCCGATTTATATTCTTCCTCATATTTGTGATTAAGAAAATCGCAATCAGCGTTTATTGATTGGTTTGCGCAAAAGTGGTCGCGTTTACGGATGATGAGAATTCATTTCTGGGGTTTTTATTTTTTTTTAATTTTTTACTAGTAATGGCGGCGATCTGCGATTTTTAGCGGTACTTCGATATTAGGGCGGACATGTCGGAACATTTTGACACTTTTTGGGACCATTGGCATTTATACAGCGATCAGTGCTATAAAAATGCACTGATTACTGTGTAAATGCCATTGGCAGTGAAGGGATTAACCTGCAGGGGGCGCTCTAAGGGTTAACTGTGTTCCCTGGGCGTGTTCTTACTGTATGGGGGCTGCCCTAACAGGGGAAGGGAAGTGATCACAGCTTCCGTGTAAAGGGAGGCTGTGATCACAGTCCTTCCCCCTCTCACAGAACGGAGGTCTGTGTTTACTTACACGGGCCTCCGTTCTTTCACTCCGGGGGGGGCATCGCGGTTAGCCGGCGGCAATCGAAGCCGCCGCACCCGCTCCCTGGCCCTCCCCGGACACAGTGAGCAAGCGGGCGCGCCTCCGGCGGCGCGCGCTCACTGTGCGCGATCTGGCAGCCGCCGTCGTATGACGGCGTTTTGCCTTAAAGAGCCACCTTGTCGCCGTCAGATGCCGATCGGCAGTCGGCAAGTGGTTAAGATGATAGACACAATTGTCACAATTCATTAAGCATGAGATCAAGACAATCTAAAAGAGCTGTTTGGACTTGCCTTGTGCAAGGGTCATCTATTCTGGCAAGGTCCAGTTTTCCTTCTGAAGCCATTAACTGGACTCAATAGCTTTCTCAGGACGACCGACCTTCAGACTCTTCCAAAGAGGAATATATGTAGGAGGATGACCTATGTATGCTTTTTCATTTCTCCTTTCTAAGGCTGATGAGATGCATTTTAGATGGAAAGCAGTGGAAATAAGTTAGGGGGCTTGTGAATCATCTGATGAGGGCTCTGGAGATGCTATAGAGCTTTGGTTGGTTGCTCATCTTCAGCAAGAGCCAGCTAGTTCCCTCACAGAGGTTGTTTCTGGGTGTCTCAAACGACAGTGGGGAAAGTATTCCTTCCACAGAAGATGGTCCGTGCTCGGAAGACAAGTCATTTGATATCAGAAAGGCATTGTATGAGGGTTTTGATGAATGCTGCAGTCCCCACAGTGGCCTGGGCTCGATGGCATCTCAAACACTTTAAGCTTGCTTTACTCCAGCAGTGGGTCAAGCTCACTGTCAGAACCAGTTTGCTCAAGGAAGATTGAAGGGAGCGATTCCTCATTCTAGAGTTGATGACGGCACTGGAGGCATTATTGATCTTTGCACCACTATTTCAAGACCATCGCATGGATTCAGACAGTAGCATGTGTGTCGAATCAGGGAGGAAAGCAGCCTTGGGCAGATTGCGGCACACATCTTTTGGTTGCCGGAGTGCAATCTGTTGTCCCTGTCAGTCTCTTACCTTCCCAGGGTGGAGAATACGTGAGCAGACACTATTTGAGCACACACTTTCTGGATCTAAACAAATGGATGTTTCCTATAACTGTTGGCACAGTGGGGCACACTACAAGTGGATTTAATGGCACCTCCTGTCAGTGCTCAGCTGGTAGTGTTCTTCTCCTGGTTCTTCCATCCGAGAGTCAGTGGTCATGATGCTCTGTCCCAGCGCTGGATTTTCTGTGCCTGTATACTTTTTTTTTCTCAAACTTCCCTAATCCTGAACCTGATCCATTCATGGTTTCCACTATTGAGGCAGTTGATAGCTCTGCTGATGGCACTTCAGAGAAGATCTCTGGTACTCAGACAGCATGCCTCATCCCAATATGTCTCAATTAGACAGCCTGGATATTTTTAAGAAGTCGGCTAGCCCAGGTGGGCATAGCAGAAGAGGTCCAGTGAAAGCTTCTTGAATCTTGAAAGATATAATTTTATGCTACATACTATAGCATGTGGAAAAGATCTTTGGTGTGGCAGTGATTATTCAATGCAATCCTGAGTCTTCCTCTCATATTGAGGTCTTGGCGCTCTTGCAATCGGCCCTAGACAAAGGGCTTGGCTACAGTTCATTCCAGTTGACTGTTTCAGCTCTAACGGTTCATTGTGTAGAAGATCAGGTTTCATACAGGCAACCTTATAACTAAATCAACAACCATTCGTGTCTCAGATAAAATCCAAGCTTTCTCAGCCAAGTCTCCATATTTTGAGCCGTTTCAAGACAGAGATTCTTAATGCAGTTCCATCTTTTCTTCAAAAGGTTGGACCTTTTTTCTCATATAAGTTTGGAAGTGGTGCAACCTTCATTGTGTGCAGTTTCGGGACAGTAAGATTGGTTTAAGAGTGGACGCAATTTTTAGATAATTTTTTCAACGTATCTGCAGAGTACGCAGAATTTCAAGCTGGCAAATAACTGGTTATCTATCAGTAAGTCCTAAAATTGATCAAATGGCCCCATCTAGAATCCTGGTAATCCATATCCAAATCCTGGTAATCCAAGTATTCAAACGCTTTCATTGCTCATTATCGCTTAGATGTAATGTACGGCCCGGCTTGGGCATTGGGCAATTCGGTGCTGACCTTCATTCTTTCTGTCCAATATAATACAGGTTTTCTGGGCATTGAGGTGGAGTGATGTGTGGTCATTTTTTCCCGCCCTGTTTTTTGTATGCTAGATAGATCCCATACCTGGCTGACATGATGAGCTCCAGCAATAGGGAAAATTGTTATCATACTTACCGTAATTTTCCTTTCCTGGAGGCTCATCATATCAGCCTAGGGTTTCCCGCCCTGATGTTCCGTCGCGAGGTGGTTTAGGGAGGCCCTCCTTTTATTCATTTAGTGGGTTGTCCTATGGGGATCAGAGGGGAGGACCTGACCCATACCTAGGCTGACACGATGAGCTCCAGGAAAGGAAAATTACGGTAAGTATAACAATTTTTCCTATTTATTTTCTATGCAATCTACTAGCAAAAACAAAATAAAGCTATTTTTCTCTAGATTTTTATTTATTTTTTTTTTTTTTAATAACTAGTTTCATTCAAGATAAAAAAATCCAAAATCTGTTCTACATTGTATCCCCTGTATAATGACACAAAAATTATGTGTGTGGTATAAAGCATTGTAGAGTTGAATACAAATTAAATTTTGGAATTTTTTATATATTTTTTTCTAATATGATGCTAAAAAAAGTTAACAAATGATTTAAGGCAGGTTCTGGGGGGAGGGGGTGCTTGGGTGGGCCGAG
>BLSH010052988.1:245223-255577 GCA_018402905.1 Glandirana rugosa | reverse complement strand
CAGTTACATTCATATATGTGCTATGCTAGGAACTAAAAAAAATTCAATAAAAAAAAATATTTCATAGGAATATTTTGTATTTCCATAACCAGCAAGCAAGTGCGGCTCCAGTCTCCTTTTCACTTACCATCTTTATCAGCTTTGCTGCAGGAAGCACGCTGTTTACAGAACTAAGTAGCTCAAGCTGTGGTAAAAAAAAAAAAAAACTAAGTTAAAGACCAGTAAACCTATAAAATAAGAAGAAGTAAGCAAACCCTGAGAGAAAAAAAAAATAATAAAATGAAAAGAAGAGTCAGGTAACACGACAAGCAAAGAAAGGTTTGGCATTATTCTGCTATGGGGACACTATCAGCGAGGCTTACCAGATTAATGGTGGGGCGGCTTGGTTGCTGTAAGATGAGCAGTTCCAGCAGAGCAAGGCAGTGCGGCTGTCCTTGCATTGAGACTGTAAAGACATCGGTCTTTGGATGCCGCTGATGACGTCAGCATGGTCTGGAAATCGGTTCAGTTCAACATGGGCACCTGGATATTCGGCTTGTCCTGCCACTTCTGGCATGAGGGCTCCCATTCCTCTTTTCGATGCTTCAGCAAAGGTACAGTAAGGGACATTCAGGCGAGTCTACAGGAATACAGTAGGACACCGGTGCAGGTGGTATTTAGGCATCCATTTTCTACATAGATACCCCAAAAGGCAGGCGGAACAGTGACATTTTTGTTTGTTACTGGTGCACCATCATTTTTATCTGCTGGGTAGCTGCTGGCAGGGTCGTTAATTGGTTGTTTGCACAATGAGGCGTACGATTTTACTGTTCATTGTGGGAGTCTTTTAGTTCCTTTTTTGTAGTAGCGTGCTCCGTTCCCTATACTTTGTTCAATATTACGGTGCAGTGAGTTCGGCGTTATGGCTGGAGGCCCTGTTGGGCAAAGACGGATGTTGAATCCGCCTTTCTTTTTTACTGGTGCACCCTTGTTGTTTGCGTCTGCTGGTTAGGTTGTTTATTGGTTGTTTGTTGTTGCCTGGGATGTTCCGTTTACTGTTCGTTGTTGTATACTTTTTGGCTCTTTTTTGTGTTGGGCATCCCTATGGTCATCTGCTACTTGGATGAATGTTGTGTTTTGTCCCTACACTATTGGCCACAGTTCTACAAGTAACATAGTATTTTGGGGTCCCTTTGGTTCCCTATCACACAGAGGGTCCTTTCCCACGACGCATAGTTTCTGGACTTTGTGCTTGATACTCAGGCCATGGAATGCGTTTGCCAGAGGTAAAACTGGGGTATCTGAAAGAGTTGGTAAGATCTGCTGGCCATAGGATACTCCCTCTCAGTGTCAACTACAATTCCTTTTTAGGAAAAAAACTTGCCTTTGTCTATTGAACTTTGCCCATGGGTAGGGTGTTCTGCCGCGGGCTTCGGCGGCTACGACTGGGGTTTGTTGGGCGCCTGCTCACCATATTGGGCTTTTGCAGGAGCTTGGTCGGGGTGAATGTAATCTTCGTGTAGTTTTTGACTTGGAGCTTTTATGTATGTGGCTGGTTTGGCTGGTTATGGGATATATTTCAGGGTTGCTGTAGTGCTGGACTGTGTCTTGCTGGAATGGTTTCCCATTGCTCGACTGTGGAACAGTGGTATCCATAATTTTGCAATGGGCGAGTACAATTTAGAGGGTGTATCGGCTAACAACAGGTGTCAGCATCTTCTCTGATAGTGATACGTTTACTTGGATGTTTGGTGTTGGCCTGTTTTCACTTCACTGCTTTGTTGTTTGCTGTTCAAATTTTGGGTTGCAAAGATTCTTTGGCAGATGCTTTCTATCATTTCCGGTGGGCCGAAATTTTAGTCTGTTTGTGCCGGGAGCATAGTACATAGATATCCCTTGTCCAGCTGGGCTGCGGGGGATTTCTTTATATTGACATTTTGGCATTCGGTGAGTAAGTACACATTGTCGACTTACTCTCGGACATGGTAGGCATGGTGCGGTTTAATAAGTGCACCTGATGGTGTAAATTCAGATGGGGGATGTTTGGTCGTGTGTGCTGTAGTTTGCATGTCGCATTGTGGAGAATGGTGTGTCGGCTGTCACTCGCACATTTGCAGGCTTGGCTTTCTTGTTCAAGTTCCTGGATCAGATCATCCTGAAGGATTTGGGTCAGGGAGCCCTGCTAGTCTATTAGGCGACATCTACTACAGCCTGATGGTTGGTGGCCGGTGTCTCCTGAGTTGTTGAGTTTTTGTTACAGGTGTTTGCTTCCTTATGTTTTTTCAGGTTGTGAAGTGGCATTGGTCAGGGTGGCGTTTTGTCTTGGCTTTCATTGGTGCTTGGCGGATTGGGTAATTAGCCACTGTCCCGGATGGGGCATGGATGGTTTTCAGTTCCTGGACATGCAGTGTTTGGACTTGTTGGTGGTCCTCTGGATTAGGCAATCTGAGACTGATCAGCTCCCCATGGGGGGCGAGAGTGCAGTTGTTCCCCATTCTTGGTTTTTATGTCCAGTTTTAGAGATGTCCTGTTTCCTGTCTCTGTGGTGTGACGGTAGTGGTGTAATTTCACGTCATTTAGCTGGTTCGGCCTTGTGCCGCCATCGATTTGTACTGAACAGCTAGATGGGGTGTTTGGGGGCAGGGATTGTCTGCCATATTGGTTTTATGGAGTGCAGGCGTTATTGTTTGTAAGTTCGTCCTCTGCTTTTGTGACGTACTGGTCTGTGTATAGCTGGGTGCTTTTGTTTATTTTGTCTGTATAATTTTATGACAGTTTTTTGGTCTTGCCTTGTTGGTTTGGAGGCATTTCCTATATCACTTACGGGGCTAAAAGGGTGTGGTTCCAACTGTGGTGCGCTAGATTGGCGTGCCCGGCATTGTATAGAGCCAGGTGATGTTCGAGGTGTACTGGTTGGAGGGGCTGTACCGTGCTCCTGACATTTTGCAAGTTCATGGGGGGGTACTTATCTAGGCATTTTATAAATGAGAGTAGTATTCATGATTACTGAGTTTGATATTTCATGGTTACACACTTCCTTCCCTGGCATACGTTTGGTGCAGTTGGATATTGTGGCTCGTACTCACTGGAGGTTTGCACACTCAGTGGTGGATTTGACCACAGCCGGTGTGAAGCTGCATTGGAAGGTGTCTTGCTTTGTGGTTGGAATGACAGGGTGATTGTCAGGCTTGAAGTGGACATACGGCAGTAGTTGCATGGGGATGGTGTTCACCTGAATGTGGTGGGAGTAGATGTGTGGTGTCTTGGGGTTACAGGATGGGCTTCAGCAGGCCCTGTGGGTGTGGTGGAATGTGCAAACATAAGGTGTCATGTTTGCGCGTTTGTGGTGGGGTACAAGGTCTTTTTATTGGTTTTATTATGGAAAAATATGTACATTTGTAGGGACCTGTCCTAGGTACAGCTCCCATTATTATGGTTGGTGGTATCTCCGAGCCGGTGTTTGTTGCGGCTGGAGACCTAAACATTTACAGTGGTTACACAGGTACCAGAACTAGATTCCCATAAGGACCTTGTTACTCCTATTTGTCAGACTGTTCTGGATGTTCGTATGTTTATAGGTTCATAAGTTTATATGCTGACATGTTATTTTTAATGTTGTTAATAAAAGGCTGCTACGGCCATTAATTTAATCACTTCAGCCCCAGAAGGATTTCCCACTGTAGGACCAGAGCACTTTTTGAGGTTCGGCACTGCGTCACTTTAACTGACAATTGCGCAGTCGTGCAGTGCTGTACCCAAACTAAATTTGCGTCCTTTTTTTCCCACAAATGGAGCTTTCTTTTGGTGGTTTTTGATCCCCTCTGCGTCATTTCTGATTGCCGCTATAAACAAAAAAAGAGCGACAAATTTGAAAAAAAAATATATTTCTTACTTTTTGCTAAAATGCAAATCCAAAAAAAAATATAAAAAAACGAATTTGTTCATCGATTTTGGCCGATTTATATTCTTCCTCTTATTTTTGGTAAAAAAAAATTACAATCGGCGTTTATTGATTGGTTTGCGCAAAAGTTGCTGCGTTTACAAACCATGAGAATTCATTTATGGCATTTTTCACATTTTTTCTTTTTTAGTAATGGTGGCGATCTGCGATTTTTATCGGGACTGCGATATTGGGGCGGACATGTCGGACATTTTTGACACTTTTTTGGGACCAATGACATTTAGGCAGCGATCAGAAATTTAAATATCCACTGATTACTGTATAAATGTAATTGGCAGGGAAGGGGTTAACCTGCAGGGGGAGATCTAGGGGTTAACTGTGCTCCCTAGGCGTGTTCTAACTGTGAGGGGACTGGGCTACCTTGGGCATAAGAGATCTAACTGATCCCAGTGACAGGAATCAGTAGACCTCTTATGTCCACACTGACAGAGCGGGGAACCGCCGTGTTTACTTCGGTGGTTCCCCGTTCTTTCCCTCTGGCAGCTCATCGTGGCTCGCCGGCAGACATCGGGTCCACCCGAGCCATGGGCACACTCCCCTTCCTAGCCACCAGTGGCGCGCTCTCGCCCCCTAGCTGCCTGTCCCTAAATTGCCGCCTATTTATGGCGATTCGCGAGACAGCGCCACATTGCCGCAGTAAATATACTGCGTGCAGTGTGGAAGTAATTAAACTCCATCTTGGGTTTCATGTGTCTTTTCTTAAGAAAAGGTTAGTGGTGGGGTGGTGGTACAGGAGAACAAAGCATTTGTTATACCCTAGTCAGAAAAGAAAAAGAATGAACGCAGGGCCAGCATGAAAAGGGTTAAAGGGGGTTTGGTATGGGGAAGGTGCTTCTGGGAAGTTTAGCATTATTAAAATAGCACTTATATGATTGGTGGAGTGGGATGTAGCAAGTTGGGCTGCTGAAAGGGGAGATCTGTGGGAGGGTCTCAGATCTTCAGTCAGAGGAAAGCGTGCTTGAGACAACTGCCCACCCTCGCACCCTTACTATGTTCAGTGGTTTGGGTCTGAGGTGGACCATGTTCTGGGGGCATTGTCGTGGCAGTTGGAAGGGTACAAGGTCCTTATATGGGTTTGGTTAAGCAAAAATATGTACATTTGTAGGGACCTGTCCTCGGTGCGGCTCCCATTAGTATGGTTGGGACCCATCCTCGGTATGGCTTCCATTAGTATGGTTGGGACCCATCCTCGGTATGGCTTCCATTATTATGGTTGGGACTCGTCTTCGGTACAGCTCCCATTATTATGGTTGGTGGTATCTGCGAGTAGTTGTGTGTCTCCAAGCAGGGCCGTCTTAACAGCATCATGGGCCCCTGGGCAAAGTAATATACTGGACCCCTATCAGCCTGCCCCAATTTATGCCCCTACTCTCAAGAATTAAAGTATAAATTGTTGATAGCATTAAACATCAATTTTAAACAATATAAAAAGCATTCCATAAATCAAAAACTAATCAACACAAAAGGCACAGTACAGGGATGGAGGCAGAAGGGAACAGCACAGGGGGGTGAGGAGGGCACACTACTGGGATCAGAAAGGCACAGTACAGGTTCCAGGATGCTGCCCAGCACATGGCCATCCTGGGACAGCTTAGTAAAAAGCATGACTGGCCCGGCAAATCCAGGATAGTTCGCAAGTATGTAATGCAAAACTATCATGGGGCCCCCAAGCACCTGGGGCCCCTGGGCAGTGCTCAGGGGTGCCCATGCATCAAGACAGCCCTGTCTCCGAGTCAGTGTTTGTTGCGGCTGGAGACCTAAATATTTACACTTGTTACACAGGTACCAGAAGTAGATGCCCCTAAGGACCTTGTTACTCCTATTTGTCAGAATGTTCTGGATGTTCGTATGTTTATAGGTTCATAAGTTTATATGTTGATATGTTGTTTTTAATGTTGTTAATAAAAGGCTGCTACAGAAGCCAACTTAAAGGTATTTATCAGGTGGTACCTAGTGCCTTCCAGATTAGCGGCTATGTTTCCCAACGCCTCCAACCTCTGCTTCAGAGGGTGTGAGCACGTGGGCACTTTCCTTCACACATGGTGGGAATGTCCCCACCTGAGAGGTTTTTGGAACAAATTCTTTCACTTGATCCGTAGGGTTTCGGGTTTCCCTATTCCCCAAAGTCCAGAAATAGCCCTCCTTAATTCTAAGCCCGAAGGCCTGACTAAACCGTTATTTAAGCTTATCCAATTTATTTTACTAGGGGCTAAGATCACAATTGCCAGGTCCTGGAAACGCCCGTTTGTATCCCTCTCTGAGGCTATACGGAAAATATCCTGGATAATGGTTCAGGAAAAGCTTGCCAGCCACATCCTGGATACCTCCCCTAAATTTGACCTAGTTTGGGAACCTTGGAGGAGTTACTTACAATTACCAGGATGATCTTTTATCTTCTACTTCCTTAATTAGCTACTGGTGTCTAATCTTCCTTGTTTTCCTTCTGGCTTTCTCTCTCTCTTCAAGTTACTTCGTCTTCTCTCTCGTCCAGTCTGACTCTATCTTGATGTCTAATTGTTTGATAGGGAATGTTAGGTACAGGGGTTGTTCCGCCCTTCCCCATCTATGTGGTAGGAGGGGGATACTTAAAACTCTCACTTAGAGGCTCACAAAATGGGTTGCAGATGTTTGACTTAGTATAGTATACTGTGCTGTTTCAGAAACTGTATCCTATCAAGTCCCTTTAACCACGGGGTTCCCTGGTGATGGGGTGGTCAGTGCCTATCCTTCAGGTCTCTGTTTGTTCCCAGTTGGGGTGACCGGGGAGAGGGTGGGCTTTCCCCTGCTTGGGAGCTACCCCTACAGGTCAGGTTTTGCACCTCCCAATGATATTTGATTTTATTCGACTATCAGAGAAGATCTTACCCAGATGATATTTGGTCAACGCCTTATTAATTATATCTCCTCTCTACCAATTGCCCGTTTTATTAACATGTACCCATATTTATATGTACTCCTTGTTGGAGATTATATATGTACCAAACATTTGGTCTTTTTATATACATCTTTTGCTGTACCTAAAATTTCTCAATAAAAAGATTTGAAACAGGAAAAGGCTGCTACAGCCATTAAACTCCATCTTGGAGTTTCATGTGTCTATTCTTAAGAAAAGGTTAGTGGTGGGATGGTGGCCCAGCGGTCAGGAGAACAAAGCATCTTTTATACCCTGGTCAAGAAAAGAGCTTGGTGTGATACTCCCAAAACAAATGCAACAATGTACAAAATAAAAGTCAATCTTTTTTAGCCAATTATCCAAAAATTATATTAGACAGTTATCCAGCTTTGATGTAGGAAACACACTGTTTACAGAACTCAGTAGCTCAAGCTGTAGTAAAAAATAGATGAATAGAATGAAACACAAAATTAAAAACCTGTAAACCTATAAAACAATACACAAAACTTACGCCAAACCATTATAGTTCACTTTTGAGTCTAACTTTCTTTAAATTACATATTTACAAGGAACTACTCCCTGAGTGCAAAAAAAAATAAATAAAATGAAAAGAAGAGGGAGATATTAATGCCATCTCCGGAAGATCAGTTTACACGACAATAAAGAAAAGAGCTTTGAGTACTACTTCCAAAAAGTATGCAGCAATGTACAAAATAACCTTAAATTAAATGAAAAAGTCAAACTTTATTATACAATTATCCAGCTTTGCTGAAGTAAGCACCCTCTTACAGAACTCAGTAGCTCAAGCTGTAGTAAAAATAGATATAAATTACAAAATTAAAAACTAGTAAACCTATAAAATCAGAAATGACATTGACTCAACCCATTATAGTTCTCTTTTGATTTAGACTTTCATTAAATTATATATTTTACAAGGAAGCAAACCCCAAGACAAAAAAAAAAAAAAAGAAAATTCGACCCTGTCTCCAAAAGATCACTTAACCTGACAAGTAAAGAAAAGTACTGAAAAAGTATGCAGCTCTGTACAAAATAACCTTAAATTATATGAAAAAGGTCAAATTTTATTACATGAATGAACTATACTGTATATACTACCCAAATGACCCTGATCAAAAGTTTACATACCCCAGTTCTTAATACCGTGTATTGCCCCCTTTAACATCAATGGCAGCTTGAAGTCTTTTGGGGTATTTGTGGATGAGGCTCTTTATCTTCTCAGATGGTAAAGCTGCCCATTCCTCTTGGCAAAAAGCCTCCAGTTCCTGGAAATTCTTGGGCTGTCTTGCATGGACTGCATGTTTGAGATCTCCCCAGAGTGGCTCAATGATATTGAGGTCAGGAGACTGAGATGGGCACTCCAGAACCTTCACTTTATTCTGCTGTAGCCAATAACAGGTCGACTCGGCCTTGTGTTTTGGATCATTGTCATGTTGGAATGCCCAAGTACGTCCCATGCGCAGCTTTCTGGCTGATGAATGCAAATGTTCCTCCAGTATTTTTTGATAACTGCATTCATCTTGCCATCAATTGTGACCAAATTTCCTGTGACTTTGTAGCTCACACATCTCCAAAACATCAGCGATCCACCTCCATGTTTCACAAGCCTTGTTGACTGCTCTCAAAATGTAGGGTTTATGGTTGTGGCCAAAAAGCTCAATTTTGGTCTCATCACTCCAAATGGCTTTGTGCCAAAAGGTTTGAGTCTTGTCTCTGTGCTGTTTGGCGTATTGTAAGTGGGATACTTTGTGGCATTTGCATAGTAATGGCTTTCTTCTGGCGACTCGACCATGCAGCCCATCTTTCTTCAAGTATCTCCTTATTGTGCATCTTGAAACAGCCACACCCCATGTTTTCAGAGACTCCTGTAGATATTTGTGGGGTTTTCTTTGCATCCAGAACAATTTTCCTGGCAGTTGTGGCTGAAACGCTAGTTGGTCTACTTGACCGTGGTTTGGTTTCAACAGAACCTTTCATTTACCACTTCTTGATTAGAGTTTAAACACTGCTGATTGGGATTCTAAATTCCTTGGATATCTTTTTATATCCCTTTACTGTTTTATACAATTCAACTACCTTTTCCCACAGATCCTTTGACAATTCTTTTGCTTTCCCCATAACTCAGAATCCAGAAACGTCAGTGCAGCACTGGATGAAAGATGCAAGGGTCTGTCAGGAGTCCAGAAACCCATTGACCTTTTACGCACACACACTAATTACAAGCAAACAGATCACAGGTGAGGATGGTTGCCTTTAATAGCTATTCAAACCCCTTTGTGTCAACTTGTGAGCATGTTATCAGTCCAAAATCACCAGGGTATGTAAACTTTTGATCAGGGACATTTGTTTAGTTTCTGTTGTCATTATGATTTAAAGAGTAAACATAGTTTATTGATAATAAATGGCTTCAGCCAAACACCAACCATGAGTGAAAGAAATGTTTTTATATTCTCTGAAAATGGCCAAGAAATCATAAATTCTGCCAGGGTATGTAAACTTATGAGCACAGCTATATATAGACCACTCAGGGATTCAGAAATGTATATTTAATGTATATATTTTTTATTGAATATTGAACGGTCATATGGCTTATGTTGTTTGATGCTTTTTTTAATATGTTTGTTTTGTTGGGGTGTTTTTGGAATAATTGGACAATAAAGTTTCACATTTACATTTAATTTAAGGTTATTTTGGGCATTCTCACATACATTTTGGGAGTAGTACTTAAAGTTCCTGTCTTTTCTTGTTGTGTTAACTTTCATTAAATGACAACTCTACTCAGTGAGGGGATTGTTTCACGAGTGGCTCATACTGGGTTGGGAAGGCTGAGGAAGGTGTAAAAATAGGAGCTGGCACATTATGCCTTTTTTTTTTTTGACATAAAGAAATACCTTATTTTTCAAAGCTTTCTATTTCTTCTTTGTGTACATTTTTTTGTGTAGCAAAGTCCTTTGTATAACAAAAAAAGAAAGGAAGAAAAGAACTTAAAAGAGCTGTAGATAGCTGTAGGTGGAACTGGAAGGTGTGTAGAAATTTGATAAAACTCGAAGTCTGCATTTCTTAACAACATACCACATTTTTTATGACGTAATAAAATCTTTGAACGTTAATTTTTTTGATAAATAAAAATGCAAACAGACATATCAGCATGGATGTCACAGCAACTCCTAAAACTAAATCTTTCTGGGGTAGTCCCAAGGAGGTAAATAGTCCCAAGGAGGTAATTAGTACCAGGGGTAGTCTCACGGGGGTACGTAGTCCTAGGGGTAGTCTCGGGGTCGGGAATGAGGAATGTAGTCCTATGTATAGTCTCAAGAAAATATATAGTGTGTAGTCTCAAAGGGGTATCTAGTCCCAGGGAGATCTTTGACCTTTATAATACTCGAACCAAAATCTTTCTAAATCAAAATCCTCAACGACACTGTAGGTACGACTATACAGACAAACGTAAAAATAAATAGTTTTTTTAATTGCAAGTTTCTAAAATAATGCAGTATTTTTTA
>BLSH010052988.1:192635-204620 GCA_018402905.1 Glandirana rugosa | reverse complement strand
CTGCAGGCTCCTGGGGAGAGCAGATATAGTGACTGCAGGCTCCTGGGGAGAGCAGATATAGTGACTGCAGGATCCTGGGGAGAGCAGATATAGTGACTGCAGGCTCCTGGGGAGAGCAGATATAGTGAATGCAGGCTCCTGGGGAGAGCAGATATAGTGACTGCAGACTCCTGGGGAGAGCAGATATAGTGACTGCAGGCCCATGGGTTTAGTAACATTGTAAAGGGGACCCTGATGAGAAAGATGCATTTTTGATTGCCCTTAATTTTGGCTTGAGTTTATTTGGAAATTATTTGCTTTGTTTTACTGACGTCTTTTCTCTGTCAGATGCTGTGAGGCACCTTCAGACAACACCGGAAGCTAAAGGCTACATTTTAATTAAGGTTGGATTAAATAAAACGTTTTTTAATGTAGTTTCTGTTTATTTCATTAATGACTTTTTCGTCATGTATGGGTAACTAGGTAGGGGGTCTAAGGGATGCCCAAAACCAGTTCATCAGGGAAGCAATTACTACCTACCACGGGGGGCAGGGCTGCTGATAAAGGCGTAGCACTGGCCCTTTTGTATGGGGGCCAAGCCCCATAAGTTCACAAGTGGGGCCCAGGAAGCTTTATGGTGCAGGCAGTTCCCCCTCCCTGCAGCACAGCTGGCTTCTCCGCCTCTCCCTCCTGCAGACTATCAGCTGCTGCAGGGGGAGCCACAGGGAGATCGGTTTCAGGGAATGCCCCACTTCCACTGCTTTGATCAACCGCTCTCCTGTCTAGGATCCCCATCATCTGCAGCTTAGATCTCTCTGTGTCCACCCCCCTCTTTGTGTTTACTATGCTTCAGTTTAAGAATAAACAGGGAGCCTCTGTATAGAGTGCTCCCCGTTCATTCATTCTGTAGCAGCTAAGGCTGCAGAGAAAGGATTGGCCAAATGAACGAGAGGTTTGTTTATGTGGCTGGAGCCTGGATTGGGGTCATACACCTGCACTCACACACTCACCCAGGCCTGGAGGTGGGGGGGGGGGGGCACTGTCAGGTAGTCTACACAAGGCCCCATGAATTCTAACAGCAGCCCAGAATGTGTGCTACATAACCCTCCCCTTGCCTGCAATCCTGTGTAGGCACTGGTGGTGATATTGACCATCAGAATCATTCAACATTGCTTTGGGAGGGAGACCCCTATCATTTGGGGAACCCCTCTCCCCCTGTGCTGAAGAACAGGTGAGGCTGGTAAGCCTAGTGGGCCACCGAACACTTAGTGCTTTCATACTATGGAGATGCCAAGTTGTGTGCCAGAACTGGGCTTTAAGCAATAAAACCACTATATAGTAAGTGGGTGTAAACCCTTCCATATACCCAGTGAAGTGACTGGCCTCAGGTGATACGCAGAGATGAAATAAATCCTCCTACAAAAGTTGTACATGTTTATCTGTAACCTCCTCTCCTCTACAGCCCTTGCAAATGCAGAATTAACACAGAATGTCTTAGCTTCACAAGGCAGGGGGCAGGGATCTGATGTCACATGCTGCACAGCATAGAGCTACAAGCTGAGTGTAATCTGAGACCTGAGTGGACATTCCCTCTACACCACAGGTGTCAAACTGGCGGCCCCCCAGCTGTTACAGAACTACAATTCCCATGAGGCTTTGCAAGGTTGACAGTCAAAAGCATGACTCCCACAGGCAGAGGCATGATGGAACTTGTAGTTCCGCAACAGCTGGAGGGCCAGCAGTTTGAAACCCCTGCTCTACACAGTCTCATGTGGAAACATGCATAGCTGAGGCTGTCAATCACCCGCTGTGTGCTGGAGAGGGAAGGGCCTTCTCCTGGGATTGCTTGGTGTCAGCATAGACTTGGTTTTTGGATGTCATACACTGCACAGCATAGAGCTAAGAGCTGAGTATAATCTGAGAGCTGAATGGAGGGAATGGGCACACCCCCTCTACACAGTCTAATAAGGAAACATGCCCATCTGAGGCTGTCAATCACCTGCTGTGTGCTAGAGGGGGGGGGGTGGTGGCAGGGCCTCCTTCTAGGATTGCTTTGAGTTGGCATAGCTTGTCAGAAGTGACTAATGCAGATAGCAGGGGAAGGAGAGAGCAGATACAAACCACATTGAGGCAAGAACATACTATAGAGGGATATGCTTTGTTCATTTTTTCATTTGAGAGGGTTACAGCCACCTGAAAGGGGAACGTCACCCAAAAGGTGAAGTTCTGCTTTTCCGTCTCCTCTTCCCTTCTCTATTACCTTTGGAAACAGTTTTTTTGGGGAGGGAGCGGGTACCTGGTCTTCATAGATACCCCTTACCACTTCTGCTAGGATCGCCTATGCGCAGCGGAAAGCCGGCTATGAAGCCGCAAGGAGTCACAAACAGCTTCTCACGGTAAAGATGCCGTCACCGGGGACCTGAAGACCAGTGGAAAAACGGCTTGGATGAGGACGGTGCTGGAACCCATGGACAGGTGGGTGTCCTTTTCCTAAAAGTCAGTACCTACAGTACTTATAGCTGCGGACTTTTAATTTTTTGTTCCTATGGTGAAGGTCCTCTTTAAGTAAAAATTAAATAAATCTCTTTCAATCTCAGACACAGAACTTTCTACAACAATACTAATGAAGTAGAAATGGAAAGTTGCGCACAGCATAAAGTTCAGTTTTCCTTCCATGATCACCATTAATTGGAACATCTCCTCATGCATTGAACTCTCAGATATCTCCGCTCATTAGGAGCTTCTCCTAGACGTTCTGTCCAAATCCCCTACATCCATCCTCCTTGTTTTTGACTTGTCAAATTTCTCACCTTCAAATTACTGTCAAATGCTATTAGAATAATATAGAAATGGTAGAAGATTGTATTTTTTCTGCTCTCAAAGCCGACTTTATCTGACAGAAGAGAAAAAGAAGCATTTTCATTTAGTGATACACATTGGGAGATGGCTTCATTTACCCCAGACAGATCTTTGACAAGGAAAATGGCAGGACGAATGTAGGGCTTCTCAAACATGAACAATAAGAGACGTACACTAAATGGCCAAAAGTATGTGGACTTCTGACCATCACACTTACCTCTACAGCCAACAGTATGTAGACAACCCTCTAAATCAGGGGTCTCCAAACTCTCTAAACAAAGGGTCGATTTAATGTCCTTCAAACTTTAGGGGGCCACACTGTGGCCAGTGGGAGTAGAAAATGCCTCAGGCTTGGTGGTCAGTGGGAGTTAAAAAAATAGATAATGCTTGTGGTCAGTAAGAGAAATAGTGCCCCATCATCAATAATAGTGGGAGTAATAGTGCCCCATCATTGGTGTCAGTCAGAGGAGAGGTGCAGAGTTTGGGGTCGAAGAATTTGACTGGCATGCAGAGTCCTGATCTGAACCAGAAAGAACACTTTTGGGATGAATTAGAGAGGAGACTGTGAGCCAGGCCTTTTTGTCCACATCAGTGCCTGACCTCACAAATGCGCTTCTGGTAGAATGGTTAAACATTCCCATAGACACTCCTAAACCTTGTGGACAGCCTTCCCAGAAGAGTTGAAGCTGTTATAGCTGCAAAGGGCGGGCCAACTCAATATTGAACCCGATGGATTAAGGCTGGGATGCAATTAAAATTCCTGTGCGTGTAAAAGCAGGTGTCCCAATACTTTTGGTAATATAGTGTATATAAAATGGGGAACACGGATAATCAGAATAATATCGGAGATGCAGGAAATAGGAGAGGGACTAGGACTGAGATCAGGAACAAGGAAAGTAGATATAACACAACAGGATGTAGGGCAAGAAGAAGATCAGGAGCAGGATAATTGGCAAGCAGTATCTGGCTAGCAAAGCAAAACACTGAAGTGAAGTGTAAAAGTAGAAGAGTGACTTAATACTCTCCCAGTAGCCAGCATCAGATAGAGACAGATTTATGGATTTACTGGGAGACACCCGCTGGTGGACACCAGAACTACAACCTCCCACTATAAGACGCATAATGTAAAGTAGTGAGTGTACAGCTTGTATAACAGTGTAAATTTGCTGTCCCCTCAAAATAACTCAACCCACAGCCATTATTGTCTAAACCGCTGGCAACAAAAGTGGAGTACACCCCTAAGTGAAAATGTCCCAATTGGGCCCAAAGTGTCAATATTTTGTGTGGCCACCATTATTTTCCAGCACTGCCTTAACCCTCTTGGGCATGGAGTTCACCAGAGCTTCACAGGTTGGCACTGGAGTCCTCTTCCCCTCCTCCATGACGACATCACAGAGCTGGTGGATGTTGGAGACCTTGCACTCCTCCACCTTCCATTTGAGGAGCCCCACAGATGCTCAATAGGGTTTAGGTCTGGAGACATGCTTGGCCAGTTCATTACCTTTACCCTCAGCTTCTTAAGCAAGGCAGTTGTTGTCTTGGAGGTGTGTTTGGGGTCGTTATCATGTTGGAATACTGCCCTGCTGCCCAATCTCCAAAGGGAGGGGATCATGCTCTGCTTCAGTATGTCACAGTACATGTTGGCATTCATGGTTCAATGAACTGTAGCTCCTAAGTGCCAGCAGCACTCATGCAGCCCCAGACCATGACACTCCCACCACCATGCTTGACTATAGGCAAGACACACTTGTCTTTGTGCTCCTCACCTGGTTGCCACCACACACACTTGACACCATCTGAACCAAATAAGTTTATCTTGATCTCATCAGACCACAGGGCATGGTTCCAGTAATCCATGTCCTTAGTCTGCTTGTCTTTGGCAAACTGTTTGTGGGCTTTCTTGGGCATCGTCCTTAGAAGAGGCTCCCTTCTGGGATGCCAGCCATGCAGACCAATTTGATGCAGTGTGTGGTGTATGGTCTGAGCTCTGACAGGCTGACCCCCACCCCTTCAACCTCTGCAGCAATGCTGGCAGCACTCATACGTCTATTTCCCAAAAGACAACCTCTGGATATGACGCTGAGCACGTGCACTCAACTTCTGTGGTCGACCATGGTAAGGCCAATCCTGAGTGGAACCTCTCCTGTTACACCGCTGTATAGTCATGCTCGGGATAAACATAAATCTATAGTCAGACAACAAGGTAAAAGTGAAAAAAAAATAAAACATAAAAAGGGGCAGACTCAATGGACCACTCAGTCTTTTTCTGCTGTCACTTTTCTATGTTTCTATGTTTTTTTGGCCACCGTGCTGCAGCTCAGTTTCAGGGTCTTGGCAATCTTCTTATAGCCTAGGCCATCTTTATGTAGAACAACAATTCTTTTTTTCAGATCCTCAGAGAGTTCTTTGCCATGAGGTCCCATGTTGAACTTCTAGTGAGCAGTATGAGAGAGTGAGAGCGATAACACCATATTTAACACACCTGCTCCCCATTCACACCTGAGACCTTGCAACTCTAACGAGTCACATGACACTGGGGAGGGAAAATGGCTAATTGGGCTCAATTTGGACATTTTCACTTAGGGGTGTACTCATTTTTGTTGGCATCGGTTTAGACATTAATGGTTGTGTGTTGAGTTATTTTGAGGGGGCAGCAAATTTACACTGTTATACAAGCTGTACACTCACTACTTTACATTGTAGCAAAGTGTCAGCTCTTCAGTGTTGTCACATGAAAATATAGAATAAAATATTTACAAAAATGTGAGGGGTGTACTGACTTTTGTGAGATACTGTACTTTAACTCTTATCAGTTATATTGTTCTCAACTTTCTCTGTGGACTTCAGAACACTTCGCTCATTATGTTATTGAGAAGAGAAGAGAGTAAGGTGTCCTTTAGCCTTGTTCTACAGCTCCTCCATGAATACAGTACAGTGGGTGGGCATTGTCACCCAAGAAAATTGATGGCAAACCTTGACTTCCCAGATGTTTTGGAACTACATTTAGCATGATGATTAACTACACTGCAGAGTGCATGAGCATCATGGGAAATGTAGTTCCAAAACATTTGGGGTGCCAAGGTTTGCCAACACTGCAGAACAGGAAGTGCGTTACTGGCAAGATCACTAGGTAAAAAAACAGTGATGGCTCACCCACGGAGGGAGCACGGGCGCTGCCCCCCCATCCATGCATCTGGCCCCATGATCTACATATCAGGGCGCCAGACGATGGATTCCAATGGCCCTATCCATGCATCTGGCCCCATGATCTATATATCAGGGCGCCAGACGATGGATTCCAATGGGGGGAGTGTTTTTTTGAAGCACGTGATTAGATCCAGAGGCTCCAATAGGCTTAAAAAAAGGGTGTGCTCGGGGCGCAGAGCACTGCGCCCCCGATCCCGCCCAGATGTGTGACGATGGCGAATTCATTTTTGCTATTTTCACACTAAAGTTCCCCCCCTGCTAATCAGTAGGCAGGTCGTGAGACCCGTTTCCCGATTGGCCAAAGCGCCAGGTGATCCTATTGGATGCCTAGCGCTTAGGCTGAAGAGAGAGGAGACACATGGAGGAGGAAGCCGCCAGAGGAACGCACAGCGGAGCCACTGCCCGCACTCAGGGAGAGGACACCACAGCCCGATAGATAGATTGGGTAGGTGCTGGTCCAGGGGGGTAGTGCTGTCAGTGTCGCTCCGCCCAGGGTGGGGGGGGGGGGTGGTTTGTGCTGTCAGTGTTGCCCGGAGAGGGGGGTGGTTGTTGGCCGCCCCCCCAAAAGAAAAATCCACCAGCCACCACTGTAATAGAATAGAGTCTAAAAAAGACAACTAATGCAGCCACCATATCCAAGGACCAGTAAGCTGCAATATATTACAAGTCTCATCTTCGGTTTAGATGCGCTTTAATGGGTTAATGCCGGTCTCAGATGTTTCAGCCTTCCATTTTAGCCACTTCACATTTGCCGCTCCTTCCGACAGGTGGAACATTAGCCGATGTATAATTAATGACCCTCCACTTTTATCTAAAATATGTTTTTCATATTTAAAGACACAGAGGAAGGTCAGCCGTCAATCACCGGCTTTACAGAACCGCGCCGCGCGCCGAAGCCTCCGCCGCGCTATGAGTAAATGGCTCGCCATAAAACATTCAGTGAGTTTAAAGGTAAAAGCAGTCCAAGGATGGAGCTTTCCTCCTCTATGACTTTGAAGACTTCGCCGAGGAAAAAAGAGAAATCTGCGATGTTTACTTCCACATCACAAATGAAATGGTGTTTGTGCTTTCTACGTCTTCACAGCGCACATACGTCTTGATGGCCTTGCTGTCTCCGCGCATTATATCTCAGCCGCTGTGCTCGTCTCTATCTTATATAAGTCAGGCAACGCTCAGCGTCCGAGGACAACGCCGCCATATTCCCTTTCAAGCGGTGGTCGCCTCAATTCAACTCAAACTTCTTTGAAGATGCTGAGTTACCGTGACCGGGGAAAACGGCATTGTTGTTTTTTTTCCCATCTCTGCCCTATTCAACGTTTGGATTTTAGTTATCAATGTTTATTTATTTTATTGAATTATTTTATTAAACATTAGTATTAATTATCAATAATAATAATAATATTAATAAAACTATTTTTTATAAAATGTATTATATGTACATATTTTATAAATGATTTATATACAAATATATATGATACATATAAATATAGTAATATATAGGAAATATATAAATGCATAAATTAGTTATATAATTATTACTGTATTATTCTACATATATATATATTATTACATAGATATATTATATGATTATAAATATATTTTGAATATTAAAAATATAATTATATATCTATGGATATAGATATATGCAGTATATATCTCAGTCGCTGTGCTCGTCTCTATCTTATATAAGTCAGTCAACGCTCAGCGTCCAAAGACTATATTCTTTTTCATGCTGTGATCACCTCAATTCAACTCAACTTCTTTGAAGATGCTGAGTTACCGTGACCGGGGAAAACAGCGTTGTGGTTTTTTTTCCCATCTCTGCCCTATTCAACACTTGGATTTTAGTTATCAATGTTTATTTATTTTATTGAATTATTTTATTAAACATTAGTATTAATAAAATGAATTAATAAGAATAATAATATTAATGATAATAAAGCTTTTTTTTATAAAATGTATTATAAGTACATATTTTATATATGATTTATATACAAATATATATGATAAATATAAATATAGTAATACTGTATACAGGCGGTCCCCTAGTTACAAACATCCGACTTACAAACGACTCGATGGAGGGAGACAACAGGAAGTGAGAGGAAATCTCCCCCTAGGAAGGGAAATTAATAATAATAATATTAATGATAATAAAGCTATTTTTATAAAATGTATTATATGTGCATATTTTATAAATGATTTATATACAAATATATATGATAAATATGGTAATATATAGGAAATATATAATACATACATTAATTATATAATTATTACTGTATTATTTTACATAGCTATATTATTACATAGATATATGATATTATTATAAATATATTAGGAATATTAAAAATATAATTATATATCTATATATATATATATATATATAGATATAGATATATGCAGTAAATATCTCAGCCGCTGTGCTGGTCTCTATCTTATATAAGTCAGACGCTCAGCATCCAAAGACGACACAACTATATTGCTTTTCAAGCTGTGGTCACCTCAATTCAACTCAAACTTCTTTGAAGATGCTGAGTTACCATGACCGGGGAAAACAGCGTTGTGGTTTGTTCCCAACACTGCCCTATTTAACGTTTAGATTTTTATTATTTATATTTATTTTATTAAACATTAATAATAACATATATTATTATTAGTATTATTTATATTACTATTATTATTATTATTATTATTATTATTATTAGTAGTAGTAATATTAACTAGAAGTAGTAGTATAATGATGGTTATTATTATTATTATTATTACTAATACATTGTTTTATTCGTTTTGTATTATATGTGTATATTTTATAAATTATTTATATGCAAATATATATATATATATATATATATGTAGGCACGCAAGGTCTCTAACATCCACCAGCTCTGTGATGTCGTCACGGAAGAGTAGAAAGGTCTCCAGTAGCAACCTGTGAAGCTCTGGTGAACTCCATGCCCAAGAGGGTTAAGGCAGTGCTGGAAAATAATGGTGGCCACACAAAATATTGACAATTGTGGCCCAATTTGGACATTTTCACTTTGGGGTGTACTCACTTTTGTTGCCAGTGGTTTAGACATTAATGGCTGTGTGTTGAGTTGTTTTAACCACTTGCCGACCATCAATCGGCAATTGACGGCGGCAAAGTGGCTCTGTAACGCGGATCGCCGTCATACGACGGCGGCCGCGTGATCGAGCCTAGTGAGCGCGCGCGCGCCGCCGGAGGCGCGCCCGCGCGCTCACTGTGTCCGGGGAGGGCCGGGGAGCGAGTCCGGCAGCTTCGATTGCCGCCGGCTACCCGCGATGGCCCCCCCCGGAGTGAAGGAGCGGAGGTCCGTGTATGTAAACACGGACCTCCGCTCTGTGTGAGGGGGAAGGGAGTGATCACAGCCTTCCTTTACGTGAAGGCTGTGATAACTTCCCTTCTCATGTTAGGGCAGCCCCCTACAGTTAGAACACGCCCAGGGAACACAGTTAACCCTTAGAGCGCCCCCTGCAGGTTAACCCCTTCACTGCCAATGACATTTACACAGTAATCAGTGCATTTTTATAGCACTGATCGCTGTATAAATGCCAATGGTCCCAAAAAAGTGTCAAAATGGTCCGACATGTCAACTGAAATATCGCAGTACCGCAAAAAATCGCAGATCGCCGCCATTATTAGTAAAAAATAAAAAAAAAATAAAAACCCCAAAAATGAATTCTCATCACCCGTAAACGCGACCACTTTTGCGCAAACCAATCAATAAACGCCAATTGCGATTTTTTTTTTATCGCAAATATGAGGAAGAATATAAATTGGCCAAAAACGGTGAAAAAAAATGTTTTTTTATATTTTTTTTTTGGATTTGTATTTTAGCAAAAAGTAAGAAATTTGGGTTTTTTTGCAAAATTGTCGCTCTTCTTTTGTTTATAGCGGCGATCAGAAATGATGCAGAGGGGATCAAATACCACCAAAAGAAAGCTCTATTTGTGGGAAAAAAAGGACGCAAATTTCGTTTGGGTACAACGTCGCATGACCGCGCAATTGTCAGTTAAAGCGACGCAGCGCCGAATCGCAAAAAGGGCTCCGGTCCTAAAGCTGGAAATCCTTCCGGTCCTTAAGTGGTTAAGGGGACATTATGCAGTAATAACACATTAAGCCATTTCAGTACAGAAGAGGATCTCCGAGCCCCTGGAAGACGTTGTTGCGGATGAAACGCATAGAGAGGAGCAATAGCGGTGACGTCATCATGCATACCAGTGGAGCGGACCTGCGGGGTGTTTTACATGACTGGTTTACTCCTTGTGTGTATCGATTTTATTAATAAATTGGAGATTTTAAGCTTACTGCATAATGGGCTTCTCCTTTTTTCTACCTTGTATGTATATTGGTTGATTCATTGAGTGAAATATTGGTGGCATCTCTATTTTAGGAAGATCTATGGAAATAATAAAGCGTAAGGTGACCTCCGTTGTATGCAGGTCTGGTAATCTGGTAAGAGGCTAATTCTAAATGATGGTGCCAACAATGCATGAAGGTTTATTGAAATCACAGTGGGGCATTATTTGCATCTGCATTACTTATTTATCAGTGGATGGACTTATTGTGATTTTTATATATTGTGTGAAATGCTTTGGTTGCACTGGTTTTTAATTGCAATGATAACTAATATTGGCAATTATCAGAGGCCTAACTAGAACCTTCAGGGTCCCGATGCAAGAAACCATGAAGGGTGCCCCTGGCCCCCACTTCCCATTGATCCCTTTACTCCCACCATGGGACTCTTTATTACAGTCCAGCGGCGGGCCACCTTCCTGCCATCTTGGGGTTCCCCCCGCAGTGGCGGAACACCAGAGCCCAGGCGCAAGTGTGACCTTCGCGACCCTGGTAGTTCCGCCACTGGTGTTAGTAGTTTTTTTATTTTTGTTATTTTATTTTTTATTATTAATTTATTAATGATTGATTTTATTATTTTTTTACCATTTTATTTTAAATTATTTTTTTACAATTTTATTTTTAATTTATTTTTCCATATTTTTTAGGGCCCCCGTTGGGAGGCTTGGGTGAAATATCTCACTTTTGACAATGGGACTGAAGACAGATTCATCAGTCCCTTTCTCTGTAGCCTCAGCTGCACAGAGTAAATGAACAGGACTAGCTCTGTACAGATCTCCCAGTACATTTATAAACTGAGGTATAGTAAACTCCGTTTACTATGCCTCAGCTATGGATGACTTAAAAAAAATGTAACTAGTGATCGGTATAGATTAGTGACTCTGTTCATTAGGACAAGGAAGGAGCTGGTAAATTGCACATTTACCAGCCCCTTCCCCGCTCTCCATCCTGACAGATCCCCCGCAGAAGCCGGCGGGAGGTGGGAGGGGGAAACCTGGCAGCGCTGTGGGGAGTGGGGGGGGCCAAGGAACCCTACAGGGGCCGCAGAACAGGGATAGGGACATAGGAGTGCAGCACAGATTCCCCCTATTGCCCTGGCTCCCCCTCCATTCCTTCCTCTGCTGCAGACACACACAGGGGGTTGTTTTACTATAAGTGGGGGAAGGGGATGGTAAATATGTCATTTAAAGGCCCTTTCCCTTTCTGAATGAACACAATGAGTGATTGGTACCATGTGTTTGAGCTTTGTGTGCACACCCTAATGCAATAGGCTGCACACACCTATGGATAGGGAGGTGGCAGGAGGGGCATGTGGAGGAACCAATGCCCTCACTTTCCCTCCTACAGTATGCGTATGTACAGGGGTCACCATTGCGACCTGGCCCCATGCTCCAGGGGGGCCTGTGTGGGCCCCCTGTATGCCAGGGTGAATATCATTTTGTTGGGGGACACACACAGACGTCGTCTCCTTCCTTACCTCCCCCTCGGTCCCGTTATCCCCCTTAGACACGACGTGAGGATACAGGGATAGGGACAAGACGCCGGGGACATCCCAAGGAACC
>BLSH010052988.1:171854-183628 GCA_018402905.1 Glandirana rugosa | reverse complement strand
AAAGTACCCGAGTACCTGTCACCTGTCCATCAAAGTACCCGAGTACCTGTCACCTGTCCATCAAAGTACCCAAGTACCTGTCAACTGCCCATCAAAGTACCCGAGTACTTGTCACCTGCCCATCAAAGTACCCGAGTATCTGTCACCTGCCCATCAGAGTACCCGAGTACCTGTCACCTGTCCATCAAAGTACCCGAGTACCTGTCACCTGCCCATCAAAGTACCCGAGTACTTGTCACCTGTCCATCAGAGTACCCGAGTACCTGTCACCTGTCCGTCAGAGTACCCGAGTACCTGTCACCTGTCCGTCAGAGTATCTGAGTACCTGTCACCTGCCCATCAGAATACCCGAGTACCTGTCACCAGCCCATCAGCGTACCCGAGTACTTGTCACCAGCCCATCAGAGTACCCGAGTACCTGTCACCTGCCCACCTGAGTACCCAAGTACCTGTCACCTGTCCACCTGAGTACCCAAGTACCTGTTACCTGGCCACCAGAGTACCCGAGTACCTGTCACCAGCCCATCAGAGTACCCGAGTACCTGTCACCAGCCCATCAGAGTACCCGAGTACCTGTCACCTGCCTTTCAGATTACCCGAGTACCTGTCACCAACCCATCAGAGTACCCAAGTACCTTTTACCAATTCATCAGATTACCCGAGTACCTGTCTCCAGCCCATCAAAGTACCCAAGTACCTATTTGCAGCCCATCAGAATACCTGAGTACCTATCTGCAGCCCATTCGAGTACCTGAGTACCTATCTGCAGCCCATGCCTCATAGAATATACCTCGGGTGTTTGCTTTCCAAAATGGGGTCATTTTGGGGGTAATTCCACTGTCCTGGTGCCCCGGGCCTTCAAAAGTGTGATAGGTATCAATGAAATTTTATGTGTAATTTATGCTCCTAGAACGCCTGACGGTGCTCCCTGCATGTTCGGCCTCTGTATGTGGCCAGGGTGTGAAAAAGTCTCACACATGTGGTATCGCCATACTCGGGACGAGTAGCAGAATATATTTTGGGGGCAATTTTTGCTATATGCATGCTATGTGTTAGAAATATCTTATAAATTGACCACTTTGTGTAAAAATAAAAGCGTTTTCATTTTCTTTCCACGTTTTTCGAAGACTTGTGAAAAGAAATGAACCATTCAAAAGACTCATAATGCCTCATAGAATATACATTGGGGTGTTTGCTTTCCAAAATGGGGTCATTTTGTGGGCAATTCCATTGTCCTGGTGCTCCAGGGCCTTCAAAAGTGTAATAGGTCGTTAGGAAATTAGATGTGAAAATTTTGCTCCTAAAATGCATGACGGTGCTCCCTGCATGTTGGACCTCTCTATGTGGCCAGGCTGTGAAAAAGTCTCACACATGTGGTATCGCCATACTCGGGGACAGTAGCAGAATGTATCTTGGGGTGTAATTGGTAGTATGCATATGCTGTGTGTGAGAAATAACTTGTTGTTTTGACAAAAAAAAAAAAAATAATAATTTCGTTATTTTCCAAAGAATTGTGGGAAAAAAGTACAACTTCAAAAAACTCACCATGCCTCTTGCTAAATACCTTGGAATGTCTACTTTTCAAAAAGGGGTAATTTGGGGGGTATTTGTACTTTCCTGACATTTCAGGGCCTCAAGAATTGAGATCGGCCATCAGTGCATCAGGTGTGATCAATTTTCAATGATTGGCACCATAGCTTGTAGACTCTATAACTTTCACACAGACCAAATAATATACAATAATTTGGGTTATTTTTTACCAAAGATAGGTAGAAGTATAGGTTTTGGCCAAAATTTATGGACAAAAATTACTTATTTGCAAAATTTTATCACAGAAACGAAAAAAAAGTGTTTTTTTTTTCAAAATTTTCACACTTTTTTCAATTATGTCGCAAAAAATAAAAATCCCAGAGGTTCTTAAATACCACCAAAAGAAAGCTCTATTTGTGTGAAAAAAATGATAAAAATTTTGTTTGTGTGCAGTGTAGCATGAGAGAGTAATTGTCATTCAAAGTGTGAGAGTGCTGAAAGCTGAAAATTGGTCTGGGCAGGAAGGGGGTATAAACGTCCGGTATTGAAGTGGTTAATTTGCACTGACAAGGGGAAGGATTGCTTTCTAATTAACAATAGATTTCAGCTGGTGTCTTGGCTTTCATTGCCTTTTTGTACCTCCCTTTCTTCCTGTGTTCATTACCTTTTCTCTGTGTCATTCCATTTTTTTTTTTTTTTTACCCATAACTTAAAGTGGTAGTAAACCCTCCTATCATTTTCAGCCAAGGAAGCTGCCATCTTGGCCTCTGTTTAATCTACAACTGCCATGATGCTGCACATGTGATCAGCTATGACACCAGCCATTGGATGGTTTGACAGTTTGGTTTAGACCACAACCAATGGGAGTGTTCCATTTCCGTCACGTTGCAGAAATGTAACTGGTTTTTAAACTGTTAAACGGATGGGTTTAATACTGCTTTCATTCCTGAACCAGGGCCGTCTTTAACACAGGGCAAAAGGGGCAGCTGCCCCAAACCCAGTTATTGTTGTGGGTCCCAAGGCAGCTTCCCCTTGAGCTTGCACTGCCCGCAAATAGTTGATAAGTGGGTTCAAGAGGGCCCAAAAAAAAAGTTTGCCCAGGGTGCAATCAATATTAAAGCGGAGTTCCACCTTTCCTTAGGTTTATTAAAAGTCAGCAGCTACAAAAAGTGTAGCTGCTGACTTTTAATAAACCGACACTTACCTGTCTCCCGGTCCAGCGATGGAGCCGCACGGAGCCTCGCTCGTCTCCCCCTCCCCTCCGCGGCGCCGGCATTGCTACTGTGGGCACCCGGCCGCGGCATCACGGCCGGGCGCACACTGCGCATGCGCGAGCGGCGCTGCGCATTGTGATTGGTCCCGAAGTCTTCTAGGACCTGTCCTGTGTCCCAGAAGACTTCGGGAGGGAGGGGGAAGGAGTCCTTCCACTTCCGATCGCCTAAGGCGACTGGGGCGGAAGTACCCCTAAAAATAGGGTATCCCCACCCCCCCTCCTCCCCAAAAGCTCCGTTTCAGCATCTGGAGCTGGGGAGGAGGACTTAAAGCGGAAGTTCCACTTTTGGGTGGAACTCCGCTTTAAAGACGTCCCTGTTCTGAACTTATTTGTTTTGGTGTCTTTGTATGTATGGATCGCATGGGTTGTTACCGACATGTGCGGAACATTTCATGTCAATAGCAGCTTTACCAATATATTTACCTAGAAAAATGGTGCCGTGTTCAATACTTATTTTACCCGCTGTAAACTGGTTGATGTGTGATTTATTATTGGTCATACTGATGTACATGGTTCCTTTAACCACTTCAGATCCGCACTATAGCCAATTGACGGCCACAGCGCGGATCTGAATTGCCGTGAGGCCGTCAATAGACGCGCTCCCCTCTTCGCGCTCCAGGGCTCGCTGTCACAGCCGCCGCCGGCGCGCACGCACCACACACTCAATGTCCGCCGCAGACCCGCAATCTCTTCACAGAGAGCCAGAACCGGGGAACCACCAATGTAAACATGGCTGTTCCGTATATGTCGGCCTAAACTCCGGAATAAATTTGTTTTTTTTTTTTAAAAAATTTTGGATATTTATTATAGCAAAAAGTAAAAAAAAAAGTTCTTTTTTCAAAATTGTCGCTCTTTTTTCATTTATAGCGTGAAAAATAAAAACCGCAGAGCTAATCAAATACCACCAAAGGAAAGCTCTATTTGTGGGGAAAAAAAGGACGTCAATTTTGTTTGAGTACAGCGTTGCACGACCGCGCAAATGTCATTCAAATAGTGACAGCGCTGAAAACTGAAAATTGGTCCAGGCAGGAGGGGGGTTTAAGTGCCCAGTAAGCAAGTGGCTAACACAGGGCAAAAGGGGCAGCTGCCCAGGGCCCAGACATTGTTGTGGGTCCCAAGGCAGCTTCCCCTTGAACTTGCACTGCCCACAAATAGTTGATAAGAGGGCCCAAAAAAAAAAGTTTGCCCAGGGTGCAATCAATAGACGTTCCTGTTCTGAATTTATTCATTTTGGTGTCTTTGTATGTATGGATCGCATGGATTGTTACCGACATGTGCGGAAAATTTCATGTCAATAGCAGCTTTACCAATATATTTACCTAGAAAAATGGTGACGTGTTCAATACTTATTTTACAAGCTGTAAACTGGCTGATGTGTGATTTATTTATTTTTTTTGCACATGCCTTTAAATATATATTTGCAGTAAATAAAATATTTATTTTCAGCTATCAATCTGTGGTGGTAACATTGTGAGCATTGTACAGAATGTTCCTTTGGAGATGCTTTAAAAAAAACAATCACTGCCATCTATACGCCTCCAAGTTCCATACAGTGAATGTTCTGCTTTTAATGTACATTTTTATCTATTATATGTTTATCATAGAAAATAATCCAATATGAAAACATCCACATTCCTGGCTTTTATTTGTTTCCACTCTCCTTCTAAAGAAACTTGTAAGATGCAGGTACCGGGATTATATAAATAGATAAGAATTCAAGGCATGTGGGAAAAAAAAAATATATGAGGAATAAGAGAGAGAATGTATATTACCGAGCGAGGATTCAATGAGCAGAGCCAGGCTCCAATTTACTGAGAAAAACAAGAAAAAAAAGGAAGGCGCACGCACCTAGTGCATGACCAAAAAATGTATTTATTCAAAAATGAATAAAAGAGGATACTCACAAAATGTAAGAAGACAAGACGTGATAAAACCAATGCACAAGGCAGGATAAAAGCCGACGCGTTTCGGGGGGGCGCACCCCCTTCCTCAGACCTTCACTTGGGCGAAGCTCTGAGGAAGGGGGTGCGCCCCCGAAACACGTCCGATTTTATCCTGCCTTGTGCTTTGATTTTATCACGTCCTGTCTTCTTACCCTCTTTTATTAATTTTTGAATAAATAATTTTTTTGGTAATGCACTAGGTGCGCGCGCCTTCCTTTTTTTCTTGTTTTTCCAGTACTTTTCGGATATCCCCGTCCGCGGAGGGCAGCATACATCGGTCCATCTACCCTTTTTTTCCACATGGTCGCTTGCCATCCCGAGGATCCTTTAGCGCTGGAACTTAACACTTTCTACTCCAATTTACTGAGAAATGAAATTTATATTCACAAAGGAATTGCTGGAGGAAAAGACGAGAACCCAACGCAGCAATATCCTTAATGGAGGAATTGTAACCTTTCTGTACAAAGCCATTGGGGGAGATTGTGCAAAATCTAGTGCAGCTCTAACCAATCAGCTTCTAACTTCAGCTTGTTCCATTAAAGCAAATGTAAACCCTCCATATACCCAGTGAAATGAACAGCCTCAGATGATACACAGAGATGAAACAACTCTCCCTATATAGTTACATAGTCAGTGAGGTTGAAAAAAGACACAAGTCCATCAAGTCCAACCTATGTGTGTGTTTTTATGTCAGTATTACATTGTATATCCCCCAATGCTGTGGTCCCTTAGGTGCCCATCTAATAGTTTTTTGAAATTATCTATACTCTCAGCAGAAACCACTGATTGTGGAAGAGAACTCTACATCCTCACTGCTCTTACTGTAAAGAACCCTCTACGCCAGTCTTTCTTGACCTTTTTAACTCAGAGGAACCCCTGAAATAATTTTCCAGTCTCAAGGAACCCCTGCTAAAAAATACAATATTTATAGCTCATGATACATTAGTGTGATGGTCAATGGGAAGAATGCTCCTTACTAGAGTTGAGCGAACCCGTGGATGTTCGGGTTCGGTGGGTTCGGCCGTACTTCGGAAAAAAGTCCGGGTTCGGTACCGAACTTGACCCGAACTTTACCCCGAACCCCATTGAATTCAATGGGGACCCGAGCTTTTCGGCACAAAAATGACTGTAAAAGAGTCCTGGAAAGTGCTAGAGGGCTGCAAAATTATTTTAGAACAATAATCTGTCCCTTACAGCTACAGCAGGAACCTGACCCTATAGAACTAGGAGATGATTTTAGAACAATAATCTGTCCCTTACAGCAACAGCAGGAACCTCTCCCTATAGAACTAGGAGATGATTTTAGAACAATAATCTGTCCCTCTAAGCAGTAGACTCTATATAGTCCAGAATCAGATTGTTCTGTAATGCAGGATGAGATCTGCAATCTGTCCCTAAAAGCAGTAGTAGTAGTAATCTGTACCTATCTATCTATCTGCAATCTGTCCCTCACAGCACCGGCAGCATCCTCTCCCTACACTACCCAGAGAGCATGTGACATGCAGCACTGTGATTCCAGCCGCATATAGAGGCTGGGTCACATGATGCACTGGCCAATCACAGCCATGCCATTAGTAGGCATGGCTGTGATGGCTTCTAGGGAAAACCAGTGAAATGCTTGTTGATTGGCTGCCCTGCAGCTATTCAACATGCGTGATCGAATACCCGAACCCAGAACTCAAACCCAAACTTTTTTTCAAATGTTCGGGTCCTGGTCACGGACACCCCAAAGTTCTGTACGAACCCGAACTTTACAGTTTGGGTTCGCTCAACTCTACTCCTTACACTTGTGGTCATTGGGAAGAACGACCCCCTTACAGATGGCTAAAAAGATCAATGATGTCAGTGGGAACCCCTAACAACCTCTGGAGGAACCATTGGGTTCCATGGAACCCTGGTTGAGAAACCCTGCTCTTTCTTCTAGATTTAATGAATGGCCACGCGTCTTTGTGTGCTTCCTTGCGTGGAATGGTTTTGTCCAAGTTGTGGGGTCACCAGTACAGTATTTGTACATTGAAATGAAATCCCCTCTCAAGCGTCTCTTCTCCAGAGAGAATAAGTTCAGTGCTTGTAATCTTTCCTCATAACTAAGGTCCTCCAATCCCTTAATCAGCTTTGTTGTCCTTCTCTGAACCCTTTCCAATACCAGGACATCCTTCCCGAGGACTGGAGCCCAGAACTGGACGGCATACTCCTCACCAGAGACTTGTAGAGTGGGAGAATTATTGATTTATCCATGGAGTTAATCCCCTTTTTGATGCATGCCCGAGGCTCTAATTGGCTTCAAAAAAGGATGGGCTCGGGGGAACAGAGCACTGCGCCCTGAGCCCACCCAGTTATGTGACAATAGTGAATTAACATTCGCTAATGTCTTACTACTTCTCCTATTGGGCAATCAGGAAGCGAGACCCATCACCCAATTGGCCGATGGCAGAGGCAATCCTATTGGCGGAATGCCGAGGAGGTGGAGATGCACGGAAAGTCGCCGCCCGCCGCCAGGAGGAGCCATTGTAATCATTTGATAAAGATTTTTCTTTTGTTTGTTCACTTTGCCACATTCAAATTGAACAAAAAAAAATCTAACGTTTTCGATTTGACCGATTCAAAACTTATCGATTCGAAGATTCGAATCTAAATAAACCTGTAAGTTCGAAGACAATTCGAAAAAAAAACATAAAACAAATTCTGAATACGAATCCCGAATCCGAATTGAATGAATCAACCAAACTTAACGAAACTAAATAACTAGATGAACGAATCGAAATGAAACAAAACACATTTCTATTGGTATATCCAATAGAATTTGGTGTTGCAGCCTAACACCAACCTTCAAAATGGTTCTGTGGGGTTTATATTGCTGTCTCTGGCCCATTGGGAAGGTTATTTCTTTCTTCCTATCCAGTGAGGGACCAACCAATGGGGCAAGAAGTAAAATGAGGCTTCCTGTCCTTTCTATAGATACCTCCCCAATAGAAGCACTGTCAGGACCCAGGTCTGAACCTGCGACCTCTGCTGTGTCTGGCAAAGTATCTTCTTGCTGAGCCATCTGGGACGCTGGACAGCTTCTTGGACAATTCCTTGAATGGTCTTGCTTTGAACCTTGTTTCTCTTGAATGTTGAACCTTTTGCTCCTCCCTCAAACTTCCTATTTTAGCCGTGCCTTTACACTTCCTGTTTCCCACATTATTGTGCTCTCTCCAGCCAAAATCTCTCGCTCTTGTAACTCCTGCTGCCGTCCGTATCTTTGCTACATCTCGTTACTGACCTTTGGCTTGTTCCTCCACTACGATTCTGCTTGATCCCAACCTGCTACCACTTGTCCTGGTCTTTGGCTTGTTTTCTGACTACGCTTCTGCTTGATCCAAACTTGGTACCACTTGTTAGTAGACATGTGTGGTTCGTTTCATTCCGAAATAATATTCGGGCAAATTTTTCGTTATTTGGAGAATCGGATATATCCGAGTACCCGAATTACGATATAAACAAACTTTACCGAATGCTCTGAATAACGAAAGAAAATTTGTCCAAATTTCAGAAATTCGGACTGAAATTCGAATCGAATTTGACATCGAACGCCAGTCAAATTCTAACTGTACACATATTGCTGAGATCAAAGACTGTGTGTGTTAGTAGAGTACCATTGCGAAATAATGCTGTTTTTGTTAAGCCAAAAGGTGATTTAAAGAGTCATTGTAATCATTTGATGAAGATTTTTCTTTTGTTTGCCACATTCAAATCGAAAAAAATCTAAAATTTTCGATTCAACTGATTCAAAACTTATCAATTCGAACATTTCGAATCGAAAAAAATCTGTAAATTCGAAGAAAATTTGAAAAAGGCATAAAACTAATTTTGAATACAAATTGAACGAATCAACCAAATTTAACAAAACTAAATAACTAGATTAGCGAATCGAAACAAAACAAATTTTTTCGTTATGCACATGTCTTCTTGTTACAGACCTTTGGCTTGTTTACTGACTACACCTCTGCTTGATCCCTACCTGCTATATCTGCTAACGGACCCCGGCTTGCTCACCTCTTGGTGGACCACAACCTGGTACTAACATGCAGAAAAATCCATCTCCACCACCAGGAGCTCTGGTGACCTCCAGTTAGTGCCTAGACCAGCCTTTCTCAACCTTTTCAACACAGAAGAAACCTTGAAATAATTCTCCGGTCTCAGGGAACCCCTGCTAAAAACTGAAACTCTACAACTCATGATACATTTGTGTGATGGTCAATGGGAAGAATGCTCCTTAAACTTGTGGTCATTGAGAAAAATTACCCCCTTACAGATAGCTAAAAAGATCAATGGTATCATTGGGAATTTATCTGAGAGGTAGAAATTGACCATTGTTCAAGGAACCCCTAGCAACCTCTGGAGGAACCCTAGGGTTCCACAGAACCCTGCTTGAGAAACCCTGGCTTAGACCCTGCACCTCGCCTGAGCCTGAATCATGCAGTGGTGGCTCGTCCATTAGGGACGCATGGGTGCCGCCCCCCCTATCCATGTGTCTGGCCCCCTGATCTACATGCAGGGTGCCAGACGCATGGGTTCCAATCAGGTTTTTTGTTTTTTTGAAGCACATGATTAAAGCCTGAGGCTTTAATAGGCTTCAAAAAAGGGTGGCTTGGGGCACAGGGCACTGCACCTGAAGCCCACCCAGTTGTGTGACCATAGCCAATGAATATGATTGTTTGCTGCCCACCCCCCCCCAAAAAAAAACCCACTAGCCGCCACTGGTGACCTGCTCATGTGTTTATACTGCTGGTCGGTAGGAGCCTCTCTACTGCTATAGCTACTGGTCTCCGAGCCTGACCCCTGACCATGACAAAAATAAAAACACTTTAAACACAGTAGGGTTGGGATGGGTTAGACATTTGACTGTGGTTTCATCGTTGTTTGTTCCAACCTGTTCTGGTGAAACCCACACTTTCCCATTGCTAACTAACCCCAGAAATTAATTGCTCCACCTTTTTATGCCACCAAAGGTTCAGAAAATCCAAGTTCCCATCAGCACTAAATAGTGGCTCTATGATCTGAAAACCCTTCTTTAAACACCTGACCAATGTTGAAGCCTGGTATTAGCATTTACAAGGGGCTTCTTGCTGACAACTCTCTTGCTTATATGAAGGTTGTTTTTTCATTGCAAGGTTCCCAACGAATGGATGTGGGAGGGTGCAGGAAGTGCTGGAGGTGGAAGAGGGAAAGATGACCCTGCCAACCCTGCATCTGAAGCCAACCCAGTTGTGTGACAATAGCGAATTAATGTGATTGTCCCCCCCCCCCCCCCAAAAAAAACCCACCAGCCACCACTGGTGACCTACTTGTGTATTTATACTGCTGATCAGTGGGAGCCTCTCTACTGCTATAGCTACTGATCTCTGAGCCTGGCCCCTGACCATGACAAGTGCAGACAAAAACAAAAACACATTTTAGTAGAGTTGGCAAGGGTTAGATCTTTGACTGTGGTTTCATTGTTGTTTGTTCCAACCTGTTCTGGTGAAAGCCACACTTTCCCATTGCAAACTAACCCCAGAAATGATTTGCTCCACCATTTTTGGTCACCAAAGGTTCAGAAAAGCCAAGTTCCCATCAGCACTAAATAGTGGCTCTATGTTCTGAAACCCCTTCTTCAAACACCTGACCAATGTGGAAGTCTGGTATTAGTATCTACAAGGGGCTTCTTGCTGGCGACTCTCTTGCTTATATGGAGGTTGTTTTTTCATTGCACGGTCCCCAATGAATGGATGTGGGAGGGTGCAGGAAGTGCTGGAGGTGGAAGAGGGAAGGATGACCCTACCAACCCTGCACCCGAAGCCAACTCTACTGCTATAGCTACTGATCTCTGAGCCTGGCCCCTGACCATGACAAGTGCAGACAAGAACAAAAACACTTTTTAATAGAGTTGGGAGGGGTTACACCTTTGACTGTGGTTTCATCGTTGTTTGTTCCAACCTGTTCTGGTGAAAGCCACACTTTCCCATTGCAAACTAACCCCAGAAATGATTTGCTCCACCATTTTTGGTCACCAAAGGTTCAGAAAAGCCAAGTTCCCATCAGCACTAAACAGTGGCTCTATGTTCTGAAACCCCTTCTTGAAACACCTGACCAATGTTGAAGCCTTGTATTAGCATTTACAAGGGGCTTCTTGCTGACGACTCTCTTGCTTATATGAAGGTTGTTTTTTCGTTGCACGGTCCCCAATGAATGGATGTGGGAGGGTGCAGGAAGTGCTGGAGGTGGAAGAGGGAAGGATGACCCTGCCAAAGGGCACTTGGGACACGTCCTCAATTCTACGTATCAGTTTCATTATCTCTAGTCAGCCCCGATTTGTTCCTAATAGTCACGCTGCAATAAAACAAATGTTTTTCATTTTATAAATAGAAATAGGTTGGAACTGAGAAATGCCCTTTATGGGTCATGTGGTGGAACATTTACTGGAGTCTGGATTTCTAATTAGCACATCTGCAGAAGATAATGTGTGCAGCTATTGTGACCTTTATTTATACTGCTGACAGGCAGTGCAAAGATTATCCATTTAGAAATTCCAGGCTTCAGCTAAAGTTTTGATAACATAAATATACAAGTCAGAATGTTAGTTGTTGGCATGATTGGTTGTTAGATGATAGATCTATTAAGTGAGCCTGTGGAGACAGAGAGAGGAAAGAAGAGGTGAGGAGAGGAGAGAAAAGATGAGGAGGAAAGGCGGGAAGAGGAGGAGAGAAGAAGATGAAAGGAGAGGAGAAGAGGAGAGGAGAGATGGAAGGGCAGAGGAGAGGAGAGAGGTGGGAGAGTTCAGAGAGAAGTGGAGAAGAGAGCAGAGAGGAAGGCGAATAGAAGAGAAAGAAGAGAGGTAGATTGTTGGTTAGTACGGTTGTTGATTGTAAGACTGAACATATAAATACAATAGTTTTGAAATCGACTTCGGACCTTAAAGATTTACCTATTAGAAACGTGACGGACAGTCGTCATATTTATTTCCAGTGTTATCGACGTGTGTAATAGAAGACGTCTACACGATT
>BLSH010052988.1:118021-160888 GCA_018402905.1 Glandirana rugosa | reverse complement strand
GTAACTCTTCCTCTATAGTAACTCTTCCTCTATAGTAACTTTTCCTCTATAGTAACCCCTCCTCTATGGTAACTCTTCCTCTATAGTAACTCTTCCTCTATAGTAACCCTTCCTCTATAGTAACCCCTCCTCTATGGTAACTCTTCCTCTATAGTAACTCTTCCTCTATAGTAACCCTTCCTCTATAGTAACTCTTCCTCTATAGTATCTCTTCCTCTATAGTATCTTTGCCTCTATAGTAACTATTCCTCTATAGTAACCCTTCCTCTATAGTAACCCTTCCTCTATAGTAACTCTTCCTCTATAGTAACCCTTCCTCTATAGTAACTCTTCCTCTAATCCTTCCTCTATAGTAACCCTTCCTCTATAGTAACTCTTCCTCTATAGTAACTCTTCCTCTATAGTAACCCTTCCTCTATAGTAACTCTTCCTCTATAGTAACCCTTTCTATATAGTAACTCTTCCTCTATAGTAACCTTTCCTCTATAGTAACTCTTCCTCTATAGTAACTCTTCTTCTATAGTAACTCTTCCTCTATAGTAACCCTTCTTCTATAGTAACCATTCCTCTATAGTAACTTTTCCTCTATAGTAACCCTTCCTCTATAGTAACTCTTACTCTATAGTAACTCTTCTTCTATTGTAACCATTCCTCTATAGTAACTCTTGCTCTATAGTAACCCTCCTCTATAGTATCTCTTCCTCTAGTAACCTCTCCTCTATAGTAACTCTTCCTCTATAGTAACCCCTCCTCTATAGTAACCCTTCTTCTATAGTAACTCTTCCTCTATAGTAACCCTTCCTCTATAGTAACTCTTCCTCTATAGTAACTCTTCCTCTATAGTAACCCCTCCTCTATAGTAACCCTTCTTCTATAGTAACTCTTCCTCTATAGTAACCTTTCCTCCATAGTAACCCTTCCTCTAACCCTTCCTCTATAGTAACCCTTCCTCTATAATAACCCTTCCTCTATAGTAACTGTTCCTCTATGGTAACTCTTCCTCTATAGTAACCCCTCCTCTATAGTAACCCCTCCTCTATAGTAACCCTTCCTCCATAGTAACCCTTCCTCTATAGTAACTCTTCCTCTATAGCAGAGGTTGTCAACTCCTATCCCCAGGACCCACTAACAGGCCAAGTTTGCAGGATAACTGAAATGCATCACAGGTGATATCATTTGCTGCTCAGTGATTGCAGTATTCTAGTCTGCATCTTTCCAAGGTAATACTTAAAATCTGGCCTGTTGGTGGGTCCCGAGGACAGGAGTTGAGAACCACTGCTCTGTAGTAACCCTTCCTCTATAGTACCTCTTCCTCTATAGTAACCCTTCCTCTATAGTAACCTTCCCTCTATAGTAACCCTTTCTCTATAGCAACCCTTCCTCTATAGTAACCTTTCCTCTATAGTAACCCTTCCTCTATAGTAACCCTTCCTCTATAGTATATTTTCCTCTATAGTATCTTTGCCTCTATAGTAACCCTTCCTCTATAGTAACCCTTCCTCTATAGTATATTTTCCTCTATAGTAACTCTTCCTCTATAGTAACCCTTCCTCTATAGTAACTCTTCCTCTATAGTATCTCTTCCTCTATAGTATCTTTGCCTCTATAGTAACTATTCCTCTATAGTAACCCTTCCTCTATAGTAACCCTTCCTCTATAGTAACTCTTCCTCTATAGTAACCCTTCCTCTATAGTAACTCTTCCTCTAACCCTTCCTCTATAGTAACCCTTCCTCTATAATAACTCTTCCTCTATAGTAACTCTTCCTCTATAGTAACCCTTCCTCTATAGTAACTCTTCCTCTATAGTAACCCTTCCTCTATAGTAACTCTTCCTCTATAGTAACTCTTCCTCTATAGTAATTCTTCCTCTATGGTAACTCTCCCTCTATAGTAACTCTTCCTCTATAGTAACTCTCCCTCTATAGTAACTCTTCCTCTATAGTAACCCTTCCTCTATAGTAACTCTTCCTCTATAGTAACCCTTCCTCTATAGTAACTCTTCCTCTATAGTAACTCTTCCTCTATAGTAACTCTTCCTCTAACCCTTCCTCTATAGTAACCCTTCCTCTATAGTAACTCTTCCTCTATAGTAACCCTTCCTCTATAGTAACCCTTCCTCTATAGTAACTCTTCCTCTATAGTAACTCTCCCTCTATAGTAACCCTTCCTCTATAGTAACTCTTCCTCTATAGTAACCCTTCCTCTATAGTAACTCTTCCTCTATAGTAACCCCTGCTCTATAGTAACTCTTCCTCTATGGTAACTCTTCCTCTATAGTAACCCTTCCTCTATAGTAACTCTTCCTCTATGGTAACTCTTCCTCTATAGTAACTCTTCCTCTATAGTAACTTTTCCTCTATAGTAACCCTTCCTCTATAGTAACTCTTCCTCTATAGTAACTTTTCCTCTATAGTAACCCTTCCTCTAACCCTCCCTCTATAGTAACCCTTCCTCTATAGTAACTCTTCCTCTACAGTAACTCTTCCTCTATAGTAACTCTTTCTGTATAGTAACCCTTTTTCTATAGTAACCCTTCCTTTATAGTAACCCTTCCTCTATAGCAGGGGTTTCCAAACTTTTCAAACAAATGGCCAGTTTATTGTCTTTCAGACTTTAGGAGGACCGGATTGTGGCCAGTGGGGGCAGAAAATGTCCCCGGGCCTGGCATCAGTGATAATAAATATGGCCTTAGGGTTGGTGGTCAATATGAGGAGTAGTGCCCCTCTTAGTAGGAGGAATAGTATTCCATCATTGGTATCGGTGGAAGAACTAGTGCCCCATTGTTGGTGTCTGTGGGAGGAACAGTGCCTCATATCAGTGAGAGGAATAGTGTCCAAGGGCCGGATAAAGGTTAGCAATCTGGCCCTCAAGCTGCAGTTTGGAGACCCCTGCTCTATAGTAACCCTTCCTCTATAGTAACATTTCCTCTATAGTAACATTTCCTCTATAGTAACCCCTCCTTTATAGTAACTCTTCCTCTATAGTAACCCTTCCTCTATAGTAACCCCTCATCTATAGTAACTCTTCCTCTATAGTAACCCCTCCTTTATAGTAACTCCTCCTCTATAGTAACTCTTCTTCTTCTTCTTAATTTCAGATAAATAATGGATTCCAAGCAGAATCAATGTGCCGTCATTGAGTTCCTGATGAAGGAGGGAAGCAGGCTATCCAATATCCAGAGATGACTACAGGATGTATACGGAGAAGACACAGCTGGCAAGACTAATGCCTTGTCATAGGTGACCCTTGTCGATGGCATCTGGAGAGAAGAAAAGAAGAGAGCAGAGGGGGAGGAGTATGAAAGAGAGAGGAGAGGGAGCAGTAGAGGAGAGGGAAGGGGTGAGGGTAGTAGAAGGAGGAGTAGAAGAGAAGTGAAGGAGAGGAAAGGAGAGAAATTGAGATAAGAGAGGTAAAGGAGAGGAGAGAAGATGGGAGAAAAGTGGAGAGGGGAAGGACATGAGTAGAGGATGGGAGGAGAGGAGAGAGGTGAGGAGAGGAGAGTGGTAGGGGAAGGGAGGAGAGAGGAGACAGGAGTAAGAGAGGAGTAGGAGAGGGGAGTGGAGAGGAGTAGGAGAGGAGGAGAGAAAAGAGAAGAAAAGAGAGTAAAAGATGAGAGGATAGGGGAACAGAGAGGAAGAAGAGGGTACAGGGTGGACAAGGACAGGAAGAGGTGGGTATAGGAGAAGAGAGAAAATGGGGGAGAGGGGAAGAAAAGAGAGGGATAGAGAAGAGGAAAGGGGAAGAAAAGAGAGGGATATAGAAGAGGAGAGGGGAGGAAAAGAGGTATGGGTATAGAAGAGGAGAGGAGCTCCCAGAATTCATTTTCATTATGCTTCGAAATGCTGTTTGCGCGTTAACCCGCATTAGGCCCCGTTCACACAGGGCGATTAGCTGCGTGCCCCATGCAGAGCCATATTTTACTGGCATAGGGATGCACAGATGTTGCGAGGATCCCCATACTGGAATCCCATAGATCTCTATTGGAACACTTAGCTGCATCTGTGACATCTGTGTGGGTGCGCCAAATTCACCCCAGGACTCCGGCATGGGCATGCACCCAACACCTGTGCATCCCTGTGCTGGTAAAAGGCAGCCCTGCATGGGACATGCAGTCGATCACCCAGTGTGAATGGGGCATTAACCTGTATAAATAGGCATACTTTATACAGTATTACGTGTGTTTCCTTTGCTGGATCCTTCAGCCAGCTATATTCTAATACACCTATGTGCACCTATGTTACCCGACACGGGTCCCCTAATGGACCTGAAATCGTGGCAACTGCATCGGGTCGTGGCATGGCACAAATGGTGCTCTACCATTCCCCTGGAGCCTACCACTACCAAGGTCATGAAGATAAACGTGGCTACTAATTGCAAAGGGTATGTCCGGACTACCAGGCTTTGGCGCCATCGGAGCAAAGTATTGTAGGAGGGACCAAATTGAGGCAACTGAGAAAAGACCCTTAGGCACAACAGTCTGGGCAGCGGGCAGAGGCACATCCGGCTGGTCAGCGGGCAGAAGCACATCCGGCTGCCCTTAAAAAGCCAACCAGCTGCTGATGAGACAATCCCCCCACTTACCAAAATACACCCCAGGATCCAGGCATACTGATTTTACTTGTATACAAAAAGTGTCAGAAAAGGCCGGGTCTTGGCTATACAATGTATACAATACAGGCGATACTGGATTTATATATTTATGTATGACATCACAGAGATCACATTTATAGCTTTAGAGATAAAGAAAGACAACAAAATCCCTGTAAATCACTGAGAGATCCGGAGTGCCGGTGACAGAATCTCAGGAACTTATTATTGTAATTTGCCAACGTTCTCCGGAGCTTGTCATCTCCTCCTAATCTAATGTTCATTTGGAGGAGACACTGAGACAGATGTACATCTCCAGGCTTGTCAGGAAAGACAACACAAAATCGGTGTACAAATATTAGCACTGTCAGGCCTGCCGATTTCAGCTCTGAAGCTAACTGCATTTAACAAACCGTGCCGGTTACCGCGTGCCGAAACATTACCCCGGGAGAGGTGCGGCTTACTGAGAACCCAACACAACGGGGAGAGAAAAAAACAGTCACTTATCTCCGACTGGCAGTCACTGCCACCTTGGGTGCCACATTTCTCTCTACTATCAGTTTATTAGGAATTATTATTAAGATTAAAAAATAAGACTAGGGTTAGGATTAGAGAATAAAATTAGGGTTAGGATTAGAACAAAGACTTAGGGATAGGGTTGGAGCACAGGGTTAGGGTTTGAACATAGATTTAGGCATAGTGTCAGGGACCGGTGTGACCAGAAATGTGTGGACCACACGAAACGCAGGTAATATGAATAATAATGTTTATTTGAAAGATAAGTAAATAACAAAGATAACGCACCTCCAATGCAGTGAATAGCTTAACCCAACCAGTGAACAACAACCAGTGAACACAAACCAAAGACAGACTAAATACAATATTTACAGAGCATGGGATATCCAAATCATAAGCGTACCAGAGCCAGGGTCATACATGGGAGATCAAGCAGGAGGGAGCTGGGAACAAGGCAGGACAGGAAAAAGGGAAACAGGAGATGGACTGGGCAGGTAAGAAGGGATCAGGCTTCAGGATCAGGGTCAGAGTCCAGGAACGGGAGACAGGAGACAGGCTTCTGGAACACAGAATAGCAGATCAGGGGCACAAGAGAATATCAAGGCAAAGTACAACAGCATTCCCCAGGTTTAAATATACTTCCTGCAATCAGTCTCAGGTGATGCCTGATTGCAGGGGAAGATGTCAGGTGCTTAAGACACCCGCTGATGGACAACAGAACTGTAGCCTATAGGTCTGGGAGAAAACAGTGCCACCAGCAGGTGAGTACATTTCCTGACAGTACCCCCCCTCGAAGGAGCCACCTCTGGACGCTCCAACTGACCATAGCTGAGAAAAAAGTCCACAAGAAAAAGTCTCAAAGCCCAAGGGGTGCCGGGTTTCAAATCAGAGGCCCTGCTGCTGGGATCCATAAAGAAGCCAAATATTCCACCGCCTGGGTCTGGTAACTGGTTAGGTACCCCAACGCTGGTACCATGGGTCATTCGCAAACTTAGCCCTGGGGTCATGTGGCAACACCAAATCACTGACACCGGCATGTGTGGTTACAATTATGTAGCTTGCCTAACCTCCAGGACTTGTTCCACACTTCAACGGCCATCTAGGTTTCCCCAAGGCACTGGTTACCCGACACGGGTCCCCTAATGGACCTGAAATCGTGGCAACTGCATCGGGTCGTGGCATGGCACAAATGGTGCTCTACCATTCCCCTGGAGCCTACCACTACCAAGGTCGTGAAGATAAACGTGGCTACCAATTGCAAAGGGTATGTCCGGACTACCAGGCTTTGGCGCCATCGGAGCAAAGTATTGTAGGAGGGACCAAATTGAGGCAACTGAGAAAAGACCCTTAGGCACAACAGTCTGGGCAGCGGGCAGAGGCACATCCGGCTGGTCAGCGGGCAGAAGCACATCCGGCTGGACAGCGGGCAGAGGCACATCTGGCTTGGCAGCGGGCAGAGGCACATCAGGCTGGACAACAGGCACCGGATCATCAGACTGGATAGTGGGCACCGGATCATCAGACTGGCCAGCGGGCACCGGATCATCAGACTGGACAGCGGGCACCGGATTATCAGACTGGACAGCGGGCACCAGATCATCAGACTGGACAACGGGCACCCGATCATCAGACTGGACATTGGGCACCCGATCATCAGACTGGGCAGCAGGCACTGGAACATCAGGCTGGACAGCGGGCACCGGATAATCAGACTGGGCAGCGGGCACTAGAACATCAGGCTAGACAGCAGGCACTGGAACAGCAGGCTCAACAGTGGGCTCCGCAACAGCACACACCAGAAGAGCAGGCTGGGAATCAGGAACCGGATCATCAGGCTGGACAGCGGGCACAGGATCAGCAGGCTGGACAGCAGGAACAGGATCAGCAGACTGGACAGCGGGCACAGGATCAGCAGGCTGGACAGCAGACACAGGATCAGCAAGCTGGACAGCTGGCACCATAACAGCAGGCTGGGCATCAGGAACCAGATCATCAGGCTGGGCAACAGACACTGGATCAGCAGGCTGGACAGTGGGCACAGGATCAGCAGGCTGGACAGCGGGCACAGGATCAGCAAGCTGGACAGAGGGCACAGGATCATCAGGCTGGACAGCGGGCACAGTATCATCAGGCTGGACAGCGGGCACAGGATCAGCAGGCTGGACAGCGGGCACCATAACAGCAGGCTGGGCATCAGGAACCGGACCATAAGGCTGGGCAGTGGGCACTGGATCAGCAGGCTGGACAGCGGGCACAGAATCAGCAGGCTGGCAGTGGGCACAGGATCATCAGACTGGACAGCAGGCACTGGATCATCAGACTGGACAGTGGGCACCGAATCATCAGACTGGGCAGCAGGCACTGGAACATCAGGCTGGACAGTGGGCATCAGATCATCAGACTGGACAGCGGGCACTGGAACATCAGACTAGACAGTGGGCACTGGATTATCAGGCTGGACAGTGGGCACCGGAACAGCAGGCTCAACAGCAGGCACAGCAACAGCAGGCACCAGAAGAGCAGGCTGGGAATCAGGAACTGGATCAGGTTGAGCTGCAGGCACCGGATCATCAGGCTGGACAGCGGGCACAGGATCAGCAGGCTGGACAGCGGACACAGGATCAGCAGACTGGACAGTGGGCACAGGATCAGCAGGCTGAACAACGGACACAGGATCAGCAAGCTGGACAGCGGGCACCATAACAGCAGACTGGGAATCAGGAACCGGATCATCAGGCTCGGCAGCAGGCACTGGATCAGCAGGCTGGACAGCGGGCACAGGATCAGCAGGCTGGACAGCAAGCACAGGATCATCAGGCCGGACAGCGGGCACAGGATCATCAGGCTGGACAGTGGGCACAGGATCAGCAGGCTGGACTGCGGGCACCATAACAGCAGGCTGGGCATCAGGAACCGGATCATCAGACTGGGCAGCGGGCACTGGATCAGCAGGCTGGACAGCAGGCAGAGGATCAGCAGGCTGGACAGCGAGCACAGGATCAGCAGGTTGAGCAGAGGGCACAGGATCAGCAGGTTGAGCAAAGGGCACAGGATCAGCAGACTGGAAGGCGGGCATAGGATCAGCAGACTAAACAGCGGGCACAGGATCAGCAGACTGGAAGGCGGGCACAGGATCACCAGGTGGGACAGTGGGCATAGGATCAGCAGGCTGGATAGTGGACACTGGATCAGCAGGCTAGATAGCATGTTCAGGTCTGTCAGAAGCAGGCCAAACCCTATTGGCAATTGTGGAGGTAGACTGGAGCAGATTGGCTGGTCTGAAGGCAGACTGGAGCAGATCAGCCAGTGTAGAGGCAGACTAGGGCAAATTGGCTGGTGTGGAGGCATACTGGAACAGATCCACTGGTGTAGAAGCAAACTGGAACAGATCGGCTGGTGTGGAAGCAGACTGGAATAGATCGGCTGGTGTAGAAACAGACCGAAACAGATTGGCTGGTGTAGAAGCAGAATGGAACAGATTGCCTGGTGTACAGGCAGACTGGAGTGGATTGGCTGGTGTAGAGGAAGACCGGAGCAAATCGGCTGGTGTGGAGGTGGGCTTGAGCAGGTTGGCTGGTGTGGAGGCAGACTGGAACAGATTTATTGTTGCAGAGGCAGACTGGGATGGATTGGCTGGTGTAGAAACAGACTGGAACAGATTGGCTGGTGTAGAAGCAGACTGGAGCAGATCGGCTGGTGTGGAGGCAGGCTGGGACATTTCAGCTGGTATGGAGGCAGGCTGGGACAGATCGGCTGGTGTAGAGGCAGGCTGGGACAGATTGGCTGGTATGGAGGCAGGCTGGGACAGATCGGCTGGTATGGAGGCAGGCTGGGACAGATCGGCTGGTGTGGAGGCAGGCTGGGACAGATCGGTTGGTGTGGAGGCAGGACTGGATATTGGCTGAATTCTGCGGGTTGGGAAAAACTTCAGTTTCTTCTTAGGTTTAACTACTGAAGTTCTGTAAGTGACTGCGGTGCTGTAAGTAGGGGGTGACACTAATGGAAGAGGCTGGCTGGAGTATAAAATTAAAGAAGGAGCAGTTGCTAAGGGAGATCTTTTTGTGTTTGCTGCAGGCAGCAGAGAAGAGGTAGGTGGGTTAAAGGCAGGGTAGGTGCAGAAGGTGGAAATGGGGTACTGATATTTGGTTGGTAGCAGAGTATATTGGGCTGTAACTGTGGTTGCTGTAGGTGAAGGAGTGAGACAGACCTTTGAGAAGGTTGGTCTCTGGTGGCAGGAATGGGTTGGTGCAAGCTGACTGGGGCTGAATGCAACATATCTGACCATGCCTGTAGTAAAGGTTTAACAAAATTCGGATTACATGCGGCTTGTCTGACAAGAGTCTGCACTGCATTAAAACACTCCACTAGCGTCTGTTGGGGACATGCAGAATAATGTTCAAAGAAGTAAGCCGAGTCATCTTCTAATAACCACACTAGTGACACTACCTGAGCCATACTGAAGAGAGGAGAAAAATCATCACCGCCTTTAGGAATACTTGACAAAGCAAACTCTGCGCAAACCTGAATCAAAGGCTGAACATCTACAAATTACATACTGCCCTGATCAACTAGGGAATGAGCAAGACATTCCTTCAATGTCTGGCAGCAACAGTCATGATCCTCTATCAGCAGCAGAGAATAATAAATAACCTCTTCTCGGACGCACGTTCCCACAAATAGCAAAACCAAGATGGCTTTTCTGTGCAGCCACTTCTGGTCAGGATTGGCCTTGATATTATGTCTGGGACCGGTGAGACCAGAAATGTGTGGACTGCAACATACTGCACGAAACGCAGTTAATGTGAATAATAATGTTTATTTGAAAGATAAGTAAATAACAAAGATAACGCACTTCCAATACAGTGAATAGTGTAACCCAGCCAGTGAACAACAACCAGTGAACACAAACCAATGACAGACTAAATACAATATTTACAGAGCATGGGATATCCAAATCATAATCATACCAGAGCCAGGGTCATACACAGGAGATCAAGCAGAAGGGAGCTGGGAACAAGGCAGGACAGGAAAATAGAAGCAGGAGATGGACTGGGCAGGTAAGAAGGGATCAGGCTACAGGATCAGGGTCAGAGTCCAGGAACGGGAGACAGGAGACGGGAGACAGGCTTCTGGAACACAGGATCGCAGATCAGGGGCACAAGAGAATATCAAGGCAAATTACAACAGCATTCCCCAGGTTTAACCACTTCAGCCCCGGAAGAATTTCCCAGTTTAGGACCAGAGCACTTTTTGCGATTCAGCACTGCATTGCTTTAACTGACAATTGCGCGGTCGTGCGACGTTGTACCCAAACAAAATTTGCGCCCTTTTTTCCCCACAAATAGAGGTTTCTTTTAGTGGTATTTGATCACCTCTGCGTCATTTCTGATCACCGCTATAAAAAAAGCGTCAATTTTGCAAAAAAAAAAAACAATATTTCTTACTTTTTGCTAAAATACAAATCCAAAAAAATATATATATATAAAAAAACAAATGTATTCATCAGTTTGGCCGATTTATATTCTTCCTCATATTTTTGGTAAAAAAAAAAAACGCAATCGGCGATTATTGATTGGTTTGCGCAAAAGTTCCCGCGTTTATAAACCATGAGAATTAATTTCTGGCGTTTTCACAATTTGTTTTTTTTTTACTAGTAATAGCGGCGATCTGCAATTTTTATCGGCGCTGCGATATTGCAGCGGACATATCGGACATTTTTGACACTTTTTTGGAACCAATGACATTTATAGAGCGATCGGAAATTTAAATGTCCACTGATTACTGTATAAATGTCATTGGCAGTGAAGGAGTTAACCTGCAGGGGGCAGTGAAGGGGTTACCTGTGTTCCCTAGGCTGTGTTCTAACTGTGAGGGGGCTGAGCTGTCAGAAGCATGAGAGATCTAACTGATCCCAGTAACAGGGATCAGTAGATCTCTTACATGCCGCCTGACAGAGCGGGGAACCGCCGTGTTTACATCAGCCAGTAATCGCGGCTCCCCGGTGGACCGAGCTGCGGGCACACTGGTTCGCGAACCGCTGTTTATAGACGGCGATAAGCGAAACAGCGCTACTCTGCAGCAGTAAATGTACGCGAGCCGGTCGGGAACCAATTAATTAACTGATGGCACACAAGTGGATGGACTGGGGGCGCAGTGCTCTGCACCCCGAGCCCACCCTTTTTTGAAGCCAATCAGAGGCTCAGGCTCCAATCATGTGCTTCTAAAAAAAAAACCCCCATTGGAATCCATGCGTCCGGCGCCCTGCATGTAGATTAGGGGCTGGTCGCTTGGATTAGGGGGGGCGGCGCCACTGGCAAGTAGTTAAAAGTAGTGCAGTGCTGAATAGCAAACCTGGTCATGATGGGGGGGGTAAAACCTTCCGGAGCTGAAGTGGTTAATATAACGTTGGCTGTAATTTGATAAATTGATGTCTGGTCTTTTAGGATTTTCCAAGCACTTAACCCAAAGTCCGGATCGTTTCCTGGTGACCGATGCCGACTTTGGTTAGAATCTTTTCCGGCTTCAGTAAAACTCAATCTAAATTGGAAGGAAATCGAGCATCGGCGTAACTTTAATGAAAGCTTTGCGTGGACAGAGCGAGGTTGTGCGCATTTCACGGCTTTCATGCTGAATTAGGAAATAGCCTTTGTCAATTAACACCGTGTGCATTAACTGTGGGAACAACGTAGCGACATGAGCGTTCCCTGCCTGGATTCAGAGTTACTTTTAAAGTCTCTTTTCATTGGAATAATAGCCAAAAATGTAAAACATTACCCACATTCCTTCTCCTCCACTTTGCCGTCTTCTCAGTTTCAGAATTTGAATACAGGGGAAGCATTCTGTTTCAAGCACGGCTTTATATGTTCACATATCTGCCCATCCCTGACAGTATGATCACCTGCTGAATAAGCGCCCCCCCACAGACAGCTTAACTCTCCAAAAAAATAAATGCTCTCAAATCCCTCTTAGTTCTTTTTCTTTTGGATTTTCTCCAAAATTTCTAAATAAACGGCCAGTATACTATCCTTCTGTAGGGGGTCTGAACTGAGGCCAGTGGGAGTATGCCTCATCGCTGGTGTCAGTGGTAGGAATAGTGCCCTATCATTGGAATTAGTGGGAGGAATAGTGCCTCATCATTGGTATCAGTGGGAGGAATAGTGCCTCATCGCTGGTGTCAGTGGGAGGAATAGTGCCCTATCAATGGTATTAGTGGGAGGAATAGTGCCCCATCATTGGTATCATTAGGAGGAATAGTGCCCCATCATTGGTGTCAGTGGGAGGAATAGCGCCCCATCATTGGTATCAGTGGGAGGAATAGTGCCTCATCATTGGTATCAGTGGGAGGAATAGTGCCTCATCATTGGTATCAGTGGGAGGAATAGTGCCCCATCATTGGTATCAGTGGGAGGAATAGTGCCTCATCATTGGTATCAGTGGGAGGAATAGTGCTCCATCATTGGTGTCAGTGGGAGGAATAGTGCCCCATCATTGATATCAGTGGGAAGAATAGTGCCCTATCAATGGTATTAATGGGAGGAATAGTGCCCCATCATTGGTATCATTAGGATGAATAGTGCCCCATCATTGATGTCAGTGGGAGGAATAATGCCCCATCATTGGTATTAGTGGGAGGAATAGTGCCCCATCATTGGTATCATTAGGAGGAATAGTGCCCCATCATTGGTGTCAGTGGGAGGAATAATGCCCCATTGTTGGTTTCAGTGGGAGGACATATGCCAAATTGTTGTTAGCAGTGGGAAAAATAGCACCCCATCATTGGTGTTAGTGGAAGGAATAGTGCCCCATCATTGGTGTCAGTGGGAGAAATAGTGTCCCATCATTGGTGTCAGTGGGAGGAATAGTGCCCCATCATTGGTGTCAGTGAGAAGAATTGTTTACTATTGCTGGTGTCAGTGGGAGGAATAATGCCCCATCATTGATGTCAGTGGGAGGACATATGCCAAATTGTTGGTGTCAGTGGAAGGTATAGTACTCCATTGTTGGTGTCAGGTAGGAAGAATTTTTTCCTATTGTTGATGTCATTGGGAGAAATTGTGCCCCATTGTTGGTGCCATTGGGAGGAATTTTGCCCCATTGTTAGCGTCTTTGGGAGGTATTGTGCTCCATTGTTGGTGTCATGGAGAGGAATTGTGCCCTTTCATTGGTGTCAGTGGGAGGAATTGTGCCCCTTCGTTTGTGTCAGTAGGAGGACATATGCCCAATTGTTATATTGACACTTTGGGCCGAATTTGGACATTTTCACTCAGGGGTGTACTCACGTTTGTTGCCAGCGGTTTAGACATTAATGGTTGTGTGTTGAGTTATTTTGAGGGGACAGCAAATTTACACTGTTATACAAGCTGTACACTCACTACTTTACATTGTAGCAAAGTGTCATTTCTTCAGTGTTGTCACATGAAAAGATAGAATAAAATATTTACAAACATGTGAAGGGTGTACTTACTTTTGTGAGATACTGTATATATCAAATTTATTTTTTGTAAAATGTTTTTATTTATTTTTTTTTACAGTGGAGCTTTGTTTTTTGTTAATAAGGAAGTAAACTCCCATTGTTTGTATTGCACCTATAGGTAAGCCTATAATACGGATTACCTATAGTTACTGTAAGTATCTCCTAAACTTGAACCATTTATGATATATTTACTGTATACGCCACAGATGACATCATCGGCGCATGCGTTCTGAAGGAACGGCCATCTGTGCCATTTCTTCAGGGCCTGTGACGCGCAGTAGTGATGTGATTACAGTGCCGGAGCCCACGAACCTGGAAGAAACACCGGGGAAGACGTTGGCTGTGTCAGCGGCGTGCGGGCACCGCTGTAGGGCTTCGTTCTAAGGTAAGTATTTCATAATGAGCTAGTATGTGATGCATGCTAGCTCATTATGCCTTTGCGTTGCAGGTTTTTTTGGTTTTACTTTTTTCTTCACAGGGGTTTACAACCTCTTTGGTGTAAATTACAGTTGTGCTCATAAGTTTACATACCCTGGCCGAATTTATGATTTCTTGGCCATTTTTCAGAAAATATGAGTGAGAACCCAAAAACATTTATTTCACTCATGGTTGGTGTTTGGTTGAATCCATTTATTATCAATCAACTGTGTTTACTCTTTTTATATCATAATGACAACAGAAACTACCCAAATGACCCTGATCAAAAGTTTATATACCCTGGTGATTTTGGCCTGATAACATGCACACACGTTGACACAAAGGGTTTTGAATGGCTATTAAAGGTAACCATCCTCATCTGTGATCTGTTTGATTGTAATTAGTGTGTGTGTATAAAAGGTCAATGAGTTTCTGGACTCCTGACAGACCCTTGCAACTTTCATCCAGTGCTGCACTGACGTTTCTGGATTCTGAGTCATGGGGAAAACAAAGGAATTGTCAAAAGATCTGCAGGAAAAGGTAGTTGTACTGTATAAAACAGGAAAGGTATATAAAAAGATATTCAAGGAATTGAGAATGTCAATCAGCAGTGTTCAAACTCTAATTAAGAAGTGGAAAATGAGGGGTTCTGTTGAAACCAAACCACGGTCAGGTAGACCAACTAAAATTTCAGCCACAACTGCCAGGAAAATTTTTGGAATGCAAAGAAAAACCCACAAATAACTTCAGGACTCTCTGAAAACATGGGGTGTGGCTGTTTCAAGATGCACAATAAGGAGGCATTTGAAGAAAGATGGGCTGCATAGTCGAGTCATCAGAAGAAAGCCATTACTACACAAATGCCACAAAGTATCCCGCTTACAATACGCCAAACAGCACAGAGACAAGACTCAAACCTTCTGCCACAAAGTCATTTGGAGTGACGAGACCAAAATTGAGCTTTTTGGCCACAACCATAAACATTTGGAGAGAAGTCAACAAAGCCTGTGAAACACGGAGGTGGATCGCTGATGTTTTGGGGATGTGTGAGCTACAAAGGAACAGGGGATTTGGTCAAAATTGATGGCAAGATGAATGCAGTTATCAAAAAATACTGGAGGAACATTTGCATTTATCAACCAGGAAGCTGGGCATGGGACGTACTTGGACATTCCAACATGACAATGATCCAAAACACAAGGCCAAGAGGACCTGTCATTGGCTACAGCAGAATAAAGTGAAGGTTCTGGAGTGGCCATCTCAGTCTCCTGACCTCAATATCATTGAGCCCCTCTGGGGAGATCTCAAACATGCAGTTCATGAAAGGCAGCCCAAGAATTTCCAGGAACTGAGGAATGGGCAGCTTTACCATCTGAGAAGATAAAGAGCCTCATCCACAAATACCACAGAAGACTTCAAGCTGCCATTGATGTTAAAGGGGGCAATACACGGTATTAAGAACTGGGGTATGTAAACTTTTGATCAGGGTCATTTGGGTGGTTTCTGTTGTCATTATGATATAAAAAGAGTAAACACAGTTGATTGATAATAAATGGCTTCAGCCAAACACCAACCATGAGTGATAGAAACGTTTTAGTGTTCTCATTCATATTCTCTGAAAAATGGCTAAGAGATCCTAAATTCTGCCAGGGTATGTAAACTTATGAGCACCACTGTATGCCCCCAATTCCTTCAACACACAGCACAGAGTGTGACACCTGGCAGCGATGACGCAAAGCCAAAGATGAATTCACAACCCCAGTCTGGCCAGCAATGGACACAACAAAGAAAATGATTAAAACTCGACCTGACGGCATCATCCCTCATTTCCACCTCTGCCCTTTGATGACGGATTTATTGCGTTGAGGAGACGATCCGATAAAGGAAATTCATCAATCACTTCAAGATGAAACAATTGAGAGAAAGTCATAAGAATCAGAGAGCTTCTGGTATTTCCTCCTTGGTGGTTATTAAATGATGAGCATGGGGAAAAAAAAAAATAAGGATTTTGTTACAATTGTATCCCTAACATTGTCACTTCTCTGAATTTAATTACATTTATTATTTTCTATGTTCACGGCTGTTTCCTATGTTATTGTATTTCCTTGTTGGCTTGCGACCACGGCCACCGCGTTTCCTGATGGGCTCTGCGTAGCCAACAACAACTCATACCCATCGTACATTAGACGGTAAGTCTTTGAATTATCTTTATGTAAAAATACAAATAAACACCTTGAAAAAAAAAAAAACATCATCACTTCTATGTGTCAATCATTTACAGAAAAAAAGAGGCAAAATAAAACACGTGGAATAATAAAAATTAATAATAATACAGTGGTGCCTCGGATTGCGAGTAACGCGGTTAACGAGCGTTTCGCAATACGAGCATTTTTAAAAAAAAAAAACAAAACCTTGACTCGGTTTGCGAGCGATATCTTGCGAAACGAGAAGGATTTACCACTTCTACACCGCGCACAGTATATTTATGTGGTGCTGTCTCGCGAATTGCCGTAAATAGATGGCGATTTACGGACAGGCAACTAGGGGGCGCGGGCGCGCTGCCGCACTCTGGAGGAGCGTGTCCGTGGCTCGGGCGGACCCGATGTCCGCCGGCAAGCCGCAATAAGCTGCCAGAGGGAAAAAACGGGGAACTGCTGAAGTAAACAAGGTAGTTCCCTGCTCTGTTAGGCGGCATCTAAAGCCTCGTACACACGGGACGATGATCGTACGTACGATCGTCGCAAATCGTATGTTGCATAATGTAACTTGTATACTGACTGCACTACACGATCGTAGGACCGCAGAAGAACGTCCAGGTGCATGTAATTAGCATCCGGCCGTTCCTGACTTCTGAGCATGCGTGTTTTGCACAATACAACTTGTTGTACCAACTGCTCTGTACACACGATACAACGGTCGTATGAGCGCTTGTTGGTACGACCAAGTTTTCTAGTTTGCTCATACAACTCCCTTGTACGACAGTCGTATGTTCGTTAGTACGACCTGTTGTATACGATCATCGTCCCGTGTGTACGAGGCTTCTATTATGCCCCTGGCAGTCCAGCCCCCTCACAGTTAGAACACGCCTAGGGAACACAGTTAACCCCTTCATTGCCCCCTGCAGGTTAACCCCTTCACTATCAATGACATTTATACAGTAATCAGTGGATATTTAAATTTCTGATCGCTGAATAAATGTCATTGGTCCCAAAAAAGTGTCAAAAATGTCCGACATGTCCGCCGCAATATCTCAGTCCCAATAAAAATCGCAGATGGCCGCCATTACTAAAAGAAAAAAAATGTAAAAACGCCAGATATGAATTCTCATGCTTTGTAAACGCAGCAACTTTTGCGCAAACAATAAACGACAATTGCGATTTTTTTTTTTACCAAAAATATGAGGAAGAATATAAATTGGCCAAAACCGATGAATACATTTGTTTTTTATATTTTTTTTTGGATTTGTATTTTAGCAAAAAGCAAGACTTATTGAGTTTTTTTTTGCAAAATTGTTGCTTTTTTTTGCTTATAGCAGTGATCAGAAATGACGCAGAGGAGATCAAATACCACCAAAAGAAAGCTCTATTTGTGGGGGAAAAAGGACGCAAATTTCGTTTGGCTAAAACGTCACACGACCGCAATTGTCAGCTAAAGCGACGCACGGCCGAAACAAAAAAAGTGCTCTGGTCTTACGCTGGGAAATCCTTCTGGGGCTGAAGTGGTTAAGTGCATACAATACCGCATGTGGCCAGAGGTACAGGGCGCTGGTTAGGCTCGGAAGCATTTGGAAATACTGAAAGTGTATACAGTTCCAGAGCGTTTCCGAGCCTCACCAGCACCCCCAGACCTCTGGTCAGATACAGTACTGCATAGACAAGCAGTCACTGTGGAAAGAATTATTTGAATTTCCATTGTTTCCTATGGGGAAACTTGCTTTGATATGCGAGTGATTTGGATTACAAGCATTCTCCTGGAACGGATTATGCTTCTAATCCAAGGTTCCACTGTAATAATAATAATAATAATACACGTAATAATAATAATAATTTTTCTGTTTCAATTGACTCTTTATGAATTGACAAATGACCAGTGTGGTCAGTTCTCTAGCTATGCTGGGAGATTGTTGTGCTTTCCTCCAATGATCAGACTTGTCCTGACACGCCTCCGCTGCACAGCCATTTACTGGGAAGCTCAGTGTGCTGCTGCTTCTCCTCCACCCAGTTCTTATGCAGCTGAGAACAGAGGGAATGTGATCACTCATAAAAAGGGGAAAAAGGTATACTCGGGTGGTTTGTTTACTGTGTTCCTATTGGGGAAATTTAACCTCACTATCCAACAAGATAGGAAGTGATGGGAAATTTCTCAAGAGCGTATATAGGCTGCATGAAAACACTTTTCTTCCAGTAAAATGGAATATACAGTATGTGGATATGCATTCTGAAAAAAACAAGATGGTGGGGTGCCAGACTATAACTTTTGTAAGCATCTAGAACAGGCTTTCTCTTTCTACTTTTCATGTCTCAAGAAACCCTTACTAAAACCAATTCATTAGAGCTCAATAGAAACGATGCCCCTTATATTGGTAGTCAATAGGAAAAATGTCCCCCTATATTGGTGTTCAATAGGAAGAATGTCTCCTTATATTGGTGGTCAATAGGAAGAACGTCCCCTTATATTGGTGGTCAATTGGAAGACTGTCCCCTTATATTGGTGGTCAATAGGAAAAATGTCTCTTTATATTGGTGGTCAATAGGAAGAATGTCCCCTTATATTGGTGGTCAATAGGAAGAATGTCCCCTCATATTAGTGTTCAATAGGAAGAATGTCCCCTTATATTGGTGGTCAATAGGAAGAATGTCCCCTTATATTGGTGTTCAATAGGAAGAATGTCCCCTTATATTGGTGGTCAATAGGAAGAATGTCCCCTTATATTGGTGGTCAATAGGAAGAATGTCCCCTTATATTGGTGGTCAATAGGAAGAATGTCCCCCTTAAAGTGGTGCTCAGAATGCCACCCTTAAAGACAGCTAAAACGATATTTGGTATCATGCTGCTGGCTTTACTAAGTGGTGCTGAACCTTGAACTCTTTAGGCATCAACAAATAGGTGGTTCACCAGCCACAGCTCAAGGAACCCCTAGCAACCTCTGGAGGAACTGCAGGGTTCCACGGAACCCTGGTTGAGAATGGCTGATCTAGAATAAGTATGGAGACACTTCAAATGTGACAAAATATATTTACAAATAAACAGGACTTTAACGGTATAAAATTTCCAATCTTATAGAATCAAATGTATTACTTATCAACAATAAGATTTCATACCCCATAAAAAGAACATACAGGTACATTATAAAGCAGGGGATCTCTGCCTCTATCTCCATGACCCCATAGGAGGTAGAATAGGTTTGCGATTTGATATCGGTGTCACACTTCTTCTCCCAGACCAGTGGCATAGTTGTAGTTCACCAAAAAGCTGGGCCAGCCTCCAGGGGTAAGGAGAGCTCTAAGGATCTTTGTGACCCAAAATGCTTTTACAAGAGGAGTCCCTTCATGAACAGCCAGGCATATGAAGAGCAAGCTGGTAGAGCGTTGGACTTTTGAAAATTACAATGGATGTGGGGGTCCTTCAAAGGTAGAGGAAGCCCTCTGATACGCCTTGACCATGCAGTAGGTTCTCGGAACAGAAGCTTTAGGTAAAAAAAAAAAAAAGATGGAAGCACCACAAGATTTTACAAGTCTATAAACAGTTTACTAATTGCAAGGTTGGTACCAAGGAGACCACTTTGTCATGGCTGCTTCTTCTGCTAGACCAGCCAAGGTGCTCTCATTACTTTTTATCTTCAGCAATCTTTATTTCTGCCTAGATTCTCCTCAGTCTATCAAGGTATCAAGCCCTGGTCAAGGTGGCCCTTTTGTATCCCTGAAATGCGTAGGAGTTTCCTATAGGCTTGTGCAATTCGTTTAGTTCCAAATTTTGTTTTTGCAGAATTTTGCAAAATTCAGCAATTCGGACAAATTCTGAATTTTCGAATTTCTAAATTTTCCAAATTATCGTTTTTCCGAATGGCAGAAATTCGGGGTAATTCGGCAATTGCAGTGATTGCGGAAATTCGGCAATAGCAACAGCCGAAAATGCGAAAATGCGAAAATTCGAAAATAACAAAGAACATTTGAAATAATAACTAACTAATAACTAACTATTAAATTATAGGTATTGGAATTTCCTTGAAAATATGGCTGTTAGTGATCAATTTCATATTTAAGTTCACTAACAGCCAAATTTTCAAGGAAATTCCAATACCTATAATTTAATAGGTATTTATTATTATTTCAAATGTTCTTTTTTATTTCCGAATTTCTGCATTTTGGAAATCCGGAAAAAGGAAAGAACATTTGAAATAATAACTTATAATTTATAATAAGTTATAATAATAAATTAATAGCTTATTATTTCAAATGATCTTCCTTCTCTCTGAATTTCCAAAATGAGGAAATTCAGAAATAAGAAAGACCATTTGAAATAATTAAATTATAGGTATTGGAATTTCCTTGAAAATATGGCTGTTAGTGATAGATTTCATATTTAAGTTCCCTAACAGACATATTTTCAAGGAAATTCCAATTCCTACAATTTAAAAGGTATTTATTATCTAGTTATTATTTCAACAAAATCTTTGTTATTTTCGAATTTCCGAATTACCGCAGTTACCGCAATTGCCGAATCACCGCAAATTTCGGAATTACCGCAATTACAGCAATTGCCGAATTACCGCAAATTTCCTAATTACCACAATTGTCAAATTACCGCAAATTTCCGAATTACAGCAATTGCCAAATTACTGCAAATTTCCGAATTTCGGATTTTTCGAATTTCCGAAAAAAAAAAACCTAATTTTTCAGCCATACACAAGTCTAGTTTCCTAAGAATCTCACAGTTAAACTGTTTCTGGACTGGTGAAAGATTGCTACCCTTCCATCTCCTTATTAACTATCATTGTGGTCTATAGGCTTTAGATTGAAGATTTTAACACTCTAATTTAACCTGGTGGCTGTACTTATACATACAAATGTTAATACAAAATCGCTAGATCTGGTACAGGGACTCAAATACCTCCATCCGAAAAAACGTACAAAGAACTAACAAGCAATTTGCCCATGGGCCTATTATAGAGGTCATGTGAACACAAACAAATGTGTAAAAGTTACCAAACTTGTGTAGCGCACCCCTAAGGAGCTGAAGGGGAAATCGGATCCCCCCCCCCCCACACCCTGCACAGCCAGGCACACTGAATTTCCACAGGCTCCCAGAGTCAGGAAACAGCCCAGCACTTTGTTTTATTTTATTGAGGTATTAGAACTTGGATTGGGATTAGGGCGTATTATGGGATGCCCACTATACAATCTATGTACACTCCTCACTTCCTCCAGCACACTTGCTTGCAGAACTTCAGCTGGCATGCTGATGGATAATCTGACAATAAGCACTCAGTCAGATGAAGAAATAGCCCATTACAGGCAGGAACCCGGGGCCCCTTTGAGTGCGCAGCAAAAAGTCAGTGTCCAGCTTGTATCACTCCTGTGGCTACTGATCCCAGCACCACCTTTTCAGGCACTGCCAGCCTGACTGGCTGCAGCTGCCCCTTTCACTAGCCCTCCTGGCTACTTTTCCTCAACTGACACAGTCTTCCCAGACTGATCACTCACTAGTCCATCCAGCTGACTCTTCTGGATTCTCCTGGAAGTGCTGACCTGCTCCTGTCCTCTGCTTGCTCCCTTGCCTCCAGGAAGGGGTTCCTTTGTGTGTTATGGGGGATCCTTCCAGCACCTGAGCCCTAGACATGAGGTCATTCCCCCCCCCCAGACTAGAGGGCACCCTCTATGGCCACCGACAGCCTCCTCAGCTCTCCTTCTCCATCTTCCACCCGACTGCCCCTGCTGGCATGACCCATGCATATATATGAAGTGCTTGCCCTCTGCTAAGCCCATTTTGCTGAGGATTGGCTGGGGCCCTCATCAATAATCCAAGCAGCTCCTCCGAAACTCCACTGTCAGGGCTCTCAGCTCTCCCTTCTCAGTACTCAGGTTGTTCAGCTGTCAGTTAATTGCCAGCACTCATCGTTCCACAGTGGCTCACCTGGTGATCATTTCCTGCTCGTCAAGTCCAGTCCACAGCCAGCCCCTTCTGGCTACCGTACCCTGGCTATGTTTTGACTATGTTTACTATTTGTACCATTTTTACCATTTTATTAAAAAGTGTGATTTTAACTGCGTTTTCTGTCTCCGTCTGATTCATGGTTCCTGACATCCACCCTCTACTTCTGGAAGCTTCTCCAAGGTTCCAGAGAGCAGGGGGGGTTAAAAAAGGTGCTGCTTGCTGAGTCATCCAGCCTCCCTGAGTCTCTCTGCCCTGATCTAGATTCAACCCAGGCCTGGCTCTCAGCCAAGTAAAATTTTCTTACTCTACGACTAGCCTATTCTAGCACACTAGAGGGTACTACACTTGTTTTGCATATCAGAATAAAATAGGTTAAAAACACATGTAGGACCCTGGTCCTAAACAGGGCTGCTAACAAATTTAGTTATGCTAGGTGGTAACTAGCCTGGCTATCTGGTAGTTGGATCCACTGACGTTTGCCCTAAGCCTGAATCTAGTGCATCTCTCTCTTCGTTCAATAGGTGGCACTGCTGCCTTTTGCATTAGAATGACAAGATCACAGTGAGTTTAGGTTATGAATAGACATATTTTCTCAGACAATCAGAGTAGCTACTTTGCATGCTGGGATAGTCTATTTAAGGGGAAGGAGTCAGGTGATCTTTTCTACCCCAGGCTGCAGCCTGGGGGCTGTATCTGTAGCAGCTGCTGAAGGTTAGGCCTGAAGCCTGAGGCCTAGCCACGTGTGTAGAGGCTCAGCCCAAGGGGAGCCTGATTGTTGCAGAGTTTCTACCTGAAGGGGAACCGGACCGATGCCAGAGGTAAAGGAGAAGTAGTTGCCATCAGGGACGATCACCCCTGTTGCCAGAGGCAAGCAAGGATCAAGGCCAGAGGTAAAGGGGAAGCAGTCACCACAAAGGGATAACCACTGCTGTTATCAGGGGCCAGTGAATGAAAGTCTGAAGAAGTACCAGAGCAGCCTTTTTACTGTCCAGGGATGATGAAGAAGTGGGAAAGCTTCAACAGAGTGCCGAGTCAGAGACCCAGCGGGCGGCGTGGGTGAGGCTTGAGGAGTATACAGCGGTTTAGCTGTGGAAGGGCTCAGGGGATCCAGCGGCGGCTGGGATCTTGGAAGTCTAGTGAGAGACTGGGAGCTCAGTGTGAAGATCTACAGTAGGCTACTGTGAGATGTGCTTGAAGATCTACATTGAAGTGTTGAACGTTCAGTTGCCATAGGAGGCAACAGTTCTACAAAATACAGTTTGCTGCATTCAGCTTAAAGGCCCTCTATCTGTATCGCTGTCTGCCTATTCCTATTTTTGTCTCAGAGCCTGCCAAGTTGCTTATGCACCTGCCTAAGGGTGTCCTGGCCCTAACCATCTCTCTCCCATCTCTTGTTAAGAGACAAAAAAAATCTCTTTTTGCATTGATAAAGTGACCGGCGTCCAATCATTATATCTTACCCTAAACCACAGGGCCCCATACAGCCAACCTGACAGTTTACTATGCTTCAGTTATGAATGAACACAGTGAATGAGATTGGTCCTGATCACTCATTGAGTTCATTCAGGAAAGGAAGGGACTGGTAAATATATATGATATATTTACCGAACCCTTCCCCACTTTCCATAATGAAGGATACTATTGTGTGCTTGCATTTGAGCAGACTCGCTCCCGAGCCCCCCATGGGTGTGAAAGCGGGGCAATTACTGGAACTGATCCCCTGCATGGAGAAGAGACGTTTGAGAGGGGATATGATTTCGATGTACAAATACTGTACTGGTGACCCAACAACAGGGACAAAACCTTGTCCAAGCAAGGGAGCACACAAGAACACACGGCCATTCATTAAAATTAGAAGAATGGCGGTTTAACCTTAAAATGCATAGGGGGTTCTTTACGGTAAGAGCAGTAAGGATGTGGAATTCTCTTCCACAAACAGTGATTTCAGGTAGGAGCTTAGATCATTTCAAAAAACTATTAGATGGGCACCTAAGGGACCACAACAATGAGGGATATACAATGTAATACTGGCATAAAAACACACACATAGGTTGGACTTGATGAACTTGTGTCTTTTGTCAACCCTACTAACTATGTAACTATGTATGGCTCTCCCTGGCAGCAGCTGAAAGCCAGCAGGAGGAAGAGGAGAAGAAGCATTTCAGTAATTGCCCCCCTGCCGTGGCAATCACTTTCCCTGCCCACATCCTATTTATCCTGTTGCCCGGGGCCCCATACAGGAGGACCAATGGTACCCCCTTATCCATAGCCCTGACAGTGTGTTCTCTGTGTATATAATATTTAGACTTTTAGGGGTGTGTAGCATGTTTATTCTGCCTCTAAACGGCCCTCAATGTTAGCCTATGTGCCCATGCACACATAGACATTTACAGGCATTTAGAGGAAAAAAATAAAAACAAATGCCAGCATGTTCAGAATGTAAATGCTTGTAAGCACCAGCCATGTTTAGGTGTGTCCGGTGTTTACAAGCTTTATTCGATTTTGCAGGATACAGCAACAATACGATATTGAATAAACGAGCTCACCTTCTTTACTTACTATGAGTGCAATTACTCCGGAGTTAAGTATTGCCATTGTTTGCATTACTATGATTTAGGATAAAAACCTCTATTTGTATTCAGGAAATAGAATAGCTTGGCCTATAGTGAAAAAAGCAAACAGACCCACTGACAGCTCTTCACAAAAAAAAAAAAAAAAAAAAATCAAACTTTCAAGATTTGAAATCGATCTGTCAGCCGAAATGAAAAGAAATATTCACAAATGCTAAAAGTGCTGTGCAGGCCCATCAGTAATGTCACCATCGGATCAATAACTCTTCACTTTGAAGGATAAGGCGGGCTCTGCAGGCTGTTATTCCAAAACATTCTGAGATCTGAAATAAATCTCTCCCTCCTGCTAAAGGACAGCGCAAATAAAAATTCAGAACTGTTAATATAAAATAGCCTGAAAATGCCGGCACTCTAGTTTCCTCATTTTTTAAAACGATGCAAGCAATTTGTTATATATTAGTAAAGGATGCTGTTAATGCTACAACATACTGAGACATTGTAGACAATTGTGTTCTCCCAATCTTGAGGTAACAGTTTGGGAAGACCCATTTCCATCCATGCTTGACCATTCCCCTGTGTGCAAAGACCGCTCCTTAACGACTTGGTTAGACCAGTCTGCTGTGGAAGAACTTAATGGTCTTCATAGAGCCCTGACCTCAACCTTACTAAACAGCTTCATAAAGACATTGTAGTCAATTGTGTTCCCCTTCAGTCCATCATGTGTCACGCCTTGACCAGGGATTAATCGATCCTGGGACCTGTGTTCTTGTGGTCGGCTCCTTACGGCCTTAGCCACGGAGTAACTACAATCTTTGTGGCGTCCTGGGTATCTACTGCTTTCGGATGGTGACTCTGGCTCCACCCAGTGGCCAGCTGTAGGTAGTCACCTCAATTAGTTCCCTATAAAACCTCACTTCCCCTTTCTATACTTGCCTGAGTATAGGTTTTAGTTACTACCAGCCAGTTATCCTGTTTGTTGCCTGCTACCAACTTTGCTTGTTCCCGACTACGCCTTTGGATTACCCTTCTGTATTTCATTGCCCGATTGTTACCGAACCTTGACGCTGCCTCTGGTTTATCCCTTGGACCTCTACCTGGATTTGCTACTAACAGTGAGGCTTTTAGTTCTGTTGTTCCTTGTTTGCAAATGTTTGCACCTACCATAGAGGCCCCCGAATTCTGGCTGCAGGACCGCAACCGTCCTCCACCTGATACCGGGATAACAAGACTACTGGTCAGGAAATCGGAGTGACGGTTGGGGTTCCTGACAGACCTAACATCATGAATGCTGCTGCAGGACTCATCCACCTTACCAACCATCCAGTGTCCTCCACCCCTCTCTGCCAATCCCACCACTGGCTCTGCTCACCCAACAAATAAATTTCAAAGTACTAACAGCAACTTACAAAGCCATACACAACTCTGCCCCTAGCTACACCATGAACCTGGTCTTAAAATATTAACCAAGCCGCTACCTTGGGTCCTCCCAAGACCTCCTGCTCTCTAGCTCCCTTGTCACCTTCTCCCATGTTCGCCTCAAGGATTTCTCCCATCCTTTGGAACTCCCAACCCTAATCTGCCTGACTATCTCCTTATGACGTCTGTATGGCGAAACACGTAGGTCGGAGTTTGGATCGTCATTATGTCAACCCGGGTTTCAGAGATCCTAGTCTGTGGAATGCAAGGCATCCCAGACATACTGCTGTTTACTTGTACTGACCCTGCAGCACCATCGGGAGTGTTTTATTAACATGGATTTTAATAAAATTTGGCTCTTATGGACTTACATTATGAGATGCCTTTTTTTCCACACATCCCTATTTGAAACATATGAATGGATCTACCGTGGAGGAGGAAGAGACACTGGATAAAGATCAGAGTTGATCCTAGTGTGACGCATTTCCACCCTGCACCCACCCACATCTTTCTAGTGGGTGTGGATCTGAGGGGGGGATTATGTGTGGAATTTCACCCAAGCTTCACCAATGATATTATCCATTAAAGCACAAGACACTTCGAAATGAGACTATTTATGTGCATTTATGAACTGTGCTTTTTTTGTCTGCACTTTTGGAACATCTTGTTTTTTTTTATACAGATTTATTTCCAGCCTTTTATATGGACATTTTTGTTTTGTTTTTTTGCACATATAGCACACTGAACGCTTTATTATAGCTTCTATGATATATTATGTATTTCACCTTCAACTGATGTAATTTTCACTAGCCGTTTTTGGGTGTAGATGCAGCAGGACTTATAGCATTTTGCACTAGGAATTGCTGGTTTGTAATTTAAAGAGACAGTACACATTATAATAGAATACTTTTATTTTTATTTTCAACATCATACACCAGATCTAGGCAGCACCATTTTAACCCCCTCTCTTAGACATTATACTAAGACATTGTAGACAATTGTGTTTGCCTTCAGTCTATCATGAATGCTGCTGCAAGATTCATCCACCTTACCAGCCATTCAGTTTCCTCCACCCCTTTCTGCCAATCCTTCCACTGGCTCCTCTCAGCCAACAAATAAAATTCAAAGTACTAACAGCAACTTACAAAGAAATCCACAACCCCCATCTACATCACTAACCTGGTCTGAAAATACCAACCAAGCTGCTCTCCTGGATCCTCCCAAGGCCTCCTGCTCTCTAGCTCCATTGTCACCTCCTCCCATGTTCGCCTCCAGGATTTTTCCTGAGCTTCTCCTATCCTTTGGAACTCCCTACCCCAATCTGTTCTACAATCTCCTAATCCGGGGTTTCTCAACCAGGGTTCCGTGGAACCCTAGGGTTCCTCCAGAGGTTGCTAGGGGTTCCTTCAACAATGAGCAATTTCTGCCTCTCAGATAAGTCTCCAATAAAACCGTTTGTCTTTTTAGCTATCTATAAGATGGTGGACCTTCCCAATGACCACAAAAAAAAAAGAGCATTCTTCGCACGGACCATCACACTAACGTATCATGAATTGTAGATATAGTCATTTTTAGCAGGGGGTTCCTTGAGGCCGGAAAGATATTTTAAGGGTTACTCTGTGTTGAAAAGGTTGAGAAAGGCTGTCCTAATCTATCCATCTTTAGACAATCCCTGAAAACCCTTCTCCTTAACAAAGCCTATTCTGCTTCCAACCAATACACAGTTTTTTTTACGTTCTCCATCAGCTCATCCCCCACAGTTATAACCTTTTGTATTAATTGATTGTAAGCTGTAACAAGCAGGGCCCTCTGATTCATTTTGTAGCAAATTGTATTGTAACTGTAATGTCTACCTTCATTTTGTAAAGAGCTGCGCAGACTGTTGGCACTATATAAGTCCTGTATAATAATAATAATATAATTGTGTTCGTCCAACCTTGTGGTAACAGTTTGGGAAATACCCTTTTCCATACAAGCATGACTGTTCCCCTGTTTGCAAACCAGCTCTTAAAAACATGATTAGGCTGTGGAGGAACTTAAGTGGTTTCCATAGAGCCCTGACCTCAACCCTACTAAAGAGCTTCATAAAGATATCGTTTGACCAGTTTGGTGTGGAGGAACCTGAGTGGTCTTCATGGAGACCTGACCTCAACCCTACTGAACAACTCCATAAAGACATGGTTTGACCAGTCTGCTGTGGAGGAACTTCAGTGGTCTTCACAGAGCACTGACTTCAACCCTCTGATCATCTCCATAAAGACATGGTTTGACAAATCGGTGTGGTGTAACTTAAGTCGTCTTCACAAAGCTCTGACCTCAACTATACTAGATAGCTTTATAAATACAGGGTTTGACCAATCTGGTGGGAAAGAACGTGAGTGATCTTCATGGCTCCCTGACCTCAACCCACTGAACAGCTCCATAAAGACCTGGTGGGACCATTTTGGTGTGGAGAAACCTGAATGGCCTTCATGTAGCCCTCACTGCAACCTTACTGAACAGCTCTATAAAGACTTGCTTTGACAAATGAGTGTGGTGAAACTTGAGTGGTCTTCATAGAGCCATGACCTCAACCATACTGGTTAGTTTCTCAAAGACAGGGTTTGAGAAATCTGGTGTGGAAAAACTTGAGAGGTCTTCATGGAGCCCTAATTTCAACTCCAGTGAACAGCTCCATAAAGACATGGTTTGACCAATCTGTTGTGGAGTAACTTGAGTGGTCTTCACAGAACCTTAACCCTACTGAAAACCTTTGGGATGAACTTGAACGCCGATTGTGAACGTAGTCTTCCCATCCAACATCAGTACCGGACCTCACACATATTATTTGCTTTGTTAATGGCCATGGTTTTGCAATGGGAAGTCCAACAAGATCAAGGCGTGATGGTCAGGTGTTTGAAAACATTTGGCCATATTGTAAAGTACAACTTTTCTCAACATTTTTAACATGGAGGAGCCCTTGAAATAAATTTCCGGTCTCAGGGAACCCCTGATAATATTTACTATATATACAACGTATGGTATATTAGCATGATGGTCACCGTTAGTAGAAAAAGAATTGCATGTAGACAAATTGGACTTTCAGGGTGCTATACAAAAGCAAAAAATTATTTAAGAGTATTGATTAAAATACATCACAGTAAGTGAATGAATGGTGATAGTCATCAACACAACAGTCACACAAAAAGCCATCTGTATTGAACTTCTGTTACAGTACACATGAAAAATCTTAAAACACTGGGCAATCCTTAATGGGAGTATAGATGGTATACAGATAGTGTACAAATCTTCAATGGGTTTTAGTTATGAGCTTCATAAGAAAAATATATTGCATGGCAGAGACGTGCCACATCCAGTGCACCAGGAGACCAAAAGATGCCACGGAATGCCACTTAAAAGATGGCCTCCAATAAAAGCCACAAAGAGGGCCCTTGTTTGACTGCAGGGGAGAAAACAGGACAATGCACCAACTTTTAGACAAGTGATAAAATTATCCATTGGTGGATATGGGTTAGAATAGAGAATGCACAACTACCCTCAAAAAGTCATAAAAGCACCAGAAAGGGACTCCTCAAAAAGTATAAGGATGGCATTTTTCTTGTTAAAGATTGGCTTAAAACAGACACGCCAACACCTTGTAAAAGCATCTATGAGCACCTCCATGTCCACCAGCCCCAGCTGGTCACTTGGAAGAATGCTCCTTACATTTGTGGTCATTGTAGAGATTTCCCACCTTACAAATAGCTTAAAAGATTATTATTGTCGGTGGTTACCCATCTGAGAGGCAGAAATTATTAATTGCTCAAGGAACCCTTATCAGCCTGTGGAGGAACCCTGGGGTTCCAGGCAGTGGCAGAATTACCAGGGTCGCAAAGGTTGCATTTACGACCAGGCCCTGGCATTTTGCCGCCATGGGGGGGGGGGCGCAAGATGGCAGGAAGAGGGTCTGCTGCAGAACATGTGAAAGGGTCCTGCTGAGGGACCATAAGGCTCTTTTTACACTGCTGTGACCCCACTAGTTCCTTGGGAGTTGCTTGTGATTTTTGTGATTTAACATTGCAGTCGATGGCACTCAAATTGCAAAAAAGATGCAGAAAAGTAGTGCAGGAACCTTTTTTTTTGTAATTAATGTGTTTTTGCTTATGAAGGGCCCCATGACAGGGGTGAAGGGCCCTAGGACCAGAGGATAGGGCCCCCCGGGACCGATGGAATAGGGCCTGGCAATCAGAGGGGCCCTTCATGGTTTCTTGGACAGGCACCCTGAAGACTCTACTTACGCCTCTGGTTCCATAGAACCTTGGTTGAGAACCACTAAAAAATATGCATTATCCTCCCAGTACAGCCTTTCTCAACCTTTTTAACGCAGAGGAACCCTTGAAATAATTCTCCGGTCTTTGGGAACCCCTGCTAAAAATTAAAAATCTACAACTCATGATACATTAGTGTGATGGCCAATGGTAAGAATGCTCCTTACACTTGTGGTCATTGGGAAGAATAACCCCTAGCAACCTCTGGAGGAACCCTAGGGTTCCACGAAACCCTGGTTGAGAAACCCTGACCCCGTATATGGAGGACAATGTGCCATTTAGTGTAAAGTTGTTACTTTTTAGTAACATTATAATGCATTTTATCCTTTTTTTTGTATGTAGTGTAAGCAATATCGATCCGTGGTTCCTTGAAGGTTCTCCAACATGCCAAACCTCAGCTAATCCAAATCAATGTCCGCAATCTCTGACACGTTTGGATGGAGTGTTTATAAATTCATAGTATATATTGTGCAGGTCAGTAAAGTGAACCAATTTCAGCAGATGCCAAGTGCTTTGACTGACGAAAAATTCCATATGGTTTGTCGAGCAACAGAAGCCAGCAGGGGCAAATGTCAGCACAATTCCTGTAGATACACAGATTAATTTAATATATCTGGACGGTGACATATTGTATTACAAAAGTACTCCAGTAAGTCAGGTCTGAAATACGACTGAAGGTCAGCAAGCTAGGCAAAGACAAGGTGATAATCACTTACCGGTAATTCATTTCAGGGGCTGTAAATCCAAAGATCCGGGTTGCTATTTCACTTTACCTTAATGTGTATCTAAAGCAATTTATCTTTAGATTTGAGTAGAGGACAGTTAAAACCACTGTCAGTATTTTTCTTCTTTTTTTTTTTTCTTCTCGCTGTGTGTTTCCCCTTTAGGGTCATGAAGATACATTAGGATGTAAGGCGATACATTATATTGTCAAAAGTATTGGGACACCCGCCTTTACACGCAGATGCACTTTAATGTCGCCCCAGTCTTAGTCCGTTGGGTTCAATATTGAGTTGGCCCACCCTTTGCAGCTATAACAGCTTCAACTCTTCTGGGAAGGCTGTCCACAAGGTTTAGGAGTAGAGTTGAGTGAACCCGGACTGTAAAGTTCGGGTCCGTACCGAACTTTGGGGTGTCCGGGACCTGGACCCGGACTTTTCAAAAAAAGTCCGGGTTCGGGTCCGGGGTTCTGGTAATTTTAATGAAAATTGTTAAAAATGCTGTAAAAAAGTCCAGGAAGGTCCTAGAGGTCTGCAAAAGGAAGAAAAATGGGGGTAAGGGTGGGACAAGTGCCCTACAAAGAAATGGGGACAGGGAAATAACTTTAAATATTTTTTAAAAAATAAAAACATAAACAATGCAAAAATGGAGATCATCTTCAAAATGGGTCTGAAAAGTATTAATTAACATTAGAGGCCATAGAACTGTTCTAAAATCATCTTCAAACTGTGTCAAAAAAGTATAAATAAGCCGGGAGTACCCATATCACTGTTCTGCAAAGTCTGTGTGTCACTTTAAATCAAACCGTCAATCATTGCACATCTGTTCTGCACAATTTTTTAAAGTCTGTGTGTGACTTTAAATCAAACCGGCAATCATTGCACATCTGTTGCAGTGCCGTTTTGCAAAAAATGGCCTGGTCATGAAGAGGGTAAAACATTCTGGGGCTGAAGTGTTTGAGCTTTCGATTTTATTGAAAGTACTAATAAATTGACCTGAACTTTATTTTCATTTATTTTAATTCTTACAAATAGGTGTGTAACGTGGTGCCGACTGGTAGGGGCCCAGTACATTACTTTGCCCAGGGGCCCATGATGCTTTTAAGATGGCCCTGCGTCCAGCAGGTGGGGTGGACTCGATGTCCGCCGGCTACCCGCAATCGCTCCCCCCGCAGTAACAGAACAGGGATCCGTGAATGTAAACAAGCGGATCCCCGTTCTGACAGGGGAAAGGAGAGCGACCGCATGTTCCCAGTATATGGCAGCAGCGATCTCTCTCCTCCCCCAGTCAGCCCAGCCCCCACACAGTTAGTAACACACTGACAGGGAACACAGTTAACCCCTTGATCGCCCCCTTAGTTTTAACCCCTTCCCTGTCAAAGTCATTTATACAGTAATCAGTGCATTTTCATAGCACTGATCGCTGTATAAAGGCCAATGGTCCCAAAAAAAGTGTCCGATCTGTCCGGCTCAATGTCGCAGTCCCGCCATTACTAGTAAAAAAAATAAAATAGTGACGACGCCATAAATGAATTCTTGTGGTTTGTAAACCCAACAACTTTTGTGCAAACCAATACATGCTGATCGCAATTTTTTTTTTACCACAAATATGAGGAAGAATATAAATCGGCCTAAACTGATAAATACTTTTTTTTATAGTTTTCTTTTGGTTCTGTATTATAGCAAAAAGTAAAATTTTTTTTTTTTTTTCAAAATCGTCGCTCTTTTTTTGTTTATAGCGCAAAAAAAAAAAAATGAAGAGGTAATCAAATACCACCAAAAGAAAGCCTTATTTGTGCGAGAAAAAGAATGTCAATTTAGTTTGGGTACAACGTCGCACGACCGTGCAATTATCAGTTTAAGGGGAGCAGTGCCGCTTTGCAAAAAATAGCCTGGTCAGGAAGGGGGTAAATCCTTCCGGGGCTGAAGTGGTTAATGTGTATTTTTTCCAAAGAAAATTGCGTTTTAAAGACGGCTGTGCAAATACAGTGCGGCATAAAATATTGCAATGGTCGCCATTTTATTCTGTACGGTCTCTGCTAAAAACAATATATAATGCTTGGGGGTTTTTAGTAATCTTCTAGCAAAAAAAACAAAAAACCCTGATTGTTACTTGTAAACAACAAACGTCAGAAAAAGGCGTGGTCTTAAAGTGGTTGTTTCCCCCGCTTTGTGATTTTTACCTACAGGTGAGCCTATAATAAGGGTTACCTGTAGGTAACATGAACCTACAACGTTTAGGAGATATTCACCCTGCATGCAGCCGCTGACGTCAGCTGTGCATGCACTCTGAAGGCCCGGCGCATCGTGCTGGAATTTCAGAGCCTCTGCCGTCACCGAGGCTCCCGTGCGCATGCGCGGGAGTGACGTCATCACTGCTCCAGCCACTCACAACGCCGGAGCCGCGAACCCAGAAGAAACACCAAGTGAACATATCAGCCCCCTCAGCAGTGACCGGGCATTCTAAGGTAGGCATTTCATAATGTGCTAGTATGCGATGCATACTAGCACATTATGCCATTGTCCTGCAGGTTTTTTTGGTTTTGTTTTTTTCCAGCGGTTTGCTAACGCTAAAAGTTTTTTTTAAAATTAACCACTTGTGACTAGAGTTCAGCGAACACGAACTGTAAAGTTCGGGTTCGTACCTAACTTTGGGATGTCCGTGACCCGGACCCGAACCCGGACATTTGAAAAAATGTTTGGGTTCGGGTTCTGGGTTTGGGTATTTGATCACGCATGTTGAATAGCTGCAGGGCAGCCAATCAACAAGCGTTTCACTGGTTTGCCCTTAGAAGCCATCACAGCCATGCCTACTAATGGCATGGCTGTGATTGGCCAGTGCATCATGTGACCCAGCCTCTTTATAAGCTGGAGTCACAGTGCTGCATGTCACATGCTCTCTGGGTAGTGTAGGGAGAGGATGCTGCCGGTGCTGTGAGGGACAGATTGCAGATCAAATAACATCTCATCCTGCATTATAGAACGATCTGATTCTGGATTAGGTAGAGATTACTACTGCTACTGCTTTGAGGGACAGATTGCAGATCTCATCCTGCATTACAGAAAGATCTGACTGGACTAGGTAAAGTCTACTGCTTAGAGGGACAGATTATTGTTCTAAAATCATCACCTACACTGCCATGGTCACAGCCTAGTCAATCTCTAGGCTCCTACTCCACATCCACCCGCCCCCCTTCCCATTTTTATTTTAAGTTATTTTCCCTATCCCCATTTCTTTGTAGGGCACTTGCCCCACTCTTACCCCCATTTTACTTCCTTTTGCAGCCCTCTAGCACTTGCCAGGACTTTTTTACAGCCATTTTTGTGCCAAAGAGTTTGGGTCCCCATTGACTTCAATGGGATTCGGGGTCCGGGGTCAAGTTCGGTACCGAACCCAAACTTTTTCGCGAAGTTCGGCCGGACCCGCCGAACCCGAACATCCAGGTGTCCACTCAACTCTACTTGTGACCGCCTCGCATACTTTTACTGCAGCAAGTTGGCTCCGCTACGCAGATCGCCGCCTGAGTGTGGCCGCGGGTCGGGTGGACTCGATCTCCGCCGGCGACCAGCAATCACTTTATAGAGAGGAAGAACGGGGAACTGTCGATGTAAACACGGTGGTTCCCCGTTCTGTCAGGCGGCATGACAGTGATCTACTGATCCCTGTCACTGGGATCAGTTAGATCTCTTTTGCCCCTGGCAGCCCAGCCCCCTCACAGTTAGAACACGCCTAGGGAACACAGCTAACCCCTAGATCGCAGGTTAACCCCTTCACTGCCAATGACATTTACACGGTAATCAGTGGATATTTACATTTCTGATCGCTGTATAAATGTCAATGGTCCATAAAAGTGTCAAAAATGTCCGATCTGTCTTCTGCAATGTGGCAGTCCCGATAAAAACCGCAGATCGCTGCCAATACAAGTAAAAAAAAAAAATAGTAAAAATACCATAAATGAATCCTCACGGTTTGTAAATGCATTAACTTTTGTGCAAACCAATCAATATACACAGATTGCGATTTTTTTTTACCACAGATGTAGCGGAATACATATCAGCCAAAACTGATAAATACATTTTTTTAATATATTTTTTGGGGGGAATATTTATTATAGCAAAAAGTAAAATATATTTAATTTTTTTTCAAAATTGTCGCTCTTTTTTTTGTGTATAGCCCAAAAAATAAAAACCGCAGAGGCGATCAAATACCACCAAAAGAAAGCTCTGTTTGTGGGAAAAAAAAGACGTCAATTTCGTTTGGGTACAACGCTGCACGACCGCGCAATTGTCATTTAAAGCGACGCAGTGCTGAATCACAAAAAGTGCTCTGGTCAGGAAGGGGGGTAAATCCTTCCGGGGTTGAAGTGGTTAATACTTAGCTAGGTGGATGCTGCATCTGTTCCCCTCTGGATCTGAGACTGAGAACTTAGTGATCAAACACCGCAGATCGCTCGGTTCTCAGGGCTCCGTGAGCAGTCACCGGCTCTCTTCTCTGCCCCCCCCCACCCGCCGCTCACTGGGTGGAAGGGGTGGTGGTACTTGGCTGAGTGGGGTGCCAGTCCAGGCTCCTGGGCAAATCTCGACCATATGGTTCGCGATCTCTCCCCGGCCAGGGGTCGGCTCTGTGACTCTGAAGCCCGCTGTCGGCTAAAAACGGGTTGACAGCAGTGCAGAACAACCTGACCTCTTGTGGTCAATAGGAGAAGTACAACCAAACGCGCTTTCCCCGCACTTCTCCTTTAAATCAGGTTGCGTTCATTTCTAAACTTTTTACTGGACAGATTTCAGTCTTGGTTTTTTCTTCTGCCTCTTCAATCTTTATGAATGATTCCCTGTCATTGTATAGACAGCCGCTCAGATGTTTCAGCATTTTTCTGACATAAAAGAGCTTTGTTTGGAATTTCATGGTTAAGCCTCCTCTCTACAGTGTGAATTGACAGAGATCTCTTAGCTTTTGACAAAAAAAAAAAAAAACAAAATGTTGATTGTCTGTCAAATTCCAGAGAAGATGATGCCGAGAAAAAGACCATTTCCTGTAGCTGTGTCTAATGATGCATGGGCGCCACGGCTCTAACCTGTCCAATACAAACCCAACTGTTACATTTTGTTAAAGAACAGTTTAAAAAAAATACAAAAAAAAAAAAAGATGCAATTATAGGTTTCTAAAACTGGGAAGGATACAATTAAAGTTGAAGTAAAACCAAATGTATGACGTTTTCTATATTACTAGCACTTCCTGGGAGCTGCTGAATGGAGGGGTTCTTCTGGTGCCACCGGTGGTGACCTGCCCTGCCCTGCCCTGCCCTGAACCTGAACACACAACTGTGTTACCTCAGCTAAATAAAATATAAAGTATATATTTATATATATATATATATATATACAGTTGTGCTCATAAGTTTACATACCCTGGCAGAATTTATGATTTCTTGGCCATTTTTCAGAGAATATGAATGAGAACACAAAAACTTTTCTTTCACTCATGGTTGGTGTTTGGCTGAAGCCATTTATTATCACTCAACTGTGTTTACTCTTTTTATATCATAATGACAACAGAAACGACCCAAAATTACCCTGATCAAAAGTTTACATACCCCAGTTCTTAATACCGTGTTTTGCCCCCTTTAACATCAATGACAGCTTGAAGTCTTTTGAGGTATTTGTGGATGAGGCTCTTTATCTTCTCAGATGGTAAAGCTGCCCATTCCTCAGTTCCTGGAAATTCTTGGGCTGTCTTGCATGAACTGCATGTTTGAGATCTCCCCAGGATGTCTCCATGATATTGAGGTCAGGAGACAGAGATGGCCACTCCAGAACCTTCACTTTATTCTGCTGTAGCCAATGACAGGTTGACTTGGCCTTGTGTTTTGGATCATTGTCATGTTTGAATGTCCATGTATTTTTTGATAACTGCATTCATCTTGCCATGAATTTTGACCAAATCCCCTGTTGCTTTGTAGCTCACACATCCCCAAAACATCCGTGATCCACCTCCGTGTTTCACAGGCCTTGTTGACTCCTCTCCAAATGTAGAGTTTATGGTTGTGGCCAAAAAGCTTAATTTTGGTCTTATCACTCCAAATGACTTTGTGGCAGAAGGTTTGAGTCTTGTCTCTATGCTGTTTGGCGTATTGTAAGTGGGGTGCTTTGTGGCATTTGCGTAGTAATGGCTTTCTTCTGGCATCTCGACCATGCAGCCCATCTTTCTTCAAGTTCCTACTTATTGTGCATCTTGAAACAGCCACACCCCATGTTTTCAGAGAGTCCTAAAGTTATTTGTGGGTCTTTCTTTGCATTCCAAACAATTTTCCTGGCAGTTGTGGCTGAAATTTTATTTGGTCTACCTGACCGTGGTTTGGTTCCAAAAGAACCCCTCATTTTCCACTTCTTGATTAGAGTTTGATCACTGCTGATTGGCATCCTCAATTCCTTGGATATCTTTTTATATCCCTTACCTGTTTTATACAGTTCAACTACCTTTTCCCGCAGATCCATTGACAATTCTTTTGCTTTCCCCATGACTCAGAATCCAGAAACGTCAGTGCAGCACTGGATGAAAGGTGCAAGGGTCTGTCAGGAGTCCAGAAACCCATTGACCTTTTATACACACACACTAATTACAAGCAAACAGATCACAGGTCAGGATGGTTACCTTTAATAGCCATTCAAACCCCTTTGTGTCAATTTGTGTGCATGTTATCAGGCCAAAATCACCAGGGTATGTAAACTTTTGATCAGGGTCCTTTGGGAAGTCTCTGTTGTCATTATGATATAAAAAGAGTAAACACAGTTGATTGATAATAAACGGATTCAGCCAAACACCAACCATGAGTGAAAGAAAAAATGTTGTGTTCTCATTCATATTCTCTGAAAAATGGCCAAGAAATCATCAATTCTGCCAGGGTATGTAAACTTATGAGCACAACTGTATATATTATAGTATAGGTGTGAAGATTTTTCAGACGTACGTATAAAATATGTTTTTTTTTCAGGCCTGATTAAATAAAAAGCGCCACTCCAAAGCCCACAGCATTGAACCTGGCGATTCCAAGCACTGCCAGGTGATAGCTTTAAAGGAGGACTCATCCGATAGGCATACCGTAAAAGTGGAAGTGCACACCGGGTATCACCTATCTGGTTAAGACTGGAATGTTGTGGAGGTCTCATTTGCTCCTCTTGCCCAACACTCCTGAAGGTGGAGACAGAGAGTCTAAGGGCAAGGAGTGGCATGAGTGCCAGAATAGCTGGCTAGCAAAGTCTACTCTGTAAGTGTGTAGAGCTGGTAGTCACAGTCCTCAGAATAGGATGCTGGAGCAACTTGGCACCAGAGCAGAAGATGGTAGCAGGACCAGGACGGAAGCAGTTGCCAAAAACCGGGCTGCAGGGGACCAAATCGGCAGGTAGAGCAAGTTCAGGAAGCAGGCCAAGGTCAGTAACAGCCAGGCAAAGCAGTACAGAATCTGCAGGTAAAGGCGAGTCCAGTAAACAGTCTGAGGTCAGCGTAATCAGGTGAACAGAGCTGAGACAGGAACAGAAGCAGAGTCCAAGGGCAAGCTGGGTCATACACAGATAAGCAGGTCTGAGGAACACGGGAACAAGCTTGAGACCATTCAGCAACTGCTCAAGGACAGTATAATTCCTTCAGCCCTGGAAGGATTTACCCCCTTCCTGACCAGAGCACTTTTTGCAATTCGACACTGCGTCACTTTAACTGACAATTGCGCGGTTGTGTGACGTTGTACGCAAACAAAATTGACACCCTTTTTTTCCCACAAACAGAGCTTTCTTTTCGTGGTATTTGATCACCTCTGCGGTTTTTATTTTTTTGCTCTATAAACAAAAAAAGAGCACCAATTTTGAAAAAAAAAAACAGTATTTTTTACTTTTTGCTATAATAAATATCCAAAAAAATATTTAAAAAAATGTATTCATCAGTTTATGTCGATATATATTCTTCTACATATTTTTGGTAAATAAAATCGCAATATACGTTTATTGGTTTGCGTAAAAGTTATTGCGTCTACAAACTATAAGAATTGATTTGTGGCGTTTTTATTTATTTATTTATTTTCTACTGGTAATGGCAGTGATCTGCGATTTTTATCAGGATTGTGACATTGCGGCGGACAGATTGGACATTTTTGCCACTTCTTTGGGACCAATGACATTTATACAGCGATCCGAGCTAAAAATTGCCACTGATTACTGTGTAAATGTCACTGGCAGGGAAGGGGTTAACCTGCAGGGAGCGATCTAGGGGTTAAATGTGTTCTCTCAGCGTGTTCTAAGACCCCATACACACTATCCAACTTTTGTTGTCAGATTTCCTTCAGATTTACCCAAACCATGTTATGTAAAGGCCGGCCTGATTACATATATATTGAAACTCCTAAGGTTTGACCTCATATTATATGGTTTTGGTAAATCTGAAGGAAAAAATATGCAGAAAATTGGATAGTGTATATCCAGCTTAACTGTGTGGGGGGTGGGCTGGCAGGGACATGACAGATCTCACTGTTCCCGATCACTGGGAACAGTAGATCTCTGCATTGTCCCCTGACAGAATGGAGATCCGCCGTGTTTACATTGGCAGATCCCTGTTCTGCCTCTGTAGAAGGCAATCATGGGTTGCCGGCGGACATTGAGTCCACCCGACCCGCGGGCAAGCTTCTGCGGCGTGCAGCGCGTGCGCTCACTATGTCCTGTGCAGAGACTGCCGTACAGCTGCAGCGATTTGCGCAGGAGAGCCGACCTGTCGCTGTCAAACAACAGCGGCTGGTCGGCAAGTGGTTAAATATAACCAAAAGGAAGTTCTATTTGTGTAAAAAAAAATAAAACAAAATGTTTGTTTGGGTGCAGCGTTGGATGACCGCGCAATTGTCATTCAAAGTGTGACAGCGCTGAAAGCTTGAAATTGGCCTGGGCAGGATGGGGGTAAAAGTGTCCGGTTTTGAAGCGGTTAAACTGATAATGTTACATCTAGATTAACCACTTCCCGACCGTGTGCCGTGCTTTCACGGCGGCAGCCGGGATGCTGAGCGCGAATCGCCGTAAAAAGACGGCGAACTGCGAACAGCCGATAGGGGGCGCGCGCCCACCGCACTCCTGAGGAGTGTGCCCCGTGGCTCGGGCGAACTCGAAGTCCGCCGGCGAGCCGCGATGAGCGGCCACAGGGAAAGAACGGGTAACCGCAGATGTAAACACGACGGTTCCCCGCTCTGTTAGTGCAGGCATGAGAGATCTACTGATCCCTGCCACTGGGATCAGTTAGATCTCTCATGCCCATGGTAGCCCAACCCCCCCACAGTAAGAACACCCAGGGAACACAGTTAACCCCTAGCGCTCCCCCCCAGGTTAACCCCTTCACTGCCAATGACATTTATAAAGTAATCAGTGGACATTTAAATTTCCGATCGCTGAATAAATGTCATTGGTCCCAAAAAAGTGTCAAAAATGGTCCGACATGTCCGCTGCAATATCGCAATACCGCTAAAAATCGCAGATCGCCGCCATTACTAGTAAAAAAACAAAAAAAAAAAACCCCCAGAAATGAATTCTCATCATCCGTAAACGCGGCCACTTTTGCGCAAACCAATCAATAAACGTTTATCACAAATATGAGGAAGAAAATATATCGGCCAAAACCGGTGAAAGAAATTTTTTTTATTTTTTTTTTTGGATTTGAATTTTAGCAAAACGTAAGAAATTTGTGTTTTTTTGCAAAATTGTCGCTCTTCTTTTGTTTATAGCGGCGATCAGAAATGACGCAGAGGCGATCAAATACCTCCAAAAGAAAGCTCTATTTGTGGGGAAAAAAGGACGCAAATTTTGTTTGGGTACAACGCCGCACGACCGCGCAATTGTCAGTTAAAGCAACGCAGTGCCGAATCGCAAAAAGTGCTTTGGTCCTAAAGCTGGAAAACCTTCCGGTTGGTAAGTGGTTAAGAATACATTCCCATGTGTCAGCTCATTACCAGCATTTTAAGCTGCTGCACCCGCAGCCTAGAGCTCTCCTTTACCTTCAAAAAGAAGGATATCTGCAGGAGTCTTATTTCTCGAGAGCCCACAGACTCAGAATCTTGGACCTCGGCCAGAACCCAAGAACCCATGACTTTTCTCAAGCACTTTCATTCTTAATCCTCTTTTTGTTTTACTGTTGTAATTATCTCTGTTCTGTTTCAAAATGTTTCTGTAAATATATATTTTTTGCAGCATTTTTTTTCTTTTTCTTGTATTAAAGCGGTTGTAAACCTCTGAAATGAAAAATGAACAAAGCATATCCCTCTATAGCAAGGATTAGCAATTAGCGGACCTCCAGCTGTTGCAAAACTTCAAGTCCCATCATGCCTCTGCCTCTGGGTGTCATGCTTGTGGCTGTCAGAGTCTTGCTATGCCTCATGGGACTTGTAGTTCTGCAACAGCTGGAGGTCCGCTAATTGCATATCCCTGCTCTATAGGGTGTACTTGTCTCAATCCAAAGCACTGAGTGTGATTTACGGCTGCTCTATCCTCCCTCTGCTATCTGCAAGAGTCAATTTTGACAGTCTATGCTGACACCAGACAATCCCGGAAACAAACCCCCATCCCTCCAGTACACAGCAGGTGATTGATAGCCTCAGCTGTCCATGTTTCCCTAAGAGACTGTGTAGAGGGGGGTGTGTCCATTCCCTCCATTCAGGTCTCAGATTACACTCAGCACTCTGCTCAATGCTGTGCAGTGTGAGACATCATAACCCCGCCCCCTGCCTTCTGGAGCTCAGAGGTTCTGTGAAAATTCTATACTTTGAATGGCTTTGGATGGGGCCTGCAGATAAATGAGTACAACTTATGTAGAAGGATTTGTGTCATCACCGTGTATCACTTGCAGTGGAGGCTCGTCCATAAGGGCTGTGGGGCTCCGCCCCACCAAAAAAATAAGTAAGAAATAAAAATAAAAATGAACTATAATTATTAACCAACAGCCAGCACAGCTAGATAGAAACTAGAAAGAAAAAAAACCTTTGGAATCTCTCTCTAACTGTGCTTCTGTTGCTAATTGCTGGAATAGACAGATTAGATAAGAAAGAGAAGTGTAATCTGCCTAGTAACAGGGCAAACGTCCCAAATCTCACTAAAAAACCCTATCTAGAACACAGTAAAATGAATTCTCCACCATCATTGGCTGATTTCCAACATTCCATTCTAAATATAGGAGGTTTTTAGGACGTCTGAATCTGCAGACCTTAAACTGCCTAGTCCATTTGGTCTCTGCCTGGGGGGAGCCAAGATTTCCTCTGCTTGCAGTTACACATTCTAGCCTGCTGTCTAGTCATGTCCCCCCTCCACAAGTCGCACTCCGACACTTAGTCTCTACCTCCAGCAGTGTTTCCCCTCTCCACCAGGGACCCTTCCCCCACCCACCATCCTGTACAGAGCAGAGGGAGAGGACATGGAGGAGTCTGCAAGGTCAGATCTCACACATGACAGGGAGCTCCCAGCAATACAGAGGCAGTGATTAGTCTGCATCCATAGATAACAGATAAGGCTGACACAGGTCTTTTCCAAAGCTCAGCAGTAGGATAAGAACTCTGAGCTGGCATGTAAGTCACAGGGAGTTACGCCACGACGACTCGAGACACCAAGGGATTACAGTCGTCTGATTAACGTCTAGTTAATGACGGACACATAGGGACTCTTGAGGGACACTGAATGTACGGTCGAGTCTCA
>BLSH010052988.1:31286-47460 GCA_018402905.1 Glandirana rugosa | reverse complement strand
CTATAATTCATTTTCGGAATTTGGTTAATTTCTTCGTTTTCAAATCAAATCCGCTAAGCTGTCCAATTTCTAAGGAGAATGGGGTGAAGTGGAAAGTGGAGGAATAGAATGGAAAAAGATAGAATACAATAGAGGGGAATATAACAGAAAATGAAAGAATACAATGTGGTGGTGGGGGGGGGGGAACAGAGCCGTTGTATTCTATTCTTTCATTTTCTGTTATGTTCTTTTCTAGTTTATTGTTTTTTTTTCTGTTCCATACCTTTGTTTTCTATTCTATTTTGTTCTCTTTCAAAATTGGAAAACTATTCAAATTCGAGGACTTTGCGTGTGTGATGTATCTATAATAAATAAGAAAAAATGTTTAACACAATGAACGTCGTTATGGTAAACGGTCAGAGGGGTCTAGGGGTAAAAGGTCCCATACTCACCATCAGGCAAAGCAATGTGCCAATTTGCTGAGATCCCAACAGGCGGCAGCAATGGATGTGTGGCACGGGTGCTGAGGGGAGGAAGCCAACCTGAGGGTGGGATTGTGTGAGCCTAGAAGTTCCACCTTGTCCAAATAGGTATCTGCTGTAACATAAATATATGTAGTAGTAATGATTGCTATAGTAGCAGAGTGAACATTGAAGAGTATATATATATATATGGTTACATATATGTACCAAACTGATCCAAAAAATGAGATGGACATGGCGACCAATGGGTATGTGTGAGAGGAATGGAAGGTTGTTTATAAAGGGATGGAGGTGTATCACTGGTGACACCAGACCTTCCTCTTTTCTTTGTTGCACCCAGTCGGGAAATAACGCGATTTAGTGATGCCCACTGACTCCTGGGAAATGTGAGTCATCATTTCCCAGGAGTCAGTGGGGGGCAGGAAGTAATGCATGGTGCCGTGGACCAGGAAGTGGCAGATTACAGGCCACCACCTAGCAACAGGGCAATTTCTTTTTGCTCCAAAAGTGATTACTATTAATTAGAGGAAGTAAAAGAAGTAAAAATTGTTTTGTGGGTGGAACTCCACTTTAAGTGACTTCAGGGTTTCTGCTAAAAAAATTGAAGATGAATTGCTCCCCAGTGCCAACAGTTATAGAGGATAATGAGAGCTTCCAGACATCACAAATACAGGGGTGGGAGAAACCCCATAGTTCCCGAACCCTGGACAGTAGACCAGTTTGCCTCTTCCAATACAGCTCTACACAAAGGGTATTTCAAAATGCAGGGGTAAAGGGTCGATGCATGAGCACCCACAGCCCCTTTTGGCCCTTCTGAACATTTCTTTTGAAATCCCTTGTAGTTATACCGTATTAAAGTCCCAGCTTTAAATTTTGCAAGTGACATTTCCAATATGAGCGAGATATTGATGAAACAATAAATGTTTAGACTTTAATATCACAGGTAAATGTCATCCAGATCACTGCCTGGCCATGTAGCCAGCTGTGACGGAGCTGAGAAGACTGGAGAATAAATCTGAGCTTCATCCTGAAAACGGGGAGTAGACAAGGAGCTCATTACAATTTTAAAATTACAGTAAAAAGGTGGATTTAAAGCCTCGCTAAACCCGATGTTATATTATATTTCATAGAGTCATTTTAGATAGAGGTGAGCGAATCAATTTGCAGAAGTCACAGCAAACTAGTAGAGTGGGTCCCATAAACAGGATGAGATTGGAGCTTCTCACTCCCTTGGTGACCTCAGGTGTCCACGAGATGGGGGACCCAATGGAGACACCTGTGCTACCGTTGTGGTCACCCTGTCCCCCACAGCTAGATTCATCTAGCTCTATATAAGGTATTGCCTCTGATCACTCTGCTTTCTCCTCCTATTAGCATGCTTCTTATCAGTATATTTGCACCATATATATATATATATATAGATACAGTGGGGTTGATTTACTAAAGCTTGAAAGTGCAACATTTGGTGCAGCTCTGCACAGAAACCAATCAGCTTGCAGGTTTAGTTTAATTGAACAAGCTGAGGCTAGAAGCTGATTGGCTACCATGCACAGCTGTACCGTTTTTTGCACTCTCCAGCTTTAGTAAATCAACCCCAGTATCTTACAAAAGTAAGCACACCCCTCACATTTTTGTAGATATTTTATTCTATCTTTTCATGTGACAACACTGAAGAAATGACACTTTGCTACAATGTAAAGTAGTGAGTTGTAGATTTTTAATTTTTAGCAGGGATCCCCCGAGACCGGAGAATTGTTTCAAGGGTTCCTCTGTGTTGAAAAGGTTGAGAAAGGCTGGTCTAGAGTTTCCGTCACACCACTGCTCACAGTGGATTCAGGATGAGATAATTGGTAGAATTAATGACATATATTATTATTATTATTAGAATTATTATTATTAAAGATTTATATATCCAATACAATATAAAGGGAAATAGTACATTTACAAAAAGTCAATACAAGAAGATTAGGCAGGCCCTTCAGTACTGGGCCCGGGCCCCATCAGTTCAGAAGGGGGACCCAGACAACTGCAGAGCAGGAGGGCCGGCTGAACTGCCTTAATCCTGACACTTGTGGATCCCTGTGCAGTGTTGACATCTTCCACCCCTCTATTCCCCCCCCCCCATCTGCACTTCAGGGGGATCAGTTCTTGGATCTGCTCTCCCTTCTACCTATATTCAGCCTCCGCCAGCCCCCACCCCCTTGTGCCTCTTTCTCCCCCAGTGCTGCAGGCTGCCCTCCATTCCCTCTGGCAGCTGCTGTGGGGCACACAGGTAAATATGTCATATATACTACCCTCTTCCTTTCATGAATGAACACAGTGAGTGATCGGTACCGAATGATTGTCAATGAACAGGAAGCCTCAGAAAGCTTTCCATTAATTTACTGTCCTGAAGTTGCAGAGCAAATAACTGATGAATCTCTGTCCTCAGTCCCTTTCTCTGACTCAAAGGTGAGACATCAAGGGTATAGGGGTATGCATGGGGTGGGCCACAGATGTTCCTGGGCACACCCTAATCACCCCATGCACATTAGCATTATCGCTATGTGTGCCGGCGGGGAGATGGGAAATATGCTTATGCCATAAGAGTATGTGTGTATATATATATATATATATATATATTGTATCTCACAAAAGTGAGTACACCCCTCACATTTTTGTAAAGATTTTATTCTATCTTTTCATGTGACAACACTGAAGAAATGACACTTTGCTACAATGTAAAGTAGTGAGTGTACAGCTTGTATAACAGTGTAAATTTGCTGTCCCCTCAAAATAACTCAACACACAGCCATTAATGTCTAAACCACTAGTAACAAAAGTGAGTACACCCCCTAAGTAAAAATGTCCAAATTGGGCCCAATTAGCCATTTTCCCTCCCCCGTGTCATGTGACTCGTTAGTGTTACAAGGTCTCAGGTGTGAATGGGGAGCAGGTGTGTTAAATTTGATGTTATCGCTCTCACTCTCTCATAGTGGTCACTGGAATTTCAACATGGCACCTCATGGCAAAGAACTCTCTGAGGATCTAAAAAAAGAATTGTTGCTCTACATAAAGATGGCCTAGGCTATAAGAAGATTGCCAAGACCCCGAAACTGAGCTGCAGCATGGTGGCCAAGACCATACAGCAGTTAAACAGGACAGGTTCCACTCAGAACAGCGCCTCGCCATGGTCGACCAAAGGAGTTGAGTGCAGTGCTCAGCGTCATATCCAGAGGTTGTCTTTGGGAAATAGACGTATGAGTGCTGCCAGCATTGCTGCAGAGGTTGAAGGGGCGGAGGGTCAGCCTGTCAGCGCACAGACCATACGCCGCACACTGCATCAAATTGGTCTGCATGGCTGTCATCCCAGAAGATGATGCACAAGAAAGCCCGCAAACAGTTTGTTGAAGACAAGCAGACTAAGGACATGGATTACTGGAACCATGTCCTGTGGTCTGATGAGACCAAGATAAATTTATTTGGTTCAGATGGTGTCAAGCGTGTGTGGTGGCAACCAGGTGAGGAGTACAAAGACAAGTGTGCCTTGCCTACAGTCAAGCATGGTGGTGGGAGTGTCATGGTCTGGGGCTGCTTGAGTGCTGCCAGCACTGGGGAGCTACAGTTCATTGAGGGAACCATGAATGCCAACATGTACTGTGACATACTGAAGCAGAGCATGATCCCCTCCCTTCAGAGACTGGGCCGCAGGGCAGTATTCCAACATGATAACGACCCCAAACACCTCCAAGACAACCACTAACTTGCTAAAGAAGCTGAGGGTAAAGGTGATGGACTGGCCAAGCATCTCCAGACCTAAACCCTATTGAGCATCCGTGGGGCCTCCTCAAACGGAAGGTGGAGGAGCGCAAGGTCTCTAAAAACCACCAACTCCGTGATGTCAGCATAAAGGAGTGGAAGAGAACAGTGACAACCTGTGAAGCTCTGGTGAACTCCACGCCCAAGAGTTTTCAGGCAGTGCTGGAAAATAATGGTGACTACACAAAATATTGATACTTTGGGACCAATTTGAACATTTTCACGTAGGGGTGTACTCACTTTTGTTGCCAGCGGTTTAGATATTAATGGCTGTTTGTGGGCTTTCTTCTGGGAACCTACATGCCTTGTGGTATTGCTTTTTTGTCTGCCTTGTATTGGATTGTACATATTATTGACATTAAACTCCATATCTATTCATTGCAACAGAGTGCGGTCACCTCCTTTGTTTGTTTCTTCTGGGACGACAGCCATGCAGACCAATTTGATGCAGTGTGCGGCGTATGGTCTGAGCACTGGCAGGCTAACCCCCCACCCCTTCAACCTCTGCAGCACTCATGCATCTATTTCCCAAGGACAACCTCTGGATATGATGCTGAGCACGTGCACTCAACTTCTTTGGTCGACTATGGCGAGGCGCTGTTCTGAGGGGAACCTGTCCTGTTAAACCGCTGTATGGTCTTGGCCACCGTGCTGCAGCTCAGTTTCAGGGTCTTGGCAATCTTCTTAAAGCCTAGGCCATCTTTATGTAGAGCAAAAATTCTTTTTTTCAGATCTGCAGAGAGTTCTTTGCCATGAGGTGCCATGTTCAACTTCCAGTGACCAGTATGAGAGAGTGAGAGCGATAACACCAAATTTAACACACCTGCTCCCCATTCACACCTGAGACCTTGTAACACTAACGAGTCACATGACACCGGGGAGGGAAAATGGCTAATTGGGCCCAATTCAGACATTTTTACTTAGGGGTGTACTCACTTTTGTTGCCAGCGGTTTAGACATTAATGGCTGTGTGTTGAGTTATTTTGAGGGGACAGTAAATTTACACTGTTATACAAGCTGTACACTCACTACTTTACATTGTAGCAAAGTGTCATTTCTTCAGTGTTGTCACATGAAAAGGTAGAATAAAATATTTACAAAAATGTGAGGGGTGTACTTACTTTTGTGAGATATTGTATAATTTTTTTATTACAATTGAATTTTTATACTTGTACAGTTTTGTAGAATTCCCATTTGGCTAGTAATAAATGTCTTACTGAAATATGTGTAAATAAGCCCCACTGAGCGGCTGCCAGAACAGCTCTGCTTCCAGCCCCAATGACCTCATTGATCATATATGGAGGTGACCTTATGTGATCAATGATGTCGTCTCTGATCTTCTTGCGGAAAGTGGAAAGATAGCCCTGGACCTGTAGGATTATCTTACTGGTATTGTTAACTTAAGGTGTTGATTTGAGTGATCTGGTTCCTGGGTGGGCGACTTCTACACCCAGGAGGATCTTCACAGTCTCCTTGTAGTGTAATGTAACAAGAATTTGAATTGAAGCACCACGCCGCTGCTAAGCCAATCAAGCTGCTGATAAGGCCAGTGCTTGCCATTCACACTGTAAAAAAAAAAAAAAACACTCTCTAGTTCCCTCATCACCTCCTCCCATATTGGCAGGGCCAGATTAACATAGGGGCTATTGGAGCTGTAGCTCCAGGCCCCTACCTTAAGATAGGCCCAGCCCAGTCATTAATGCCGCCCAGCCCTGCTCTGTGTGCGCACACATGATTGATATGTAAACTGAGGGCCACATTAAAATGTAAATCACAGGCGGCATGCGGGTGGCATTCATATGTAAATCGTGGCCCCTCCTACTCCTTACCCCACTGTGGACCCACCCACAGCACCAGGCCCATGATGTTCTTAATCCGGCCCTGCATATTGGCCTCCAGGACTTCTCCCGAGCCTCTCCCATCCTCTGGAATTCCCTACCCCAATCTATCAGACTGTCTCCAAATCTGTCTACTTTTAGGTGATCTCTGAAAACATTTCTGTTCAGAGAAGCCTATCCTGCATTCCACCTAACAACGACATCAGCTCATTCCCCACAGTTATTACCTCTCGTATCACTTGACCCTCCCTCCTAGATTGTAAGCAGGGCCGGCTCTACCACTAGGCGGAGTAGGCGGTCGCCTAGGGCACACTGCTGCCAAGGGTGCCCAGCCCCTGTCCATATACTACCCCAGCCTGTCCATATACTACCCCAGCCTGTCCATATATTACCCCAGGCTGTCCATATACTACCCTAGCCTGTCCATATACCTGCAGACCACGGTTGGCATGAGAAAGTGAGAAAATAGGTAGAGAGGCACTGCAAAAATCTCCACCTCTGCCACCTCCATCGTATACATGCACAAGACAAAGGGGGTGGGGTAAGGGGTGGAGCCAAAGGGGGCGGCAAAATTAGGTTTCGCCTAGGGTGTCAAAAATCCTTGCACCAGCCCTGATTGTAAGCTCTAACGAGCAGGGCCCTCTGATTCCTCCTGTATTGAATTGAGTTGTATTGTAATTGTACTGTCTGCCCTAAGGTGGTAAAGCGCCATGCCAACTGTCGTCGCTATATAAATCCTGTATAATAATAATAATAATACACTTGTAGGTTCAGTTCACTTCTGCTTTGTTCACGTTTTTTCCAATCAAGCCCTGAAGAAGGGGGCGCTTGGACCACCAAAACGTGTTGGCTACTTTTTTGGATTGGGGAAAATTATGAGTCTGACAGGGTAACACCAGCACCACATCCCTATGAAAGTCAATACACAAAAAAAGGAAAAAGAAAGAAATTGGGACTTTGAAGGTGCCGGTAACCCCTTCCCTGAAGAACTACACAAAATTATAATAAAACATACACTTTATTTCATTACATAAATTTGTGCATGGTGCGGGCTCTACTGAAGGTTCAGTGGCCCACCCATATGTACAGACAAAGGGTGTCGTTAAAACAGTGACATTGTATACAGTCCATGGTACAGATGTAAACAAAATACCGAACACTCCTGGCTGTATGGCGAAAAGCAGATGGAATATATCGCCAGGGCGGTATTGATAACCAAAAAATAGCACAGTGATCCAAGATGGTCCAACGCGTTTCACCTGACTATTTGGGCTTCTTCAGGGACTTGGATTGCAATACAGTCACTAAAACACAAACAGGTCAATAAAACTACTGCACATATATACATCACAATATTAACCACTTCCTTACTGGGCACTTAAACCCCCCTCCTGCCCGGACCAATTTTCAGTTTTCAGCGCTGTCGCTCTTTGAATGACAATTGCGCGGTCGTGCGACGTTGTACCCAAACAAAATTGGCGTCCTTTTTTTCCCACAAATAGAGCTTTCTTTTGGTGGTATTTGATCGCCTCTGCGTCATTTCTGATCGCCGCTATAAACAAAAAAAGAGCAACAATTTTGAAAAAAAACAATATTTTTTTACTTTTTGCTATAATAAATATCCAAAAATAAAAAATAAAAAACAAATGTATTCATCAGTTTTGGCCGATATTTATTCTTCTACATATTTTTGGTTAAAAAAATCGCAATTGGCGTTTATTGATTGGGTTGCGCAAAAGTTATAGCGTCTACAAACTATGGACATTGATTTATGGCGTTTTTATTATTTTATTTTTTTTTTACTGGTAATGACGGCGATCTGCGATTTTTATCGGTACTGCGATATCGGGGCGGACATGTCGGAGGTTTTTGACACTTTTTTGGGACCAATGACATTTATACAGCGATCAGAAATTTAAATGTCCACTGATTACTGTATAAATGTCATTGGCAGTGAAGGGGTTAACCTGCAGGGGGCAGTGAAGGGGTTAACAATGTTCCCTGGGTGTGTTCTAACTGTGGGGGGGTGGGGTTGACAGGGGCATGACAGATCTAACTGATCCCAGTGACAGGGATCAGTAGATCTGGCATGCCCCCCTCACAGAACGGGGAACCGCCGTGTTTACTTCGGCGGTTCCCCGTTCCTCCTGTCTGTAAGGAGATCGCGGGTCTCCGGCGGACATCGGGTCCGCCTGACCCGCGGGCACGCTCCCGCGGGCTCGAGCGGCGCGTGCACGTGCGGCTCGTGCCCGCGGGAGCGTGCCCAGCACGAGCCGAATGGGAGGACGTCTATTGACGTCCTCCTGGCATTTTAGAGCCGCGCTGTAGCCGTCATTCGGCTATAGCGCGGATGCGAAGAAGTTAAATAATCTGACGGTCTACTGTACCAAACAGTGTTCATTAAGTGACCTATGCTTGTCATACAAAGGTACGTTCATATCAGAGAATTGGCCCAAAACTTTACACAGAGGCATGTTCCCGTGCATACACATTGGAAATACACATTCTGAAAATCTGTATAACCGTCAGGCAAAATTCCAACCCAACTAGTGGGTTATATTGCGTGCGTGTTGGATTGCACCCTTGACTTTCAATGGAATGACGTTGTATCTGGACCACTTAGCAGTGGGGTGCGGTACTTCAATTTCAAAAAGTAGGTTAGAGATTGGACAGATTCTATGGTGACAAAACAAGATGAACTTGAGCGTCCTCTGAACTCATCTCAAGGTAAAAAATTGAATGCACGCCCCTTCTTTTACTCCAGGTCCTTCCACACCCTGCAGTCTTCCTCCTTGTTTATGCGACCAGTGGGGAGGGCGTGATCCAGCCTGCAGCTTACTGGGTTAGGATTGCGAGTTTGGCGCTCGTTTAGCGATGAGTCTGGAGGACACCCAAGCTCATCTCCAGCGACAAATTTTTTTCTTTTCTTAACCGATTCCTTACTGGGCACTTAAACCCCCCTCCTGCCCAGACCAATTTTAGGCTTTCAGCCCTGTCGCATTTTGAATGACAATTGCGCGGTCGTGCGACGCTGCACCCAAACAACATTTTTATAATTTTTTTCCCACAAACAGAGCTTTCTTTTGGTGGTATTTGATCACCTCTGTGGTTTTTATTTTTTGCGTTATAAACAAACAAAGAGCGACGGTTTTGAAAAAAAGAGCAATATTTTTTACTTTTTTGCAATAATAAATATCCAAAAAAAAATATAAAAAAGAAAATAATTCATCAGTTTTGGCCGATATATATTCTTCTACATATTTTTGGTAAAAAAAAAAATCGCAATCGGCGTATTTTGATTGGTTTGCGCAAAAGTAATCGCATCTACAAACTATGGGAATAGATTTATGCAGTTTTTTACTTTTTTTTTTTTTTTTAACTTGTAATGGCAGCAATCTGCAATTTTTATCGGGACTGCGATATTGCGGCGGACATGTCGGACATTTTTGACACATTTTTGGGACCAATGACATTTACACAGCGATCAGAAATTTAAATCTCTACTGATTACTGTGTAAATGTCATTGGAGGCAGGGGCGAAGGGGTTAACACTTAGGGGCAGTGAAGGGGTTAACTCTGTCCCCTGGGTGTGTTCTAACTGTGGGGGGGCGGGGCCGGTCGAGATATAACAGATCTAACTGATCAAAGCGGCAGGAATCAGTAGATCTGCTATGTCCCATTCACAGAACGGAGAACCGCCGTGTTTACGGTGGTTTCCCGTTCTGCAGCTGTTACAGGTGATTGGCTGGTCTCGGGCGGACATCGAGTCCGCCGACCCACGGGCACACCGACGCAGCGTGCGGCGGCCGTGAGAGCGCGCTGCCGCATGCTGTGAGTGTGCGCGCGGAGTGTGCACAAGGCAGGACGTCCATAGACATCCGCCGGGCATTTCAGAGCCGCGCTGTTGCCGTTTTTTGGCTATAGCGCAGTCCTGAACTGGTTAATGTCACTTTTGTCTTTGTACATCCTTCAGGTGCGCCACTTCACATGCAAGCTTAAAGTGCAACTAAACCTAAAACAAAAAAAAAAATACATATATTGAAGCTTACCAAGTATGTGATGGCTGCAATACTTTTCTTTTTTTCAGGCTTTTATTCCCTTTTCACCTGATGATCAACCAATGACACCAGGGTCGGTGCTACCACTAGGCAAACTAGGCAGCCGCCTAGGTCGTACTGCTGCCTAGGGCCACTGTTTGACCTCCGCATCTGCTTGGTCTGCAGGCTGCAGCATGTAACCAACTCAGTCTCAGGCAGCTGCTCCGTCCGACCGGTAGTGTAATTAGGCGCAGCGCAGCAGTGGAGCCAGCGCTAGAGGTAGCGGAGCCGATGCTTCCTGCATAGCGCCGCCTCCTGTCACATGGGCAGGGCAAAGAGGGTGGAGTCAGTGGTGGAGCCAATGGGGGTGGCAAAATGAGGTTTCCGCCTAGGGTGTCAAATATCCTTGCACCAGCCCTGAATAACACACCTCCTGTCTTAGGGTGGCTACATTCACTCTTCCACTGCATCTATGGAGGAGCAATGTAGCCACCCTTGGACGGCAGCATTGTGAATCAGTGGCGAGGGCAGGTGTTGGATGGTCATTTTGTGGGTGTTTCTCCTGTCCTGGCACTTCAGGGACTCAAGAAATATGATAGGTAGTCAGGAAATAGTAGATTTAGATGGACTTTACATTAGTAACTAACAATGTAAAGCTGAGCTCCAACACCTTTTAAACAGTTGCAGCAAGTGTTTTTGGGATAAAGGTTTTACATGAATAAATACATGCTGACCATTGTAAGCACCCCTGTCAGTGGTAATTTTTTTTTTCTCAACTCTCTAAGGGCTCCTTTACACTTGTGGCATCTGACACACTTTTTTAAAGCTCACTGTTGTGTTGGCTTTGCTTCGCTCCAAACATTATACCCCATGTTGCTTTCTGGGAGTTTTTGGTGCAGATGTCACATCTGGTGTGCAGTGTGGAGCAGCAAGAAGGTAAGTGGGGCCTGGAACAGAGCAGAGGAACTAGCAGACTGCACATGTAGTGTGCAATGGGGGAACCCTATAGCTGAAAGTAAGCAGAGACTGAAGAGAGAGGACTAAATAGCAGAGGATTAGCAGAGCTGGGGGACCAGAGCAGGAGAAACTAGCAGATCTCACATGCGGTGAGCAGCGTGGGAGAAATATAGTGGGAGGTGAGCAGGGACTAGGGAGAGATGAGGATCAGCAAACCAAAGGAACAGCAGAGCTTAGGGTTACTACTGAGTAGGGGATCAGCAGAGCTGTGTATTACTGCTGAGTGGGGGATTAGCAGAGTTGGGGGACTGGAGACAGAGGACTGAGCAGCAGAGAATCAGCAGAGCTGTGGGACCAGAGCAGGAGAAACTAGCAGATGTCACATGTGGCGAGCAGCATGGGAGCACTATAGTGTGGGGTGAGCGGGGACTGGAGGGAGATGAGGATCAGCAAACCAGAGGATCAGCAGGGCTTGGGATTACCACTGAGCAGGGGATCAGCAGAGCTGGGGGCTACTACTGAGTGGGAAATCAGCAGAGCTCTGGGTTACCACTAAGTGGGTGATCAGCAGAGTTGGGGGACTGGAGAGAGAAGACTGAGCAGCAGAGGATGAGCAGAGCTGGGGGATGAGAGCAGGAGAAACTAGCAGATGCCACACGTGGCGAGCAGCATGGCAGCACTATAGTGGGGGGGGGGGGTGAGCGGGGACTGGAGAGAGATGAGGATCAGCAAACAAGAGGATCAGCAGAGCAGGGGATCAGCAGATCTAGACATTGCTTCTAAATGAGGGATCAGCAGAGCTGGGAGTACTACAAAGTGGGGCATCAGAAGAGCTCATGGTACTACTGAGCCAGGATCTGCTGAACAAGTGGTACTAATGAGCTGGGGATCTGCTGAGCGGGGGTACTAATAATCTGAGGATCCGCTGAACATAGGTACAAATGTGCTGGTAGTATTACTGAGCTGGGGGTACTACTGAGCCAAGGTTTTACGGAGCCCCTTAAAACAAATAGAAAACCAACACACACACAGGATATTTGCCAAGCTTCAGTAAAGCTTCAAAAAAGAATCACAGAAGCATAAAAAAAAATCTAAAAGCATGTTGAAGCGATAGGAGCTTTAATGTGTGTTAACCAATTCCTTAATAATACGCTGGCAAGGTGCACTACCCATCCTGGGTGGACGTCATATGACGTCCTCCCTTCTTCGCCGCTCAGCGGGCCCCCCGGGGGCCAGCATCGTGGCGATCGGACGTGTCCCTCGGGACTCAGCCCATCCCAGATCGTGGCAAAGAGCCAATAAAATTGTCTCTTTACCACATGACTGTCCTATCATAGCCTGCCACTTCCGATGTTTTCAGGCATCTGCACCCACGCTGCTCGTGCGCCAATCGGGGTTGAGGCTTGACCCTCAGACAAAGCCCAGCCTTGATCAGGGTAAACAGCCAATGAAATTCTCTGTTTACCACTTGACCGGCTGTGTCCTATCACAGCAGGTCACTTCTGATATTTACAGGCATCCACGTACACGCCACTCGTGCGCACCCCCGGGGGCGCGCAGCGCAGCGATTGGGGTTGAGGCTTGTCCTTCAGACAAAGCCCAGCCCCGATCAGGGTAAAGAGCCAATGAAATCTCTCTTTACCACGTGACCGGCTGTGTCCTATCACAGCAGGTCACTTCCGATATTTACAGGCATCCACGTACACGCCACTCGTGCGTGCCCCCGGGGGCGCGCAGCGCAGCGATTGGGGTTGAGGCTTGTCCTTCAGACAAAGCCCAGCCCCGATCAGGGTAAAGAGCCAATGAAATTCTCTCTTTACCACGTGACCGGGTGTGTCCAATCACAGCCAGTCACATGATGTAAACAAACTGCGGTGAGGAGCTGTTACCGGGTCCTCCTCCACACACAGAAATAACTTGTTATGACAATTTTGTGTAAAAAAAAAAATAATAATAATAATTTCTTAATTTTCACCAGAATTGTGGCAAAAAATACAACTTCAAAAAACTGGCCATGCCTCATACTAAATACCTTGAAATGTCTACTTTTCAAAAAGGGGTCATTTGGGGGGGTATTTATACTTTCCTGACATTTCGGGGCCTCGAGAAATTGAGATCGGCCATCAGTGCATCAGGTGTGATCAATTTTCTATGATTGGCACCATAGCTTGTAGACTCTATAACTTTCACACAGACCAAATAATATACACTTATTTGGGTTATTTTTACCAAAGATAGGTAGCAGTATAAATTTTGGCCCAAATTTATGAACAAAAATTACTTTTTTTTGCAAAATTGTAAATGAGCCCTAGCGTCCATTTTTGCTGGGCAGCTTGGTCTGTTGAAGGAAGTTAAAGGAAGAAAAATAAGAGACTTACTTGCCAGAGAAAAAGCCTTAACCACCTAACCACCAAGGACATCATATGACGTCCTTGGGTTTGAGTGGTGATATCTGAATGGTGCCTGCAGCGGCACCCTTCAGTTACCTTTTTTTTCTTCAGGCGATTCTGCACAAGATAAAAGTGGTCTTAGTGGCGGATTCGCCGCGAGATAACTTTTATCAGTGGCGGGAGAGGTGCCCCCCCCCCCCCACCGCTTTCCTGTCATCTCCGTCGCTTACCGGACCCGCCGGCAGCAGCGGAGATGATCGGATCCGTCCCTCCCCCCCAGGCTCACTCGGCTCCATAATACGGCTGGGCGGAAATGACCTCACACGTCGCTTCCGCCCAACGGTCTTAAAGGGCCCATTTTTTTGGGGGGGCTGTCATTTTTTTCAAATTAATTTTTTTTTTTTTTTTTTTTGCATTTTACTGTAAATATGAGATGTGATGTCTTTTTGACCCCCAGGTCTCATATTTAGGAGGTCCTGTCATGCTTTTTTCTATTACAAGGAATGTTTACATTTCTTGTAATAGGAATAAAAGTGATCATTTTTTTTTTTTAAATAAAAAGTCAAAAGCAAAATAAATAATTAAAAAAAAATAAAATTTAAAGCGATCCGTCCCGCCGAGCTCGCGCGCAGAAGCGAACGCATACGCAAGTCCCACATATGAAAACAGTGTTCAAACCACACACGTGAGGTATCGCCGCGATCGTTAGAGTGAGAGCAATAATTTTAACACTAGACCTCCTCTGTAACACAAAACTGCTAACCTGTAGAATTTTTTAAACGTCACCAATGGAGATTTTTAAGTTGCAAAGTTTGTCACCATTCCGCGAGCGGACGCAATTTTGAAGCATGACCTGTTGGGTATCATTTTACTCTGCGTAACATTATCTTTCACAATATGGAAAAAAATGGCCTAACTTTACAGTTTTCTTATTTTTTAACGAAAAAAAAAACTGAATTGATTTTTAAAAAAGCACGCTTGGAAGACCGCTGCACAAATACAGTGTGACATAAAGTTTTGCAATGACCGCCATTTTATTCTCTAGGGTGTTAGAAAAAATATATAATGTTTGGGGGTTCTAAGTAATTTTACAGCAAAAAAAAAAAACAGTTTTAAACTTGTAAACGCCAAACCCAACAAACGGGCTCGGCTTCCCTTCTTGCGAGATTTTTCGAAAGACCTGCACACCTGGGAGAAATTGAACCTTTCCTGGTTTGGGCGGGCAGCTACGATCAAAATGACATCCCTCCCCAGGTTCCTGTACATTGCGCAGGCAATACCCATCGCCCTACCTAAATCGTTCTTCTCATCCATTAGATCCCAACTTAGCTCATTCCTATGGAAAGGACACCCACCTCGAATAAGCCTATCTAGACTCTCTGCCCCTAAGCACAGGGGAGGCATTGGCCTGCCAGATTTTCAAAGATATCATAAAGCCATATTATTAGCGAGAATAATTGACTGGCATGTCCACGACAAGATCAAAGACTGGGTCCCCCTTGAACAATCACTTCTAAAACACCCTCTACAGGACGCAATCTGGCTCCAGAAACAAAATAAGGAGATGACAAACAAAAATTTCCCTCTGATCGCTCCTCCCATACAGTGCCTCCGGGATCTGTCGAAATCCTCTTCATTGTCATCTCTTGCGGGCCCTATGACCCCTATCCTGAATAATCCTAGCTTCCCCCGGGACTTTCTGATATGAGAATTAAATTCACATTAAACTCTCGTCTCGTCCAAGGGCACATCATTTTCTTGCCCGGGGCGCCTTCCGTACCAAATCAGACCTAGTTCACTCCAATATCGTTGAATCAATTCCCAATTGGTCATATCTACAGATCCGACATTTCCTCACATGCTCAAAGGAAAAAAACCTTTATCTCAAACCCTTGACTACTTTTGAGAAACTCTGCGAATCCCAACCTCAGAGACACCTCATCGCGAGTTTGCTCGCATTGCTTTCCTCTCAAACACCGGACCAACTAGCCCCCATTGGAAAAGTATGGGAAACAGCGCCCACTAACCATACTTCCCGACAGAGACTGGGAAACAATTTGCCTCACAGCACACAAAAGCTCACGTAACGTATCCATTCAGGAACATAACTACAAAGTGCTAACTCATTGGTACAGAACACCCGCGCTACTCCATATATTCTACCCTCAATGCCCCAATGTTTGCTGGCGAACCCAGGGGGCACATTGAAACACATCTGGTGGGACTGCCCAACTATCAAGGTGTATTGGGCACAGGTCCACGACATAATAAAACAAGTCTCCCCACACCCAATAGACTTCTCCCTACACCAATATGTCTTACATTACTCAGAACCTATGAAACACCTGCACCGTCATTCCCTAGCCATGCACATGATAACTTCAGCCAGCATGTGCATTCCAGTTCTCTGCTCCTTCACTCAAAACTTGGCTCAGCAGACTCAATAGAACTATGGAAATAGAGGAACTTATAGCAATATATTCGGATAATCTAAACAAGCACCATAAAATCTGGATGCCTTGGATCCTCTTCCAGAGCTCAGATACATATCGTGCCATCTGCAAACCCTAATAACCTGATAGTCGGTCACCCTATCTCGTCTGCTAGACACCTCCAGCCCCCATCACGCTGAACCACCCACAGATCTTAACCGCTTGCCGACCGCTGGTCGGCAATTGACGGCGACAAAGTGG
>BLSH010052988.1:20857-31276 GCA_018402905.1 Glandirana rugosa | reverse complement strand
CCCAGGGGGCACATTGAAACACATCTGGTGGGACTGCCCAACTATCAAGGTGTATTGGGCACAGGTCCACGACATAATAAAACAAGTCTCCCCACACCCAATAGACTTCTCCCTACACCAATATGTCTTACATTACTCAGAACCTATGAAACACCTGCACCGTCATTCCCTAGCCATGCACATGATAACTTCAGCCAGCATGTGCATTCCAGTTCTCTGCTCCTTCACTCAAAACTTGGCTCAGCAGACTCAATAGAACTATGGAAATAGAGGAACTTATAGCAATATATTCGGATAATCTAAACAAGCACCATAAAATCTGGATGCCTTGGATCCTCTTCCAGAGCTCAGATACATATCGTGCCATCTGCAAACCCTAATAACCTGATAGTCGGTCACCCTATCTCGTCTGCTAGACACCTCCAGCCCCCATCACGCTGAACCACCCACAGATCTTAAACCATGCACCCTGGACCCCAATAGGCTACACCCCCGCTTTCCCCCCTGCCCTACCACCCCACTTATCCTATACCCTCCCTATACCCCCCTTCCCTTCTTCATCTCTCTCTTTGGTCTCCATCAGGGGCATAACACCCCTTCCCACACTTAAAACCAACAAATACCCATAATGCCTTCCCCCTCAGCATTTCTTAACTCAATATTGTCTTAACACCCAGTATACTGTTTTGTACTTTTTCCTACATGTTCCGAGATAAATGCCTTCCTTTTATCTGCTGCGGCATTATTGTTAGTTATGACAGCAAAATTGTTTGTAATATTTGTTCATTTAATTGAGACTGTACATCTCTATAATTTTCTCAATAAACTTTTTGTGGAATTGAAAAAACAGGTTCGGTTGAGAAGTGGTTAAAAAGAAAATCAATGCAGCCGGCACATCTAGGAATCGGTGAGTTGCCATATAATAAATGTTTGGTTTTGGGTGTAATGTTGTTTTAATGCATGAAAATTAAAGGAATCTGCAGAACTCTGCAGGAAACGAAAATCACGAATCTCCCAGCTTCTGGCATCTGCTTAGCGAAACATTTTACCAAGTTTTGGATGGCTGGGTGGATAAGTCTCTCTTCCAAGGGTTAAAAATGTTTGGCCATGAGCTTTTACCGGCAATTAGTGCCCTTATAGATGAGAAAGTGACCTTTCGCGTCTCACCGTCTCTGCTGGGAAAGGCCCATATTGCTGGAATAGACACCTTTTGTGGTTTACTTTAGTTACATTGCTTTAAACTTATGGCATCAATTAAAGCTTATCCAAGCATAAGAAGAGCAGCTGGGGGGCAGAATGCACTGCCAGGGAGGATGCCAGGGGCTGTGCGCTAAGTGGTCACATGACTTTATTATTGTTATTATTATTTTTTAATACTAGTATATTACAGAAAGGTGCCACACACAATGCTCGCCTTGGGCCTATGTGCCAGGTCATGCCTGGGAAGCCTGCAACTCAAATCCTAACTTTCTGAGGCACCAACGGGAAAGAGGAGAAAGGAAAGGAAAAGGGAAATGGGAGGGAATTGAAAGGTAAAGGAAAGGAAACAATCACACAGGGATGGTGAGAACCTCTTATATGGGAAAGGAAAGGAATGGAAAGGAAAGGAAACAATCACACAGGGATGGTGAGAATCTCTTATATGGGAAAGGAAAGGGATAAGGAAAAAGGAAAAGGGGAAAAGGAAAAGGAAAGTGAAAAGGAAAGGGAAAAGGAAAGAGAAAAGGGAAATGGAAGGAAAAGGAAAGAGAAAAAGGAAATGCAAGGGAAAGGAAATGGAAAAGAGAAAAAGAAAGAGAAAGGGAAAGGAAAGGAAACAATCACACAGGGATGGTGAGAATCTCTTGTATGTGAAAGGAAAGGGATAAGGAAAAAGGAAAAGGGGAAAAGTGAAAAGGAAAAGGAAAGGGAAAAGGAAAGTAAAAGGAAAGAGAAAAGGGAAATGGAAGGGAAAGGAAATGGAAAAGAGAAAGGAAAAGGAAAGGAAAGGAAAGGAAACAGAAAATGGAAATGGAAGGAAAAGGAAAGAGAAAAAGGAAATGGAAGGGAAAGGAAATGGAAAAGATAAAGGGAAAGGAAAGGAAACAATCACACAGGGATGGTGGGAATCTCTTGTATGCGAAAGGAAAGGGATAAGGAAAAAGGAAAAGTGAAAAGGAAAAGGAAAGGGAAAAGGAAAGTAAAAGGAAAGAGAAAAGGGAAATGGAAGGGAAAGGAAATGGAAAAGAGAAAGGGAAAGGAAAAGGGAAGGAAAGGAAAGGAAAGAGAAAATGGAAATGGAAGGAAAAGGAAAGAGAAAAAGGAAATGGAAGGGAAAGGAAATGGAAAAGAGAAAGGGAAAGGAAAGGAAACAATCACACAGGGATGGTGGGAATCTCTTGTATGCGAAAGGAAAGGGATAAGGAAAAAGGAAAAGGGGAAAAGTGAAAAGGAAAAGGAAAGAGAAAAGGGACATGGAAGGAAAAGGAAAGGGAAAAGGAAAGGGAAAGGAAAAGGGAAAGGAAAAGGGAAAGAAGAAAGAAAAGAAAGTAAAAAGGAGGGAAAAGGAAAGGAAGAGGAAAATAAAAAGAAAAGGGAAATAGAAGGGAAAGGAAAGGAAGGGAAGAGATGGTGATTGTAATGTGCTACTCCACAATCATCCAATCAGGAGGCTTGAGGAGGAGAGATGACCAAGGAAACAAACCTTTTAAGAGCCTTTTCCCCTACAGTGACCCATAATATCTGTAAGTACCCTTAAGGAGATTTCAGAGGGGAAGGGTGTTGAACTGCACACATGTAGAATAATTTAAGTTTTACCAATATGAGATCTGGAGATTCGATTTGGGAACTTACTTACACAGCAGGACTAGGAGGCCTAGCATTTCTAACCAACTGGACTGTACAGCTTTGCATGGTTACCACTGTGAACATGTTTATGGGAGGGGACTGTAGAGGTGTCCCTAGTATGCAACCACTTTTTTTTCTCCACTCCTGGGCTTAGCTGTGTTCTTCTGTTATGGTGCCCTTGGGCAGGTGAAGCGGGGTCATCTGAGGTGGGGCGTCTGACAACTGGCCTTCACCAGAGTTTCAGGTGGTGGAGATGTGCTGGGAACCCTAGTGGTCCTAGTTCCTTTCCCTGTAAGCCATTACCAGGTTGTGTCCCTCACGATTGCCCCACCAAGTGGGTGGCTGAAATAGAATGGCTTTGCTGCGAAGACTGTACATGAAAATCTAGACGGAAGAGTAGTCAGATACTGGCAGAGGTTGTAAGCAAACACTAGGTAAGATAGTAGTCAGGTCTGGGTAGAGGTCCTGATTAGGAGACATGCAAGAAAGTAGTCAGGCCAATCTGGCTAGCAACGAGCACTACAATCAGGATGTGATATAGGGCTTTTCTACAAAGGAGAGCTGGCCTCCAGCGAGACAACAGGCTGGACAGCACCAGCCACTTCAAAGTCTGGTGCTTAAATACCGTTTTGGCGAAAGGGAAAACCAAAAAAATTTTAAGGAACTCTGGAAGTCCAGGCAAGGATTCTGGAAGCTTCATTGGAATTACTGGCAAGGATTTTGGAAGCCCCATTGGGAATCCTGGAAAGGATTCTGGAAGCTTCATTGGAATTACTGGCAAGGATTTTGGAAGCCCCATTGGGAATCCTGGAAAGGATTCTGGAAGTCCTACCAGGGTTTCTGTGAGTATGGTATCATCTACTGGGAGAGTGGTCCGGGGCTTGGTTGCACTGTCCTGGGGGGGGGGTTCCTGGATCACAAGCTTGGCTAAAAAGAATTTAAAAATGCTTCTGCAGGTATGTATTTCAACACTTAGCTTTTTGCTCAGAGTTACACATCTGAGACATATATTGTTTTCTGCTATGTAAATCACAGTTGTACTTTATATTCCTCAGCCAGCACCAAAATACATTGTTTTTAGAGTGAAATGAAGACTGTTTTCCTCTTGTCTCTAGCAAGTTATTGAAGACTGCCAAAATAAACATTGGTATTGACTTCATAATGAGGGGAGTCTGAGAGAGGCAACCCCACAGGGACAAAGTCAATACGAGGATTCTGTTATGTATCGAACCAGCAATCCAATATCATTCAAAACAGGAAGGAATGCAAATGATGAGAACATGCATACAGATCCATCAGAAATTCTCTTTATTTATTGTAGAAAAATCTTCCAGTCTACTTCTACTTAACCGGGACCCAGCCTTGGTTTCTAATGTACTGGCAAAGACAACAGGGAGCAATACAAGTGGAAGAAGAAAATCTCAAATGCAAAAGTCAACAACAGACGAGCAAGCCGCTACAATCTGATTGCACCTATCATAAAGTTAAAAGAAAATCCCAGTGTACGGATTTTTCTTTTGTTATTCCCCACCTGACAAATGATAGGGGGACAGCAACCCTGGGACTCCAAGCAAAGAAAAGGTTCCAGTCTAACAGCACTGGAGCAGATACCCAAGGGGTTAAAGTAGCAAACAGTCACTAGGATCCTATATGCAGGCCTATACTCACAATGTCCCCATATACTTGGATGCCTTCATCTCAAGTATGAACAGATCGAACACCATCATCAAGTTTGCAGACGACACTACGGTGATTGGTCTCATCAGCAACAATGATGAGAGGGGTTACAGGGAGGAGATTCAGCACCTGGCCACATGGTGCAATGACAACAACCTGCTCCTTAACACCTCCAAGACAAAGGAGCTCATTGTGGACTTCAGAAGAGAGTCAAGAGGCAGGCATGACAGCATCCAGATCAATGGAATGGCTGTTGAGCGTGTCTCCAGTTACAAGTTCCTAGGGACCCACATCTCAGAGGACCTGTCCTGGACTATAAACACCTCCAGCGCAGTTAGGAAGGCCCACCAGCGCCTCTTCTTCTTGAGGACACTGAAGAAGAATCGGCTGTCCTCGGATATTCTGGTGAACTTCTATGGCGGTGCAATAGAAAGCATCCTGACCAAATGTGTCACAGTCTGGTATGGGAGCTGTTCTGTTGCAGAGCGCAAGGCACTACAGCGGGTGGTGAAAACTGCCCAGCGCATCACAGGGACTATCCTTCCAGCCATGGAGGACGTTCAGAGGAAACGCTGCCTGCGTCGAGCTCGTAACATCTACAAGGACTTCTCTCATCCTGCCCACAGACTGTTTTCTCTCTTGCCCTCCGGGAGGCGCTTCAGGTGCCTCAAAACCAGGACTAATAGACTGAAGAACAGCTTTTTCCCCAGAGCTGTTTCTTTATTGAATTCTGCACCCCTACTGTTCCAGGCCTCCAACTATTTATGCCCTCCTTAGCCACCTACTGGACATTCTTCCAGAGGAATTGACTGAGACCACATAAATATTCAGGCCAAGAGTCTGCCTCTTCCAACCCACTACATTCTAGAATCCAATAGAAGGCAGGGGGAAGTAGTTGAGCCTGCAACCATTGAGCCACATGTAGGTGGGGTGCAGCATGGTGCGGTGGCAATAACACACACGGATTCAATCCAAATGCGATGCAAAGAATGTTTATTGAAGTAATGCAAAGATAGTTCACAATAAACCCAGTGGGAAAACAGCCAAGCCAGTAACACTCCCGGTTCCCAACAGTGTGTAGAGAGCAGGTGTTAGGAGGTGCAGAACACACCTGGCCATCTCATGCCTAAGCGGGAAGATGTCCAGAGAAGTAGGGAACCCTATGCTTTTCCCCCTCGTCTGGAACCTTTCCTTTCCGCTTGTTATGTCTCTAACAGACAGGATACCTGTCCCTATGCTATCCACTTGCAAATGCACGCTAAGCCTGGGAGCCAGGGCTTTAAATAGGCTCTGACTGACCCAAGATGGCTGCTAGAGCCACATGGGGCAGCAGCATCCAATCAGATAGCATCCCCAGTGACCTAGGAAACCATAAAGGAACCTTGTTCCCCTTAACTTCCTCTCCAGCTGCAATGTCACTATGGATGAGCATCACCTACAGTGGAGACATTTTTGGAATGTAATCAGTGTAAGTACCTGAATGTGATCTGCTATCTGCCTCTTGCGGTGCCTGCACAGCAGGGCATGAGTGTGAGAAGAAGAAGCAGCACATGGAGCCAATCAGTTCATGTGCTGACAATAATCATCATCAGTGGCGATTGGTGCTGGTAATTCGGAGGGGGGGTGGCAAACCAATGGCACACCCACCCCCCTTTGGGGAACGGATGGCGCCCTTACCTTAGGCAGATGTCCTGCCTGCCCGAATGACTCAGATCGTCCCACCTCCTCCCTCCCCTTTCTGAGCCGTTGTGGGTGAACCATCATGGTGGGGGGTAGGTGGGTCGGTCTTCCCCTTGCTTTTCCATGCATCTACTCCTCCCCCTTGGCCAATACGATTGCTTCTCCTTTTGGACAGTTGGAAAACGGGTCTCATGACCCGCTTCCTGGGGAGGAGATTTAGTGTAAAAATAGCGAATATTAATTCGCTATTATCCCACAACTGGGTGGGCTCGGAGTGCAGTGTTCTGCGCCCTGAGCCCTCCTTTTTTGATGCCTATTAGAGCCTATGGCTATAATCACATGCTTAAAAAAAACACCCCAATTGGATTCCATATTCCGTCACCATGTATGTAGATTAGGGGCAGACGCATGGATGGCGGGGGTGGGGATGGATGGGCCGCTACTGATAATCATGCTCATAGAAGGAGCAAGCAGAGTGACAGAGATGAGCTCATCCCTGTCCTGCTTCTCCTTTTACTGGGCTGGGGGTAGGTCCAAGAATAAATGATGCTGGTCATCAGACAGAGGACATCTAATGGCAGTAAATGGTACTGCAGGGAAAAGCTCTGAACTGAAGCTGAATATTGCAGCAAATGCTGTTTTTTTATATATACAGTATCTCACAAAAGTGAGTACGCCCCTCACATTTTTGTAAATATTTTATTCTATCTTTTCATGTGACAACACTGAAGAAATGACACTTTGCTACAATGTAAAGTAGTGAGAGTACAGCTTGTATAACAGTGCAAAATTGCTGTCCCCTCAAAATAACTCAACACACAGCCATTAATGTCTAAACCGCTGGCAACAAAAGTGAGTACACCCCTAAGTGAAAATGTCCAAATTGGGCCCAAAGTGTCAATATTTTATGTGGCCACCATTATTTTCCAGCACTGCCTTAACCCTCTTGGGCATGGAGGTCACCAGAGCTTCACAGGTTGGCACTGGAGTCCTCTTCCCCTCCTCCATGACGACATCACAGAGCTGGTGGATGTTAGAGACCTTGCACTCCTCCACCTTCCTTTTGAGGATTCCCCACAGATGCTCAATAGGGTTTAGGTCTGGAGATGCTTGGCCAGTCCATCACCTTTACCCTCAGCTTCTTTAGCAAGGCAGTGGTCGTCTTGGAGGTTTGTTTGGGGTCGTTATCATGTTATAATACTGCCTTGTGGCCCAGTCTCCAAAGGGAGGGGATCATGCTCTGCTTCAGTATGTCACAGTACATGTTGGCATTCATGGTTCCCTCAATGAACTGTAGCTCTCCAGTGTTGGCAGCACTCATGCAGCCCCAGACCATGACACTCCCACCACCATGCTTGACTGTAGGCAAGACACACTTGTCTTTGTGCTCCTCACCTGGTTGCCGCCACACACGCTTGACACCATTTGAACCAAATAAGTTTATCTTGGTCTCATCAGACCACAGGGCATGGTTCCAGTAATCCATGTCCTTAGTCTGCTTGTCTTCAGCAAACTGTTTGCAGGCTTTCTTGTGCATCATCTTTAGAAGAGGCTTCCTTCTGGGACGGCAGCCATGCAGACCAACTTGATGCAGTGTGCGGCGTATGGTCTGAGCACTGACAGTCTGACCCTCCACCTCTGCAGCAATGCTGGCAGCACTCATACGTCTATTTCCCAAAGACATCCTCTGGATATGACCCTGAGCATGTGCACTCAACTTCTCTGGTCGACCATGGTGAGGCGCTGTTCTGAGTGGAACCTGTCCTGTTAAACCACTGTATGGTCTTGGCCACCGTGCTGCAGCTCAGTTTCAGGTTCTTGGCAATCTTCTTATAGCCTAGGCCATCTTTATGTAGAGCAAGGTGTAGGTTTTTTTCAGATCCTCAGAGAGTTCTTTGCCATGAGGTGCCATGTTGAACTTCCAGTATGAGAGAGTGAGAGTGATAACACCAAATGTAACACACCTGCTCCCCATTCACACCTGAGACCTTGTAACACTAACGAGTTACATAATACCGGGAAGGGAAAATGGCTAACTGGGCCCAATTTGGACATTTTCACTTAAGGGTGTACTCCAGGGTTGTTGCCAGTGGTTTAGACATTAATGGCTGTGTGTTGAGTTATTTTGAGGGGACAACAAATTTACACTGTTATACAAGCTGTACACTCACTACCAGCGGTAGCTGATCAATAAGGGGCGCTTGGGCGCCGCTTCCCCGCTGCTGACAAGAAGAAAAAAAAAAGTCAGCCTGACCCCCTACAGGGTCGCCGGTATATTGACTTTTTCTTTTTTTCTCGGCTCCTTGCTGTCTGCTGACAGCAAGCAGTAAGCCAATTGGTCAGTCATAAAAGACTTTGTGTGTGCGCTGAACAGGCGCACACACATAGTCTGATTGGCTGCCCTGAGCCTGAGCATGCAATGACTGACTGTCATTGGATGCGGTGGGCGGGGGCGGGACTGTGGCGGACGTGATAGCTGCGTGATTAAGTAGCACTCCGCCAGGTTTCAGTCCCGCGCAGACCATGCACGAGACAGCGACGACGAGTAGTCCACTGCCATGCCAGCCAGCGCCAGCCCAGGCCCAGCCAGCCACCTAGCCGAGCCTACTCAGCCAGCGCCCAGCAGCAGCAGAGAGTGCCAGTGCCCCACTACTGCCAGACGGTCAGGAGAGGCCAGTGATCCAGCAGTGCAGGACAGTTGGGTCTGGTGAGAGTGTGTTTTGTGTTTCCTGGTGGGACACACAATGAGTGTGTACTGGCAATACCTGTGTACTGGCTGGCGGCAATAATTGTGTACTGGCAATACCTGTGTACTGGCTGGCGGCAATACCTGTGTACTGGCAACAACTGTGTAGTGGCTGGCGGCAATACCTGTGTACTGGCAATATCTGTGTACTGGCAATAACTGTGTAGTGGCTGGCGGCAATACCTGTGTACTGGCAACAACTGTGTAGTGGCTGGCGGCAATACCTGTGTACTGGCAATATCTGTGTACTGGCAATAACTGTGTACTGGCTGGTGGCAATACCTGTGTACTGGCAATACATGTGTACTGGCTGGAGCCAATACCTGTATACTGGCAATATCTGTGTACTGGCTGGTGGCAATACCTGTGTACCAGCAATACCTGTGTACTGGCTGTGTAATACCTGTGTACTGGCAATACCTGTGTACTGGCTGGTGGCAATACCTGTGTACTGGCAATACCTTTGTACTGGCTGTGTAATATCTGTGTACTGGCAATACCTGTGTACTGGTTGGCGGCAATACCTGTGTACTGGCTGGCTACAATACCTGTGTACTGGCAATACCTGTGTACTGGCTGTGTAATACCAGTGTCCTAGCAATAACTGTGTACTGGCTGGTGGCAATACCTGTGTACTGGCAATACCTGTGTAATGGATGACTGCAATACCTGTGTACTGGCAATACCTGTGTACTGGCTGGTGGCAATACCTGTGTACTGGCAATACCTGTGTAATGGATGGCTGCAATACCTGTGTACTGGCAATACCTGTGTACTGGATGGCTGCAATACCTGTGTACTGGCAATACCTGTGTACTGGCTGGCTGCAATACCTTTGTACTGGCTGGCTGCAATACTTGTGTTAATACACCCCATCGGTGATGCTGAGCTGTATGCTGTGTCCTGTGATGCTGAGCTGTGTACTCCTGACACAATATGTGGAATACAGGGAACGGAGTGGGTGGATTCTATAAGGGGTGGGGCTTATGAGAATAAGGAGGAATCAAAAAACAAGGGCGGGACCTGGCGCCCCCCATCCTAAAACTTCACCAGCTGCCACTGCTCACTACTTTACAGGGAGTGCAGAATTATTAGGCAAGTTGTATTTTTGAGGAATAATTTTATTATTGAACAACAACCATGTTCTCAATGATTCCAAAAACTCATTAATATCAAAGAAGACGTGAGGGACATTTCATCACTCGTCACCGTCGACCACTTCAAAATCCTACCCCCCGCGGTCCAGGGCGGGAACAAAAAACTAAGGAGGAATAAGAGTATTCGGGGTGGGGAATATCTTAGGTGGGTGAGGCAAGGGACATAAGGTGTATAACACAGTCCTCATGTGTCGAGTCGTAGTGTCCTGTGTCGTATGTCGAGTCGTAGTGGCTACCCCACATAATTGTGTTCATAACGTCGGTCGGTCATGTTTCCATAACGTCGGTCGGTCATGTGTCCATAACGGTCATGTGTCCATAACGTCGGTAGGT